>CM068312.1:14839388-15279458 GCA_034768735.1 Schistosoma mekongi | reverse complement strand
TGAAATTCCATGTACCTATAAAAAATTATTGCTGGGTGTTAGAAGGAGGGGGCATCGGCCCCTCATGACGTCCGACGAATTTCGGCTTTCATCATGAGGAGTCATATATCCTTCCACGACCAGGGCAGAGTTAAATGGTTAAATGGTTTATATTGTTAATCGGTTGCGTTTTTTTAGCAAGTTGGGTTTTTACGGGATGGGGGTGGTAGCCCCATCCCAACCCTCCCTCCTTACCCGGCTGGGGAACCGGCAGTGAACCCAGGAGGGGATACAGGCGGCGTTAACCAGCAAGTATCCCCTACCAAAAAGAAAGAAACTTATTACGTGTATCAGATACAAACCCACACCACTCGACCCCTTCCTCGTGGGAAATAAATATCCAGTTGGTACGCCTGCATTCGGCCTACGGAACGCGGCACAAACATTTCAAAGGTTTATGGATAATTTACTTCGAGATATGCCATTTGCTCAAGGGTATATAGACGACCTATTAATTGCTAGCCCGGACTTAGAATCACACGAACAACATGTGAGAGCAATACTTAGACGACTAAACGAAAATGGCATGAACATACACCAAAGTAAATGCGTTTTTGGTGTTGAAACGTTGGAATTCCTCGGACATACCATAAGCCCTGATGGAATTACACCAATTAAACAAGAGGTGGATACCATTAAACAATATCCCATCCCAAGCTCCATAACACAACTTAGAAGTTTTCTCGGTTTAATAAACTTTTATCGCAGATTTATACCCGGTTGTGCACAACTAATGCAACCATTAACGGATGCGCTTAAAGGAAAACCGAAAGAGTTCAAGTTGACCTCTGAGGCCGTCGATGCTATAAACCAATTAAAGCATAAACTTGCTCAAGCATCTACATTAACGTATCCGAATTCTCACAACCCACTTGCCATAATGGTAGATGCTTCAGACAAAGCCGTAGTTAAAAACACCTTGAAACCAATCGCATTCTTCTCAAAAAAACTCGCTCCAGCAGAGACGAGATATTCTACCTTTGGTAGAGAACTCCTCGCAATCTACCTAACCATCAAACACTTCCGGCACATGCTAGAAGGCAGAGAATTCACAGTTTATACTGATCATAAACCGCTAACAAACGCATTAAGAGCGAAAACTGATAAATACTCGCCTCGAGAAGTCCGACACCTTGACTACATATCACAGTTCACTAGTGATATCCAACATGTAAAAGGTGAAGACAATCAGGCGGCAGACGCATTATCTCGATTAGAAATGAATATAATACAACAGTCTACAGTAGACTTCGAGATTTTAAGAGACAGTCAAGAAACTGATCAAGAATTACAAAACTTACTGTCAACTAAATGCTCTAGCCTAAAACTGAAACAGCTGCCATCACCTAAGGAAGATGTCCTGATTTACTGTGACACGACGAAAGCGGTCCCTCGACCTTTCGTTCCCAAAAATATGCGGCGGTTAATATTTAATAACTTTCATTCATTGTCTCACCCTGGCGTGAAATCTTCGACTAAATTAATCAACGCCAGATACATATGGCCAAATCTTCAGAAAGATGTACATAAATGGGTCAGAGAATGTTCGGCGTGTCAACAATCAAAAGTTAGCCGACACACAAATTCACCCATCGGAGTTTTCCCCCAACCGGATGCACGTTTCGCACACGTACATATCGACTTAGTGGGCCCTTTACCGCGTTCAAATGGCTTTACGTACCTGTTTACATGTATAGATAGGTTTACGAGGTTCCCTATAGCCGTACCGATCGCGGACATCACAGCCGAAACAGTAGCCAAAGTCTTTATACAAAACTGGGTGACCATTTTCGGTACACCGGTTACAATAACGACAGACAGAGGGGCTCAATTCGAATCTGAATTATTCAGTAACCTGGCTAAACTCCTAGGCTCAAACAGAATTCGCTGTACGGCGTATCATCCTCAAGCAAACGGGATGGTAGAACGGTTCCATCGTCAACTAAAGGCCGCTCTTATATGTCACTCAAACCCCAGTCAGTGGACAGAATTCCTACCATTAGTTATGTTGGGAATACGAACAGCTGTCAAAACTGACTCACAATGTTCAGCGGCAGAACTAGTTTTTGGGACCACTCTGAGACTCCCAGGTGAGTTCATTAGCCCTCACATCAACAGTAAAACGCTCGACTTAGGAACTTACGCAGACCAACTGCGGGACCAAATGTCTAAACTTAAACCGATTAATACTCGTGAACAATCACGAGCGACATTTGTACCTAAGGATCTAAGCAGTTGCTCGCACGTCTGGATAAGATGTGACAAAGTAAAAGCGCCCCTTAGCCCTCCTTTTGAAGGTCCATTTAAAGTTATTTCAAGAAAACCTAAGTATTTTGTAGTACAAAAACAAGGAAACACTGACTCAGTAAGTATTGATAGGCTAAAACCGGCCTACCTAGATAATGAACCACCATACGTGTTATTAGACCGTTTATCTAATCAAATAAACACGGAATCAGCAAATAAGAGCATAAAGGCTACAAAGGTAACTAAAAGCGTTAGTTGGGCTAATCCGATTATTCAGGCGGGGATGTCCACAGCTATATTTTCTGCCTAAAAAAAATAATAATAATAATCACGTAACTCCTGAACTTTTCGAGTTAGGAAATATTGAAAATAAATAAATAAAAAGTAAACAAAATAAAACGAAAACAAAAAAGCAATATATTTCTTTTTGTCCTAAGTCGACAAACGTTATCGGAATATAAGCACTATTTTATCCACTTCTCCCCGAACCTTATCTTTTGATGTAGGAACGGTAGCCATTTTGTTTTTTTTTATTATTAAATACTGAATACTTAAACTAATTCTTAAACAACTTGGCGAAAAATATAAGTCGTAAACCTGTCAACTGAGGTAAGTGTTGTGAGCATGTTTTGCCTGCAGAACTAATCATTTTTCTAGATTTCTCAATTATCAGTTTATGATGCCATAAATCACACAATGAACTTCAAAAGTCAGGATAAATTTCCATAATATAAAAAAAAAAAATCCAGGCGAGTTTCAACTTTTTACCACTTAATTTACTATACACACCTCTAGTACTTGGCATGTCATGTATATTTAATGTAAACCACTACTAGAAACGATTTCTGCTTTGGATACAAGTTTATACAGCAACATACTATTCGAAAAAGTGTGTGGTTTTCAAGCGAAACATATTAAGTTCCATATTTGTTCGACTTTTCTTAGTTCTAATTATTTTGGCGTATGCTTAAGTTTTGAAGTGATCTTTTAACTAGTCAAGCTATGTTGCTACAGGAGTACCTCAAATTCCTAATCTATTTTCCCTAAATAACAATTTCAAATCTATGACCGATGTCGATTCACCCAAATCGACTTGCAACGACTGAGCAGTTACTGGAGTTAAGATTACAGTAGCCGTTCTCCTGCCAGAATTTCCTATTATTGTTGCCCACTTTCTGTATTGAAGTTATTTTCTTAACTGTGTGGCTGTTATGTCACTTTATTAATTGTTTGACCTAACTGTCTGGTATTCTTTCATTTGACTTAAGGATTGAAAATACTAAGACGGACTTACGGGCATAGACAACTAGTTATCTTGCCTTGTCAAAGCATTGATTTTAGCAAGATTATTGTAACACGCAGCCTGATTGGTTGTTGTTCACCTCGTATCTCCGCTTGGTAATCATAAGCTAGGCAACAGCGTAACATGGCGACTCTCATTGATGACTGACTGAAATGCATTACAGTTAGAGTATGTTTCAGAAATTATGAGACTCATGACTCGAGATCCGAAAACCTAAGTCAGCTGGATAGCAGAGGCCACGCTCTCCCACTTCTAAATGATTCTCTTCAATGTCCTCTCTTTGATGAAACATGCAGCGTTTAAGTATTACGGTAAAACTAACCTCACGGGATTAGAACTGGTCTGAAAAGAACAAACCCTAGAAGACTGAACACGATCACGTAAATGCGGTTGATACAAAATTCAGAACTATGAGTACAGGATAGGATTAATCACCAGGCTATTCTGATGAGGTTTGTAGAAAACAGTAGAACTACACAGGCAACATACGAATTGAAAATCTCCAGGGAACTTTCACCCGACGATTACTGGAGTATAACGATAATATAACCTATATTGAAAGATGTAGGTTACTTTCTCTAGAACCCATATGGAGACGCCGTCTAAAAACTAACCTAATTTTTTTCGTAAAATAATTCACGGACTCACCTTCTCAACCTCTTATCCCTCCTGAAAAACTGCACCCAAATATAACCTAAGGAATCTGGCTCGAATACTGTATACCAAAAAATGCAAACACAAATCACGAAATAACTTCTTTATAACACTACACAGCTTACTATGGAATAGGTTACCACTTTCTATCCGCTCCTGCGTTAATTTACCAAAATTTAAACTCATGGTAAACTTGTTTTTTAATACCAATGGGACCCATCAACTCTTTCCTAAACTATCTGGAAATCCAGACATGACAAGTCACGGACCACCTCATATCCCAAAGACCCGGTCTGAACACCACTATTCTGTAATAGCCAACCTATCAACGATAAAAATTTAACACTTGCCAAATAAGCTTTGATATCCAAGTATTTACCAGTCCAAACAGCTATGCTTTTCTGATTGCTAAAATAATCAGAAAAGTATAGCTGTCATAATACTGTTGTTCTGTTCTGCTGTTTGTCCTCCTTCTTTCCTTCCAGAACTTCGAGATTGCCTTATATTACGCGGAAGGTTGGACGTCTACGTTTTCCGTCAAAATATAACCCTTGTATTGATGGCATGAACCAATCCTGTTATTCTCCTACATCACAAGGTCGTCTTGAGGCCATGTTTGTAATATACGCTAAATAAATTCCAGTTTAAAACAAAGTTTATTATACCAATATCTTTGTGCATCATTATATAATAAGTTTGCATAACAGATAAACCATTTCTACTACCTGATATGCTATTGTTGATCTTGCCTGCAATAATGGCTTGCTCCTGATATTCAGGAAATAAATTATTATTATTATTATTATTATTATTATTATTATTATTATTATTATTATAGTGATGCACAGCTGCATGAAGACAAAAGGCAACATAACCCTAGGTTTATTATGTCGGGATCCAGTGACGGTTCATAGTAGCCATCCCAAAGTTACAGAATTACTAGCCAAGAAATCCCGATCCACCTTCTTTGAAACTAGAATTCCTACACCAATTGTCGTATACCATAGTCTTCTTAACTGTTGCTAAAGAGTTATGGCCAAATGAAAACCAGAGCACTTGAATACACATGTCTCCTGACTTAGACGACATCCGTAAAAATGTATGCACCTGCTCCGTTTCCTCTTTGTTATTCTCATCAGCTGCTCTTTAGATGCTGACAGACGATATTTTGAGCGAAAGAGGTGTGGTCATGCCAGTAAATAAAGAGGGATGGCAGGGAAATAAAGACGTACAAATGTCTTCCAATTTTCCCGGAATACACAAAGACCAAGGACATGGAGAAAGTGGTCAAGAATTCCTTTTAACCATGTTCTTAATGAGTCGCCATTGTCTGTACCTTGGAATGGCTTTCTGGCAGCCAGGCTCTACAGCACCATTCTGCAAACAACGCGTGAAAGCTAGTCGATGCTAAGCTTATTATCCACTTAGATATTTCCAATGCATTCGACAGGATAGATCAAATGTTTTCGGAAACTCAGAGCTGTAGGTGATGGTGGGTGTCTAATGAACTGGCCGAGTGAATACCTAAGTGAAAATTTACTATGAGTACACTTTGCCTTGTCTAAGTGGATAACAGTGACCGGCTGTGTTCCTCATGACTTCATCCTAGAGGTACCTTCTTATTATTTGGGAATGGTTTTACTTCTAACTTGGAGTCACAAGTTCTTCTATATGCAGACCATATGAAGGTTAGTGGGGGGGAGGTAGATTATAAGTCTCTCATTTTTACCAAATTCACTTGGATAGGATAACACTGGTGCGCTACTAGTAACTTACGCTTGGCACCAGTAAATGAGAACTATTAATTGTCAACTGTTGGAATACGCACGTGCGTACGACCCTGGTGGGTTCTGTATCACTCTTCTTAAATATGGAAAGGACCTGGATATAACCACTTAAGGTACTCTTAGTATCTCACTTCATTTTCATCCTGCATCAAACAAAGCCTGCGTGACTGGGGGTTTCAATCCAGAACTTCGGGAAGCTTGGTTAGTAAGTTGCTGATGTTTTAAAAACAGGCCTATGTCTATACCTTGCAAAGTAGTTTTACATCATCTCCCTTCACCTTAAATAGGAAACCGATATCTTAGAACATGTTCAAAGTGAGGCAAGCAACAAGGCAGTAGGAACTTGGATTAACCCTACCCAACTCGATCTACGGCATTAAATGTAAGTCTACTTAAGTTCAGGAGGATTGTAAGGATAGGATCTTCATGTATCACACAGCTCACCTACACAAACTACCAGTACGATTTACAACTAAACGAAAACTAATAGGACACTCATACAGGATGAGACATGAAAGATCCCGCACAATAGTCCACGATAACATTTCTACGATCAAAATTAGATTACTTTGGGACTCTTTATCTAAAGGGATAGCTTTGGCACCTTACACTGAATGTTTTAAAAAAGTTCGGTGTATACTCAATTTTTGTCGACACTGTAGGATAATTTTGCGTTAGTTACTCACTGGAAAGGCTCTTCCCTTGCTCTTAAGTTAAACTTTTTCTTCGATTCCCTCATGATCACAGCAAACAACGTACACCTTGTAAGCATAAAGTGCACCCGGTATATGACCAACTTACGTTTTTGTCGTATAACTAGAGCAACCTCTAACGATTAAACCCAGTCGTACTAATGAGAATAATTCAGAAAGCAATGAAGGATAGAGGATAAGTTATATTTGGTCGTAAGTAGAGCGTCAATACGGTAGCAACTTCTAGGCTAGCTAACTAAAGAGAGATGCTTACCATGATGTGTCGTGTCGTGGTCTGGTGGTGATGCGTAACCAAGCTCTTTCAACTAGTCGTGTACGCTAAGACAAACATGGTCAGCATCATTGTCGCGAGCCTATGCAACTGTTTTTTTAGGGATAATTCGCCGTTAAGAACAAAAACGGAAATATAACAAAATAATAGATAATGAAGAACAAAATTAAAAAATACACAAAATAGAAAAAAGTACAAAATGCAAAGAATAGCACAGTCTAGTAAATGAATACCTACTCATAGAGAAATTCAAAGAACTGGAACTAAAGCTAAGACATTCAAGACGCGAGCACCAAGAATCCACAGATATTGGATACCGTAGGTTTGTACACCCACTCATTTAAATAATTGGCAAACAGGCACTTTGACCTTGTGTGGCCTAGAAATGTCTCAGTATGTTGAATTTACTTGGTTTGCATGGTTGTTAATTGGATGGGTATCTTTCATCCTGCTAGCCACACTGTACTGCTTAGTATCCTTTTGCATCAAGTCATTACAGTATATTGGAAATCAAGCAGTAAATTACGTACGTAATACGAAGACTAAGACTTCGTAATGAGTTTAAAGTAATACCTGGTGAATAAATCCCCGTAACTGTAGCAAATTTTAAACTGTGATGTCTTTTGTGTTTTTTGTGACTTTGGCATTTGCTGCTTGATTAGCGTTTTCAGTTTAATCTTCGCGTCAAGTATATGTATGCTTAAATGTGATTTTCAATGCTATTATATTGTATATGTACTTAGATATGTATTATAAATAATAAATTAAATGTAAACCTAACTTCCACTTATCCTTTAAGTGATTTCTGTAGGTTCTTTGAACGACGGTTTCAAGTAGCTGTTATAATTTAAGGCAAAAATGAAATTTCAATTTGGATTATTTTGAGCTAAAGTTGTCCAAGACTTTAACATTGCTTATAGTATTCGTCTTGATTCATGAATCTTGTGATGAGTAATATTTAATCAGTAAGTTTTACATTACTTCCCTCCTAGTAGTTTTGTGGTACTAGGTTTTAGGTGGGGGGTGAGGTGAAACCGATTAGTTAGACGTTTTTTAGTTGTCTGGACCACATGAATACTCCTGTCTGACGGCCTTCTAGTCAGTACGCTATGTTGACAAAGTAAATTATTCTACTTGTTGACATCGGAGTTATTTCTCACGTATTATTTTCGGTCACTACCTTAAGATCTCAACGTCAGATGGTTACCGTCAGAGTTGTTGATTTTCTCGTTTATAATCAAGGTTCTCAGTTCGATAACTATAATTTACTACTAAATAATTATCTGAGATTCCTAATGTAAGTGTTTCAACATTTCGTCATTTAATAACAGCATAATTTAGGCGATTGGGTACCGTCTTTATGTTTGAACTATCTAGTGATGGTTGAGTATGCAACTAGCACGATTAGTCCTGAGTAAAATACTAGTGACACAAATCCTTATTATCTTCGCTGTACATCCTGTAGGATATAGTTTTATTTATAGGAGTTCACAGAGACTCCTGATCTGTCCCAACAAAATGTGTATATAGCACAGTTAATTGGGGCATGTAAACATTTTGAAAGAAGAATGATATATTGATCGAATTGGTTAGTAGAACTTATAACGTTTTTATACTATATGGGATCAACTTGTACACAAACTGAATTATCAATTCAGGTTGATAATTTTAGCTCGTAAGTGGAACAAATAGGTACATACCAGTGAGTAAATGCCAAAAATTCTGCGTATAGTACTGTCGTTTCTTTAAACTTAGGAGTGGTTTTACGAATGTTGTTAAATTCAACGCTGTACGTTGTACTTCAGTTAATTATCTTCGTAAATTGAAAAGTTACTAATTTGTATATTTTTAGCTTGCACGCGTTAGTTATTAAATATGATGTGTTCAAGTTTCTTGTGTCATTTTTAGATGCTCAAGTTCCTTATATGACTCGAATACTACTTAGCATGATTCAAAGGTACGTAGTGCAAAATGCATTATAATCGGAATAGTTATGGTAACAGATACCTCTCTATGTATAATTCTGCTTATTTCATTCGATGTCTTTAAGGTAAAGGGGAATTAAAGTACCACTTTGTGAGTCTCAGTAATGCACAACACGAAGTTTGGCACAATTTTCCGTTCCCTGAAGTTACCATAACGGTCTCTTGAAATATCTCTTAATTTCCCATATGGCCATCAAAGCAACAAACTGTTCAGTTGTTTGAGCGGTTCGTATACTAAAATGATTGCTTATGTAAACATTTATTCATGTTTTATTAATTTTTAAGTATTCACCTTTTACATTTTGATTGCTTGCACTAGTTGATGGGCAGTACGACTAAAGTTTAATTTTCTACCACTACTAATTTACAGTTAGTCCTGTGCACAAATAGGAATTTATATATTGTAGTAATGGTTTTATGGACTGCGTCAACGCCTAAGTTTACAGAAATTTTTAGTACCCTAAAATATTTGGTTAGGTTATTTGACGATTATCAGTTTCGTTGAGATAACTACTACTTAATATTGTTGTTTGAACAAATATTCTACGAAATGTAGAAAGCTTGTGCTATCTCTGTTATCATTCTTTATTTGAAGCCTTTTTGCAGAGGATTAACCTTGTTGTGTTCTCCTTGGGTGACCCTGGATGAGTGACTTTTTCCTTTATGGCTGTGAAGTCTGTATCCAGAGTCATCAGCAGCTGGCTTTACATTATGCAGAATTTCTCTGTTGCTCGAACCATACTTATTGTTCTCATCTTTACTGCATTATTATGATTCTTGCTATTCATGTTGTCAGTTTCTCCTCATTCTGATATAGCAACTCAAGGTGTTCCACCTGTCATGCTGTGCGTTCTGACTACAACCGACTGAGGACATCGGATGCAATATCACCGAAAGTTCCGTCCTTTTGAACTTCATCGGTTCAGATACTAATTACCTGTTATATAAGTACTTCTGTCTATTGATTTCCCATCGCTGGTATTAATACTACGTGTAAGTTTACTCCTGATATATTGCATCGTATTATATACATACTGATGGTTGGTGTACGTTTCAAATTACCGATAAAAAGTACTATACTCAACTGAGCAATACACACTTGACACTTAAAAACACCATATCATACTATAGTGCTATAATTTGAATGGTACCTAGTTCTGATTGGTTTGATGTAATATGCCTAAAGCAATTTTTGCAAAATATTCGTGGTACGTTAGGAATGTTTGTATGAATGAGCCACTCTCCGTAACCTTATCGCGAATTTAAAAAACATTTATCTCAGCAGAGAACGCACCTTGTTACTAACTGGTCCATAGACGTCTTTGAAGCGTCGCTCGCATCTCATAGAACGACTGAATAAGCATTGGTGACTACTCGATCCCGCTGTTAATCTTTATCAGCTGAGGTGACCAGGAAATATGTTGCGTATCCCTAACTACTGGCCTACTTCAACGCCGATGCTATCTAGAGTATGATTAAGTTAGGAGGATACTGAGTGGTCAAACCAAGATATAATGTCAGTCTATGAACTTGACAAGTGGTAAACTAACTGATTAGAGTCCATGCAGTAACAGGGTTTCGATTTTTGGATATGATATTAGACAGCACAACGCAAGTGCTATAACTCGATATCTTTGGTTCAATTATTTCCTCATACTTTCTTTTAGACTATATCTTCAATATCTAAATGGTCTGATTACCATAGCTGTTGGATTATTTCTACTTATTTGCTATTCATCTTGTTGTGCTGATGTAATATGGCAATAGTTGTGTTAGATATCACGCGTTTTTATCATAACCTGAACTGTAAATACAAGGATAAACAAAACAAGTACTATGTAGTATTTATATTATTATTAAGTTATGTCAATATATAAATGTGTTTTATGTAGAAAAAGAATGGGAGGTAAAACACCACGCATAACACACATAAGAGAGTGATTACATACATTGTGAACGATATTGTATGATTGAATAGCAAACAAACGATAAGTGATGAAATGAGAAGAAATTAAAGTTACATAGAGAATGATATTCGTGTTTCATATTGTGAATCATCATTATTATGATCTCTACTAGAGTATACAACACAATACACAAGCAATTGGTTTTATTATCCTTACGAAAATGACGATGAGAATATGGATGTGTCAAATCATCTGATTGTCTCTTAAATTTACCGATTTCTTTATCTATCTATTTCTTGAACTTGATGGTCATCACTGTTTATCTGTCTCAAATTTGCTGATTATTTGTAATTCATGCGCAACACACACAAGAATGTGTAGTTCTGAGTACTCACTCATCCTAACACACACACGCACACACATCCATACATAACATTTAAAATAGTTTTAAAAGTAAGCAGAAAGAGGAAGTATACATAAAATAAAGAATATAGGGAGCAAACGTGAAGGAAGATAAAATGGTCTATTTACAAGTAAATTCACCAAGTAAAAGATGTTAATACATGATGTTAATTATAACCTGATGTAAACAAGCAATAGTTAATCAATTAAGCCTAAGCACATTTCGTTATAATGTCAAATAACACTTCATCTATTGTTTGCTGCCATTAATTAAGGTTGTGATGATGATAAACGCGAATTAAATTGACCTGGTAAATTTTGTAGACCAAAGGCATTAGTCATTGCCGCAGCTGCAACGGCAGCTGCTTTTTGTTGTTGGGCATTGGTAGGGTGACGTTGGTGTTGTGGAGATGTATGAGATGAGATTGGTGACCGATACCGATCGATTGGGTTTGGCACATTTGTTTCTGAAAGTATATCTGGCTGGTGATTTACACCACTACCACCAGCTACCAATGATGTAGCTGCCGCGGCCAAAGCGAAAGCATTTAACACTGCCGGGTCCTGTAAATATACAACATATAGCAACATTACACAAGCAATTGGTTTTATTATCCTTACGAAAATGACGATGAGAATATGGATGTGTCAAATCATCTGATTGTCTCTTAAATTTACCGATTTCTTTATCTATCTATTTCTTGAACTTGATGGTCATCACTGTTTATCTGTCTCAAATTTGCTGATTATTTGTAATTCATGCGCAACACACACAAGAATGTGTAGTTCTGAGTACTCACTCATCCTAACACACACACGCACACACATCCATACATAACATTTAAAATAGTTTTAAAAGTAAGCAGAAAGAGGAAGTATACATAAAATAAAGAATATAGGGAGCAAACGTGAAGGAAGATAAAATGGTCTATTTACAAGTAAATTCACCAAGTAAAAGATGTTAATACATGATGTTAATTATAACCTGATGTAAACAAGCAATAGTTAATCAATTAAGCCTAAGCACATTTCGTTATAATGTCAAATAACACTTCATCTATTGTTTGCTGCCATTAATTAAGGTTGTGATGATGATAAACGCGAATTAAATTGACCTGGTAAATTTTGTAGACCAAAGGCATTAGTCATTGCCGCAGCTGCAACGGCAGCTGCTTTTTGTTGTTGGGCATTGGTAGGGTGACGTTGGTGTTGTGGAGATGTATGAGATGAGATTGGTGACCGATACCGATCGATTGGGTTTGGCACATTTGTTTCTGAAAGTATATCTGGCTGGTGATTTACACCACTACCACCAGCTACCAATGATGTAGCTGCCGCGGCCAAAGCGAAAGCATTTAACACTGCCGGGTCCTGTAAAATATACAACATATATGTATATTGATGAAATATAACCAGTTGTATCAAATAAGGAACAAGATAAGATTATTGAAAACTAGTCTTATATGGATTCACAAATCCATATAAAGGCAAAATGTCGAGAGCCTTTGAAAGCGTTTTTAAAAGTTGAAAAAATGTCGAAAACTGCCTAGTATGATCAGTATCCTTTAGAAGCTTAGAAGAGAATTTCAAGCAAACACGATGGATTATGTGTCATTTCACCTGATTGGATATGATTACTGTTTTATTATTAATTTTGGTATGCTTGAAGAAATTACTTGAGTTTCAATGTTATGTATAAGTTGATAAAATCGACAGTTTCTCTAACTAACTTCGGCAGTAAATCTCTACTGTTTCATACTTCACACCTTTTGTTATCTATCAAAGGTCTCAGTGTTGAAAATTCCAGGAAATAAGTGAGTTGGAAAGTCTGTATCAAGCGTTCAGTAACCGGGAGTATATCAAAGAATATCTGATAGACAATTATAATATCTAGTACAACCATTAGATATTAACTTTTACAAAAGTGACTAGAACTAGAACGTTATCAGTTAAGCTGTGAAATGTAATTGTTATTCATCTAGTATTATAGTATCATCAACTTGCTGCTTAGTATGGAAATCATTTTAAAATCTGATGAAGATTTGACTACATTATTTCTTTAAACATAATAACTCTTTTAAGAATATTAAGACTGCAATTTCTTTGAGTGAAGGGAGTTTATATTGCTGAATATTAAAGATGTCCGAGTGTGTTAAGTGGTTAAAGGTGATTAACAGAAAACCCTGTTTGATCTAGATTTTTTAAAAAGTAGCACTGGTAAGTAGGTTTTAAAATTATAAGGGAATCGATACTCTCTGTTAAGGGATTTCGACTAGTTTCATCCAATTTCATAAACTACGATTGTTGCCACTGAGACACTCAGTCTGTGTCTCATATCTAAGACATTTACACTAATTGATCATTGAGTAAGGGTCATTATTATGCATGTTTGTCTAGTTCTGGCTGAACTCTATCAATGATTAACTCAAAGTGTGGTCACCATTATAAGCAACTCAATATCACGCTTACGTATTATATACTTAGGTTGTGCTTACAGTAAGGTTCGTATCGATTGGGATTCACTAACGCGTTAATATTTGGTATACTGACAACGTGGACTAAATTCTTTGATACACGTGACATAGGAAGAAATCCTGATTATTGATTAAGAACTAAATGATAAATTTGCAAAAGTATGTTGACACTGATTACATAGCAGCTTAGTACCGTGGGATTCGTGAAATAAGTTACATAAAAAGGACAGAAATATAAGCTTACACATATTTATTCAAGTAATTGTGGCGCGTCGCCTGTTGGCGTGCCCTCTTATTGACTAATCACAGTCTACACGAGCTGAATGTATCATGTTTGGGGATAGGAGACGGTTAGTCGGAAACACTATTTGACCTATATTCCATGTCCCCTTCATTAGTAAGGCATAACTGCAAGTAATTAACTGCATTTATTGAAACATTGTTAGATGAATTCATCAATATGAGCAAAAAGTGCTTACCTGAAATGAGAAACCAGATGGAAGTCCAGAAATTTGAGCAAGATGCGCTAATTGTGCTAACTGTGCTGTAGGCAAACCACCACCACTAAGTATTGAACCTGGGAATGAAGTATCATTACCAGGCAAAGACTGATGCATACGATTAGTCGCTGGAGTTGGTGTACGGTTACCAACTGGTCGAGATTCTGAATGGCAGTGTACACCAGGGGATTGTAAACGATTAGTTGGTCCAGGTGATTGAGATATATTTCTTGTATTTAAGTGACTATTTTGACGTCGTCTTTCTTTATGAGTACTTTGACCGGAAAAGTTAGACATTACTGAAGGAGTAGGGATGTTGTTGTTATTGTTACAGTCTGAGTTGTACTGTCCAACTGGGGAACGCAGTCGTACATTTGATGTTGGAATATTGATATTTCTTTGAGATGAACTCTCTTGAATTCCAGATGATGATGAATTATAAAGTAGATGATCATTTCGTGAAGGTACCTTTTTATCTTGTGATGATGCCATTTCAGTGAAAGCTGCAGCAGCTAGGCTAGCAAATGTCAATGCCTTGTTTGGATCTGACTGCATATTAGCTAGAGTTATTATTATTACAAAAATAGAACATCTTATACTTTATCGAAATATTTTCTTAAAATTAGTATTAATTTCAGTATGTATAGATCCAATTTAATGAACCGTGATATCTCACACTACGGATGAAAAAATAGAGACGACAAGCATCTACATGTTTCACTAAATATTTTTTAAACGTTAAAACAGTCCCTGAAATTCGACAGCATGTTACCTAACAGATACAGGATACAAAGTGGAAATAATGTTGTCAGTGAGCAATGGAACCTCTATATAATTTAAATACGCGGAAGTCAATACTTAGATCTGACTTGCGTAAATAGCCAACAGTAAGTTACGAATTGTGGATTCATGTATATGGTTGAGTTACACTTTATGTTGATTATGGCCAATTTTTCTTTAGACAGTTACTGGTTAAGTGATTTGCAAATGGTTGGTCTCGTTCTTTCCATAGTAATCCTACTCAGACAAACAATAGTCTGACTGGACGGTAAGGAGATAGATGAGTCAGATACGACAGATCGACATGCTCTGTTCACGTGACAATCACCTGTCTGCTCACTGACTAAACCAACTCAGGGTTGATATATCACCTTATTTAAATAAGTTAGTGATACTACGTAGTTGCCCAAACCGATGTAGGTAGATTGCAATTCGTACTAATGACGTAGCGGTTGAGAGTGAAAATGACGAAACATCTAGAATATACTTAAAGAATGAAAGATAATATGTATGACAAAATATGAAAATAAAAAATCTAAAGAAAGATAAGGAGTGAATACATCTGCACCGACGTAACAGATTCTGTGCCATGTTACACCACTAAACGTCTACACCGTTATCGGATAAAGCCCGACCAAATACATCTATTATATATCTGCGACAAACAGTCGACGTCTTGAAAGACTGGTCACATGTCTTGGATCGGCTGCTCGTAGCTTTCTCTTAACCTGCATCTACTTTAGCAAATGTAGTTAGGTGTACTAAATGCATAAATTAAAGATTTCCGCCGACGGTTATTCATGATCTTATCAACCGATTTTCTATTTTTGTCTACTATATTATGTTTAACCTCACCACTGATCATCCAATCGTCCCAAGATACATTGAAGACATCGGAGTAAGAATTTTAGGATGACAGCATCTAAACATTCACTTAAAATTCGAGGCCACAATTATAACTACACAGCTTCAACCAATAATAACTAAATTTTCGTGATTTCATACCAAATCTTCGAGTTTTACAATATTAAAATGTAAAACTAAGACAATTATTGGTATGAGGTTCGATTGTTGAGTGTAAACTCACCTGCCATCATAGCCAATTTGGCTGCATTGAATACCTGTTCTTGTAAATTGGAAGATGATGTTGACTGAGCGGTTGAATTGCGACCTGTTGATCGACCACTATTACCATGAGAAATAGGTGTAGTGAAAGGGATATGTGGTGGAGCACGTGTAGGTATAACATTTGATGACAATGGCGAGACATTTACATTAATATTGCTGGGAATGTCTCGAGATGAGGAGTACGCGGGATTATGATGTGCTATTGGTGGTGTTTTATTTATGTTGTGAATATCTAAATTACCTGAAGCGAAACGAGTAGGCAGAGCAGCAGTACATTGTAGGGACTGTGGGTAACGTGTATTTTGTGGTAATTGAATAGAAGCTGTTGGTCGAGTAGATATACTATTTACAGCAGATGTCATTGCACCATTACCTTCACAATATGGTAAATTAAGTGATGAAGGGAACAAAGAGTTTTGATGTGGATAAATTGACGATGACATGCCTTCAAGTCTTGAAGCCATTTCAGCAGAAAATGCAGCAGCTAAAAGTTCTTGTTGTTGTTGTTGCTGTTGATAAAGTTGAAATTGTTCGACTGGAGTCAGAGTACGTTGTTGATTGACATTTGTAGCATTCTTCAAGCATTCAAGTTTTTCAGTCATTAAACGTTGAAATGTATCAATTTCACGTTGTTCTGCAGATATAGTAGACGTCAACTGTTCAGGAGTAATTGAACCAGCTACAAATTAATAAACATACAGAATTAGCGTTTTCTAACTGTCAGACTATGTGAATAGTTATACATAGTGGAAAATTAGAGGCAATTATAATGAGAAAAACAATTTAGGCTATCCGCAACGTTTTAAACTCAGTGTTACATGCAATATTCTTGGTCATTTTACTTTCAAGCTTTAATATACACTATTTATGCATTAAAGATGCCTAGTTGTGCTGCACTCAGTTGTTTATAACAGATAGTTATTGACAACCTATGATGATTGGAAAGTTGTGTTTAGTGAAAATTACACTGTAACATGTAGTACTCACTTACTAAATGGATGGAGAAAAGATCGAAAATGGAGGGCACAACACATATAATGAACATTCAAAACGTTGAGGATAACGTCTACCCAAGACAAAAATTATCGCTATGATTGAGTGGCGTGAAGATAGTTGAATGTGTTGGCGTTACCTGAACTTGGTTAGATAATCACTAAAAATCAAGATGCCGTCTTCTGTGTATGGAACTCAGTCCTGTAAACTGACTAAGGGGTCGAGTCCAAGAGAAGTAGGCTTTCATAATCTAGTGACGACACAGGATGCGCACTGCTAAAACTTCCTATGTTAAGATAAAACAGCTGCCCAATGTTCCTTGGTCAGCTAACCAAGATTAATCTCAAACACAACTATTTTTAACCATCGAACAATGAACATTAGATGAGTGCTTATAGATAAAACACTAAAAACTTTAATAATGTTATTACTTTTACGTTAGCCTACTATCCTGTGAACGAATATACATCGCGATACGATGTCCTATCGCATTTTTATCAAGCGCTCAATCAAGACTTGGATATCCGTACTGGCGTAAGTATGAAAAAAGTACTATCTATTAACAGTTCATGAATACCCATAAGGTATCTACTCACTGAAAAAAGCTCAAAGTTTATGACTGTATGCTTGATAATTATATCGTGCTACAGTGTTATGTTGAAATTTCCATGTGGATTAGTGAATTAAGTGTACGAACCACCCCTCCAACCAAATGACGCACTCTGTGTATAGTAGAGTGAGTTTAACTTGAAGCAAAGTATACGAATATGATACATCAAATCAAATAATATAATATACTTAAATCTTGACATTGTTTAGAATGTTGAGATTTCCAAAGCAATAATTTGTCAAAGTTCAACTTCCCGAATGCTTTGTAAATTTGGATTCATCACGTTTTGATCGTAAATTTCTTATGCTGCTAGCTTATTTATTATTAACTATCTAAGTTTTATGCAAAGTCAGTTCCGACCTGAGTGGCTTAGTAATCCCCGTTTCAGATTGTGAAATGAAATAGCCTAAATCCAAATTCCACAGGGGTCATCAGTTCCCATTAGACTAAACAATTTATCCATGGCTGAAGAGTGCTAAAGAGTTAAGCATAGTACCCTACTACCCACTTCCAACCACTAGACACTAACGTTATCATACATTCATGAGTGTTATAACCTACCCCCCCCCACCCTCCTCCAAATAACCAAAAATGTTTGGACGTAACCATGAAGTATTACTTACAGAGAACAAGACAAAATCAACGAATCATACTAAATCACTCAAAATCATATCGAGTACATTTACGTTACTTACGTGGAATTAGTCCCATTAAAGCCAGTTGACGTAAAAACTCTGGATGGTTATATATTTGATTCCCCGGCATGAATGAATTCGATGACGAGCCCACTGAAAAAAAAAACAAATATACACATATACGACATACAGTTTACTGCATATGTTCTTTAAAAGAACTGATGCATTAGTATATACAACAGAATGTACTCTATGCTATTAAAGCCATAATAAATTGCTTACGTTAATAATAATATAAGAATCAAACCTGAGTTCGCTTTTCTAAGTTGCAAGCAACTGTGTAGACAAAAGGTAAGGTTGAATATTATTATTACAGAACATAAGTCTGCCATTATCAACCAGTCACCTTGAAACGGATAAGCTATGAGCTGAAGTTAAATATCGTAAACAATAGACAATTATAATTTCATCTAAGAGAAATAAAGACTATATAAAGGGGTGTTGTTGAATTCATAAGGGGATGAGAAAAACAGCAGCCACTACATTTCAAGTTCAAACTCCACCCTACGTATCACAGTTTAGGTAATTGAATCAGTCAGTTGTGTGCGATGTACAAATGTGCATTAGTCCAAGTTGACACAGCCTATTAGCATAGTAAGATGATCAATAAAGTAAAAGTAATGCAATCAAATTACTAGACAGATAATACGGTTCAAGAAATGAATAATCCAAAAAAGAATATAAATAATTTTCGGCTAAAAATCTAGGGTGAGAAGAAAAGTGAACAAATCTGGATCAATTAGATTTATTCTCAACCACATCTCATCCTCAAGTGGGGTTCGTCAGGGTCGCACCTTATCCCCTTTTTGTTTAATTTCATCATAGATGTACTCTTAGAAATCTCACTCACTTCTTTTAACTCCTCAGGAATTAATTTCCTTCCAGGAGGTTCTCTTGTCGACTTAGAATATGCAGACGACATAGTCCCATTTGGTGAAGACGAGAACAATATTCAGGGTCTCCTGAACATCCTGAGTAACAATGCAGGCATATTTGCGATGCGTTTCTCCCCTTCCCAAATGCAAAATGTTACTCCGGGACTGGCCTGCTTCTCTTCCTAAATTTGTTATAGGGAGTAAAGTAATTGAATGCGTTGACCGCTTCACCTATCTCGGAAGTCTCATCACCCCTGGTGAGTAGGTGTCTGACGAAATCTCAGCGCGGATTCAGAAAGCCCGATTGACATTTTCCAATTTACGCCACTTGTGGCGCAGACGACATATCCGTGTCTCAACGAAAGGCCGAATGTACTGCGAAACAGTCCGCGCCGTTTTAACTTATGGATGCGAAACATGGACCATGAAAACTCAAGATATGCGTCGACTCCAGATATTTGACCATAGGAATCTTCGTAGCATTGCTCGTATATCCTCGAACAGTCAAATACGTTATATTGAGGTTAGACAAAAGGTTATTGGGAAACACGGTATATCAGTCGGAGGTCATTAACCTTCATCGACTAAGATGGTTGGGACGTGTATTGTGAATGTCCGACCACCGTCTACCTCGTCGCACGATGTTGGCTAGGGTTGAAGTAGGATGGAAGAGGAGTAGGGGCGGCCAAACTAAAACATGGCATCAGTCCATGAATTCCTTGACTACTGGTCTAAGCCATGTAGGTAGATGTAGACTATCTGGTTGGGATCCTCGCGAATATCGTAACCAGTGGTTAGAAACACTGAGTGAGATGGCCCAGAATCAGTCACAATGGCGCAGACGTATTCACTCATTGTCCTCCCTTAAATCATGAGCTTTAAATTATTCCATAACTTTCTTTCTACGCTTCCTGAACCATATTCTATATGTTCACACTCCTTGTTACTATTATTATTTTATTTTATTGAAGTAACTTCTACTAATGGTGGTGGTGTTAATCTTGCGGTGCCATGGAGGTATGGCAACTTGGACCGTTGCACACATGTGCCACGTTCTATGTTGATTATACACATCTATCCGCAACGTATTCACTGATGGTGTGTTGTAACCAGCAATTCCTGTCATCTATACACTCATTTAGTGGGTGAAAACTGTACACCAGACAATAATTTTTATCAAAAACTTCATTTTAAGAGTTTTAAGTTAACCGAAACCGTTTGTAATAAACTTGTCATTATAGTGCAACACTAACAAGTTGAAGTGAAATCTTCAATAATGAGTACACTACTAGATAGACTCATCTAATAAATGGACGTCAATTAGTAATATGAAACGTAGAACCTATCATATGAGCATTGGCCTATATCACTATACCTAGTTAAGCAAATAAATAAACGTAAAAAGACAGGAAATGTTGCTAGATACAACACACTGAACAATTAAAACACTCCGGATGACCAAACATTACTTCATGTTGTTTTATGAACTGATAACTTTATAAATGTCTATTTGATAATCACTAAAAAAAAAAGAATCGCTTTCATTTCCTTGTGAAAGGTCTATGCTTCAGCATTGTAAGTTGAGTCTTCATTGTTGTTAGCCTAAGGTGGCGTTCGCCAGGACTGCTCTATACCTTAGTTGTCACTTGATTTCGTTATAGATGTCCTATTCTAAGCCACACTTTCATCCACCTTTTAAAGAACAGACCTCCGATCAGGTTTATTTATCGACTAAATAGTAGTGTCTGTAGCTTTCACAAAATTTGGCTCAAATGTGAGTATATGAATCTGTACTTGATAAGCGAATTATTATGCCAATACTTAAAAACAAATTAATAAATATACACAAAAGGTATAAATAAAAATAAGCACGGATACTTACAGCCATTATAACCACTACCAACAGAAGTGACAGAACTTGATAAATGGATCGGCGTAGATCTACCATCACTAGCCGACATATTCATATATTGTGTTGGAAGATTTACTGGATCAGTTAGATTTAAAGTTGAATGGAGCAATAGACGACGGTCTATTCATGCCATGTGTACTATTATTATTGTTGGTGGATGATAAAGACAAAGAGCCGCCACACCCGCCAGCTGGAGTCGACAAAGAAGAAATTGGTGGATAGAATGTTCCAGTTGTACCACTGAGTCTCGGTGACATTAAAGGATTAGTACTATTTGGACTATTATTGTTATTATTAATATTTGGATTAAGGAAGCGCAAATTTGGTGAGGATACAACAGCTACTTGTTTTGAATGACTACTTAAGTCAAAGTTTGGTGGAAAAAATTTACAAGTATCTCGAATCGGAGGACTATGTTGATAGTGACCAGCTGCAGCTGCTGCAAATATTAACGCTTGTTCATACATAGTTTGAAGTTGCTGCTGTTGTTGGTTTGATATGTTATTGACAGTCGGTCTTATTCCACTTGGTAGTGACGCTGGTGGAAGTACTTGTGAAAGAGATGTATTCAAAGCTGATGAGGAAAATATACAAGAAGTAGTATTAATTGTATTCTGAGTATTTAATGTAGTGGAATGAAGATAAAGATTGGGAACAGGTTCATTTTGAAATGATCGACGTGACTTTGTACACAGTTGTTCTGAAGAACACGATGATGACGATGTGATATACGATCGTTTTGAACTACGAGCACATAAGTCAAGAGCAGCTGACGATGTATCATGGGTAATACCTGGAGATAGTTGACTTGGGATACTCGCAAACGAAGTATTTCCAGCAAAGTTCACCTACAAAGGACACAAGTGGCGACGAAAACAACTGAAATGTATACGAGAAATAAAACTTAAAATGTACACAAACACCACTAAAGAATAGTTTGGAGTTTTAGATTGGAGTCCCGTTTCACCTATATAGGTTTAGGAGATTGACCTTAATACATACAGTGTGGATCAAAGTCAACTATACGAATCAATATCCAGTAAGCGAACATCATTCGAGCAACACATTTTATCACCACGATACAGCACATTGATTAATCCTAAGAGGTAAATAAAAATTCAATTCTCGAAGCCGTAACAAGTGGAGTTTAAACCAGGCGGAAGTATAACAGTTGTCCTTAATGGCAATAGATAACCGTCTCGTTATATAACAAATTGGCTGAATTGGGATGCCGGTTTCATAATGCCGTTGTTGGTTAGGAATTTGCAGCGAAACTTGAAGGTCTTGGGTTTAATCCTTAGTGAAGTTATGAATGCTTATAGATACAGAGAAGTCTCATACTAGGACGAAACAGATTTCCGCTGCTTTCCGGTTCCAAATAGTATCCAACAGAAGACAATCTGTGACGAATGCAAACAACAAGTTGAAAAAAATCTCCACAAAACCACTTTAACTTATAGAAAGATCAAAATTCTCACTTCACCTTGTAGTGGTGATGATGCTGTCCGGAACGACAAAATAAGCGTCAAGATTAAACCATCTCAGCTCAAAGAACTTCACAATTATAAAAAGGATATTTTCCCTTTATTCCAAACATACCCAGCTTTTATACGCAATGCAGAGCTAATACAGAACGCTAAAATTATTTATGTGATAGTAATAGTAATAAACTGTTGCATAATATATTATAAAGACAAAACGACCACAATCCACTCGCATAATCTGTATATATATAAGTTTAGGGATTCACTTGTTTGTGATAATACACCTATCAGGTACACAGATCTATGTACTTAGCTTCGAACCTTATACTATAACTATGGGAGGGCGAAGGCTAGTGACACTACTCGGATATTGCTATAACGAACAAATCAAGAAGGATGACTAGACTTCCATAAGTTAATTTCGGAATATTATTGATTATATATGACAGGAACATTTTGTTTCTATTATTTCCTTATCACTTTCATCGTAACCTACCTTTTGATTTATTAACTGTTCTTATGACTATTTCCAATCATTAACTAGAACTAATTAACTATGGATGCATTATCCCAGCTGTCTCTTACTATTGTATTCGTTTTGCATCGATATTATCATTCTAATAGGTCTGCTGTGTTCTAGGACTGAATGTGTATGTATGAACGAGTGCATGAAATATGATCACTCTTGTTACTGGACTGTCAGCTTATTCAAGTGTTCTTTATTTTCTGGCTCGGGGTTAGGAATATCTGACAGAATAAGGATACCCGGTATTTGTTGAAAGGTCGTACATTACCATTCAGTAATGTCGTGTGT
Source organism: Schistosoma mekongi (assembly GCA_034768735.1). Lineage (NCBI taxonomy): Eukaryota > Metazoa > Platyhelminthes > Trematoda > Strigeidida > Schistosomatidae > Schistosoma > Schistosoma mekongi. The sequence continues at coordinate 15,255,885 of CM068312.1, read as the reverse complement.
TAACTGGCTAGCTCAAATTCATTGACCAGAAAATCGAGAGACCAAAGGACGCAACAAGTGCCTAAATCGAAGTAGATGGTGCATGATTCGAGCCTACTAGTTAGTGGCTTTAAAATAATTGCCGCCTTCATCGGGCTACCGCTTCACGAGTTAGCATTCAATTTGACCGTTAATTAGCACCAACTATGAAATATAAGAATCAATGAGCGAAAACTTACAGTAGACGAAATTAAATTTACTGCCTCTGGCTTAATTGTTTCATTAACTACTGTTGGTCGACTATCCAAATTACACGGTTCAGATGAAAGATATAAATTAACACCAGGTCCGACAGCCGTATCAGAATATCTTGCAAATAAACTACGCTTTTGTAAATTCCAAAATTCTCGGTTACTCATCGGTATATCTAATCCACGTCCACAATAAACTAGATCAGTACGAGCACATGAGCCAAGATTTGTTTCCAATTTTGTTGAATGACAATAGCCTGTTTCAGAAGGTGTATATGAATATTGGGTTTGTCTATTCCATATACGTATAAGATGTGACCATGTGGATCGATGTGCATCACTGGAATGTTTCAGGGAAAAAAAGAAAAATGAATAAATGAACGGGATTGCGAAATTATTATTAATAATTGCAATACTTCGACAACCGTATTCATGACTACAAACGCACAAACAAAATATATCATAGTAATGTTTTGTTCTCTTATCTGGACCATGCTTAAATGCGAGGCTTTTGTTACCACTGAGAACATTACCATGTTAACTAGAAATGATTGTTCTGTTTATTTCACAAACAGAACTATATAAATCTGTTCTGATGACAATGTTACAAACTGGTCATTTTGACACATTTTATTATCATATATCCTTGTTTTCTTGTAAACTATTTTGTTCAACTAACCATGAGCACGTGATTAGTTAACCTTTCCATTTTAAACCGATAAAGTGGATCTTTGCTCGATGTGTCTATGAAGTGATGACTGATATGAATACCATGCTATGATAAATTGTCTGGTATCCTTTAAAATTCCTCACTTAAGAATCCTCAAACAACTTACCGTTGTAATTGGTTATAATATATTGTAACGTTTCTCAGCTTTTTTGTATTCGTAATGGAGGTTATCGCTTTGTTGAACATGGTGTTTCTTACAGTCAATACAATGTATACTGGAGACGATAATAAATTAACCTTTTCATTGCTGATATGTTTCTTAGTCTGAAAAGAATGTTATGAAGCGATTGTGTTAGTTTGCGAGACTGATCTAATGTTTCCGACACAAAGTAAGTGTGACAACGAAAGCTTTACAACTAGATCACTTGGCTCAGAGTATTCAGCATTACCAAAAAAACACCTAGCTGACTTGAAACATATTCTCCTTAGTTTCAACAATATAAATATACACGATATGCATTTCAGTAAACCTATGTAGATCGCACAAAATTCATCAAAATGGTTATTTTTTTTAACAAATTCGTTTCTTGGATACTATAGAGATCATTGAAGTTAAAGTTTCACGATACGAGCTGACTTCGGTTAAGCAACCATCAAAAGCCAGAAAGTATTAGACAGCTGTTTTATCTTAATACTGGAACGATTCGAGTGTGCGCATCCACAAACGCATTAGACATCGAGCCTCGGACTGTCACTCGTATTGATGTTCTGTTAACTCTTAGACCACTGAGTCGGTATACAACGGTTTAAACTACTAATTTCAATAAATTCGCGATAATCCGTGACAAGTACCTGCCACACATCAAACACGACAGAAATCCATTATTTACCTATTCCTACCAGAGCATCAGAATTACTTACAAAAGTCAGTTAATAGTAAGCACATGTTTTTCTCCTGTAAAATTTGGCTGTCATTCAAACGGAGAAGCTCCGGTGGTATGAAAAAGATTATACTCTACTAATTGATAAAACCACATGTTTATTTTACGTTGAAATATAAAATACACATTAAAAACCCTAACTTTTTTCCATACAACAACATTTTCATAGTAAACTCATGATCCCTACTTATCAATAACAATTGTGAATACATATTAAAATGTATATGAATAATAAGGGCAGAAAGATAAAGACTTGATAAACAAACAGGAACAACGTGTATATTAGTGTGTATTTATTTTAGGTAATCTACCAAACGACTAAAACAAAACAAGACAATTCATGGTTCTTGCCATGCCAGAAATTTAACACTTGCCTCAAGGTAAGGGAACAATTTCAAACTCGTAGAAGTTGTTTACATCTTTATTTGTGGTTCCAACCTATATTTTCTTATGTACGTGTCTATCGGGACAAATCATTAGATGTTTATAATTTGTGTGTATTCGAATTCAGCTTCCGATTGAACGTTCTTACTAAATAAAAGTTCTATCTATTACACAGTGTGACGTAGTTAATAATCACTGAAAAGATAACTGATAGTAGTATCTTCCATATTATAATAACTCTGCTCAGCAATCATGGGTTAAATTTTCATTTCTTAATAATGATGAGTAATTACGAGGATTCACTAAACTACCTTATGTCTTGTTTCGGTAGTTTTCAATAGTATAATAAGGAGTAGGCCATAACAGTAGAAACATTTTATTTAAGAAAAAATGCTAATGAATCCGTAATCTAGTATATCAATAGGAGAATAAATTGTGACGAAATGTTAATACCGTACAATATTAAATCAGTCCACTGTAATCTTGCACTATACACAACAGAACAAACTGTTAGCAGTATGCTGACATTTTCTAGGAATGAACCCGTTTTCGGATTATTACTTCAAATTATGGTTCAAATAATATGCATATTTATTGCAAGTTGAATATGTTAACCGCGACGATGCATGATAACATATCACTCTTTATACATAAATTTTGTTTTTGATACTTATTGCTATTTAAAATAAAGTTCATAACGTGGAAATGTCGAAGATTAAACAGATATATAGGAGGAAGTATCAGAACAATATACTGTTAAGTTAGGTTATAGTATTTTAATAAGGTACAAATTAATGCAGTTATCTACGGGTAAAATATTTCGTTAGTGATAGTGCAACTACCCGGTTGCTGGATCTGAAGTAGAGAGAGTAGGGTTTGAAACTATGGCTACGTTAATCACTTCAGAATTGCTCATTCAGTCGTTCCAAGACACTTGAACGATGAACTGAAGGCAAGAATAATCAACAACCTGTAGCCTACGTATGCCCTATATTTCCATAGCCGTAGGTCAATACGGAGTGGAATGTTGTGCAGTGAACTCGACTTTTATTTGGCAGACAGCTATCTTGTCGATGTTATAAGCGATGGAGACAGAAACAAGTAAAACCAAACCCTGACATGCTAGATGAAAATATACAAATATAGAAATGAAATCCCTAGTAAAAATCGCACTCTGAAATACTTGAGTAATAATCCCAGTTTGTTTAGGATACGTTTCTATTCCTACGAATGTAAAAATACTACCTCAAAAATGGTCTACATTATTGCCCAGATTAATCACAGGGAGTGAAGTAGATAAGTGCATTGACTACTTACATTGGAAGTTTCATAAGCTCTAGTGGGTCAGTATCTGACATAATGTGTGCATGTAAAATGTAGAATATGGCATATGTTTTTTATCGGTTGAAGTTGGCACACTTCATTGTAGGGAAAGAAGAATATTAAATAGTAAAAGTGGTGGGCATATCACCGATACGACACAGTGATGAGAAAACAAAATAAATAATTATTATACAGCTTACATGAAACAAGAAAGTGGGTTTGATTCATTCGTAGCAGAGATCAATTGACTAATTTCTAATTCACTCGTACTGTCATCTCCGTCTTCATCATAAACATCATGGTGTGATTCGTTCGTTTTGTCACAAAGTCGGTGATTATTACCATTATTGTTGATATCTATAGAAGGCAGTAATTTACTTGATATGCTGTGTTTTTGCCCACTGAAGTTATCGTCAATGTTATTGGAGTATAATACATTAGAAATATGCCCTTTCGTATCACGTGAATCAACAAGATTTGAACTAGAAAGAATCTCTGATGATAGTAAAGCAATCTTAGAATCATAAAGATGACCCAAATTATCTTTAGCCTTATCTAAACGAATTGAAGAAAAAAACAAATTAAGAAGTAGTCTTTCATAAATGACAAAATGAACACAACAATAAAATGAAAGGTCCCGCAATTACTGAAAGTATCTCAATCGAACTGTAAATAATTTGGTAGTTAAAATGTCACAAAATTAGTAAACTTTCAGTCTTCGCCAAGTATATCATGTCACTTTCAGATCATTCATTAGTTAATAAAAGTATATTGCAGCGTCAATCAATCATAACAGAAAGCGACGCATACACGAGTTAGCATAAGTTAACACAAAATAACGAACCACGAGATCGAATTAACAAGATTAGTAAACATCAAAGTATAGCTGTATAGGTCTAGTACTGGCAAATTTAGCAGCAACAACACAACATGCATATGACACATTACATAAGTGCAATTATTCATTAAGAAATGCGTTACAGGCAATATCATGTAATCCTATTGTTGCCAAGGTAATTTGTGTATAGTTTGTTATTAAAAATCTTCTCTCAATCTCATTTTAATCAGTAACATTTAGCCTAGCCTAGCCTAGCCTAGCCTAGCATGATATGACATGGCTAAGATTAACAGTCAGAAACTTTGTTGTCTGATGACACGTTATAGTTTGGCCACCACTAACTCTCTTTCATTATACATCATCTGATCTGACGCACAATAATTAATACATGTCCCAACCACCTGATTCGATTAACACTCGCTGTTTCGTCAACAAAATTAACAGCTCTTCATTGTAACCTGTCTCTAACCTCAACATTATTAACTCGACAGTCTTAACATACGTAAGCAGTAATTCGAGGACATCAATCATCAAGTAACTGGAACTTACGAATGTCCTCTACTTTTAAAGACCACATTTTACAGACGTAAACGAAACAGTATTCCTTCTCAGTATACTCATCCTTTCGTTAGACGATGTGCATCTCGTCCACAGAGTAAGTGACATAAGTTAGTGACAGTGGAAACAACTATTTCTGTCCGTTATTTGATTACACCAGCTATTACATCATCCAACTGAGGCTCACATACTTTGCAGTTACTGCCGGTGACTCACTCAGAGGGTTGTGGTTCAGTCCGAACACTTGTACAGAAAGTCTACTGTGCCACTGGGTATTGGATATTTGACTAATTCTTTCAGAACTCACTGACATCGTTTATAGTATTATCCGATAGAATGTTTAAATCTGCCTATATTTCTTGACAATATGCTATCATTTCATGCATCACACCAGCCATCGAAACAAATTGATAGAATTAAATGTATGAAATCTCATGTTCAGGCTAGTTGTGAGTTACAGTTATACACTAGACAGGGGCCATAAGTGTAGAGAGAAAACTCGCATCAACAGCAAATATGGTAAATAGGTTAATGATGTTGAGAGTGCTTATTGACAAAGGCGTTTGGCACATGTATTACGTACATGCTAAACAATACTTGTGAACTGTCGCTATATCGAGGCAATCCTCTCAGGATGCACATACGACAACAGTGACTGATCAATTTCAGTCCATGGTAAGTCAACGGGTAGATCTAAATACATTCTAAAATTCTAAAGGATTTTGTTTTCTTAGAGGAGTCAAAAATACAAATACTAAGTCACTTGTTCACATACTCAAATAAAGTACAGTAAAACAGATCCACTCACTCTGAACAGAAAGTGATTGATTATTATCAATGAGGTCATTTTCTTTGCAATCATATTCTCTATTGTCATCCAATTTAGGTGGTGGATTATGGAGGTAGTTTACATCATCGATGTGTTTCATGCATTTTTCAGGAAGATGACCAATAACATGTAAACATTTTCTTTTCCTTTTCTTGATATGATTGTAATTGTCATGCTCATGAGATTTCAAGGGTGATTTGCAACTAGAAACACTGCTGGATGGATCACCAGATTGATAGTCCGATCCACTGAAATCAGAATCCTCATCAAATTGTGATGATCTCGGTGAAGAGGATAATGATGATACTGATGAAGTGGATGCAGGATAATATCTTACCATGTGTAAACAATCAAGAGAACACGTTGAAGAAGGTGATGATGATAAACTAGTAGACGAATCATCATCATTATCTGTATGCCGATAACCAGATTCGTGTTTCGATCGACGGAATAGATATTTCTTGTGTTTTCTATATAACAACGGCGATGCTTGCTTCCTTGTACTCATAATCGGATTGCATTTCAATGAGTCCATTGCACTTGGATAATCTTCCCGTGTACCTTCATCCTCTTGGGTGGTACTCAAAAGGTTTCCCTTATTGAGTAAATCTTCATGTTTTAAGATGGTTTTGAAAGACATTCATGGAAAAACATTTTAAGCATACACTTTAACTACTTATTAGTAGTATATGAGAGAACTATTAAAAAACCGAAACATCAAACATTTACGATACGGTTGTAACTATAGTTGACAACTAATAAGGCTCGATCTAGGTTTTCAAAAACCCTGACACTTATTTCACATAATTTCTTTTGAAATATTCATAAGCCAAATGGTACTCATATAACAATAAACGCAGAATGTATTAAAGTTGGGTTATGCTTGGGAGTGGACTTAGGTTTCGAATATATTTGCATGTACTTAAGTAACAATGTCAACAATGAGAAAAAAACTTTTAGAAGATTATATAAATTCAAATCTCATTGAGGAGAGGGGTTTCTAATTAATATGAAACCTAATTCCAATCTCTTCTCTCGACTAACTACGTAACAACAGAACAGTGCACGTAATGTAGAGTCATACATATTAGTAACTAAGTTGGGATTCTGAAGCAACTAAATAATCCATTTAAAAGAATATAACACTTTACAAAAATTTTCCAAATCTTCAAACCGAAGTAATTGGGGGCTATTTGGCTGTCAAGTTGATTGCGAAGTTATTACTCTATTTATGTGGGATTCGACACTTAAGAGTCAAAGGCTCAATAAATGATAGTGACAGATCCTTATGGTGTATATGTTTTCATGGGTATGCTATAATTTTATAATACAGGGTTTATGGAGTTTATTGGATTTGTAATTCATAACACAAATTAACTGTAGATAAAAAACGATTCAAGTGAAAACTGTTATCAGCAGAATTCAACTGAGTCACATAAGAAATGAATATAACTAATAACAGTGGATGGTTGTAAGGGATTCGAAATCCCTAGAAATACAATTGTTCATTTTATCAAGTTGTATTGATTTTTTGTAAACTTTCACCACTTTTATGTGAGCATATTTGACAACATCTAATTGTATTATTATAAATGTTGATAATTTCATTTGATGTGTAAAATATAATCTGAATCTGATTCTAATTATGCTTGGTTGGTCTATCGGCTTGTTTTTCTATCTCTGGTTTGGGACTGAGTGGGCTTAGACCAGTCGCGAATTATCCACTAGGCACACCTCAATAAGCAGCCGCGCACAACGATCAGTTTTCTTTGCGACATAACAATGACGATCGCACAATGTTGTGAATCAACAGACGTTAAATATGAAAACAACTAGACGTTGCTCCAGTAATATGATGGTTATGAGCTATTTGTGATACTTAAGATTTTGAGTTTGAACCATAATAACAAAAAAATAGCTATCCCATAATTAACATGGTCATGTCTAAAACAGTTCGACACAACAGCTGAAGTCAATTTCTGTTGAAAATCGCCACGATATTCCATGAACATAAATAAGCCGACTATTTGATGTGGATATGTAACCACCCATACAGGAAAAACAAAAAAACTGAGAGAGAACAGATAAGTTGCCTCTTTCCGTTAACATTTTTTGAACAAATTGTTGAATAATGTAATGGCTGAATGTGGCTAGACAAAGACATCGGTTAACTGTCGCGTTCTAGATAACATACTGATTTTGAAGATTTATGCCAGTTGGCTCGAATGATTATTTATCTGGGGCATTTTAAGAATGGTACAATCTCGTTCTGATACTACATTCTAGCCAAAGTGAACACAACGAGTATCTTTTTAAGAACTTGAACATTAATAGATAATATTCTTCCAACTATCAGTGAAACAGCAGAGATAGAATCGTGTAAAAGGAAAATAAAGTAAATGTGTATTGCCTCAAAAGATAAAAATGAAACTTACAAGCCGTAATCTACGTAACCTAAAGATATGAGAAATGAAATAAACTAATACTTACCAATGGATATTGAACTAACCGGCTACATATAGTGGAATAAGATTTTTTAAAGAAAAGAAAAAAAACAATCTTAGCATAAGGAGGAACTCATAAAACTCTCAATAGTTGATAAATCTATTTATTAGATAAAAATGATCTACAGGAACTGTTAACAGGATACAATAATCCTAACTAGTGCGTGATCAGAGTAGGCAAAAATTGAAGGGTACTGAATGATATATGTGTAAAAACAACTGGTGCGAACAGACAAATTGAGGAGAGGCATGACGACTTGAGCTAGCACGAGATAATGATTGTTACTGGTTGATTCGACTCCGTTTGTAAACCTTTTTATCCAATCACCTCTCAAATAATTCAATGTACAGTTCTAGCAGTTAATTAATACATTTTATTGTAATGCTGTTATTAAATTTACAGAATGGCCTTTATTATACCAGTTACTTAATTATAAACAATGTAGAGCCTGGCATATGTGCACACATTAGCTTAAGTTGGCATGCCATATTAGTATGAAGTTAAATTAACGAGATCCATGCGCCACTCTCATTGATTGGAAGGCATATCGGTTAATGTCTCTAACCGATGGTCGCAATTATCCCACGGACCCCATTCTGGAAAATACAGATCAGCCAGTCAATGATTTCATAGAATGATGTCGCGTTTTAGAGTGACTGCTCTTTGTTTTAATTCAACCTATTACAACACCAAACAATTTCGTATGACGGTTCCTGGGTACAGGTATTATATATTACTTGGTTAGCAGTAAAGTTCCTCTGTATTTATGCATATTGAGTCGATGAAAAGCAGAGACATCTATCGGGTCAGAGAGTAAACTAATAGTAATTAGGTGTTATGGAGATTGTCGAATGTTAATTTGATATCACTAATTGGTCTGAACTAGACAACCATCAATCACCAGGAAGCACTGGATAGGTGTTACGTCCTAGTGTGGGATTCTTCAGCAGTGCGCACTCACGACCTCATGGATGAGCATTGCTGAAGAATCCCACACTAGAACGTAACAGCTGTTCAGTGCTTCCTGATGATTAATGGTTGTCTAGTTCAGACCAATTTGTGACATCAAATTAAAAATAAATTAACAATTCGATTATCTCGAAATTGTCCTAAACGGTTGGTTTATGATCGAATTAATTTTGATGTTATTAAAACGATTATTTTGAATATATAGAATACAATTACATTAGTTGAACAAAAACTCACTACAGATAAATTATCCATCTCTTTTTCCGTTGTACACTTTAATTCACCATACTTTTGTAAATGAATACGGCAATCAGGACAAAGAAATCGCAATTGCCCCGATTGACAATGAGGCTAATCAATGGTTTAACAGAATGAAACAAAAACAGAAGTATAGCTAAGTAATAATGTTAATATTCAAGGTTATAAATTAACTTATAGCCTACGAAGCATTACTGAAAACTGTTAGTCAATCAATTGTAAACAATGTAAATCAAAAAGTAGCAAAAGTTTGAGTGCATCTGTTACATTGAAACTGATCCTGAGTTATGTCATTTAACACCTAGAAACACTAATTACGGGTATTTTTAAGGCTTTAACCAGTTAGGTAGTTTGTACCTAGATTAAATCCAGCTTACTCGTAAGATACGTACTCCCCCCAACTACCATAGTGGGTGACAATTCACAAAAATACCAACGGATTCAACGTATTTCGCCTAACTTATGTGACATTAACATACTAGAGAAATGACCACATAATAGTAGCGTATGAATTCCTCCGAATTTTACAAGTCATATTTCATAGCTATGAAGTAGAATAAACGAATTACTGTGCAGTACATCTAAATGAGACGAATAAGAGACATGATTTCTTCTTTTTGTGAAAATTTAGTCAGAAAATGACTAAGTGATGAACATCATTGATGAAAAGTTTCTCTGCCTCCTTTACATAACCGTTAAAAATCAGAGAGCATTTGCAGTTGTTTCTTTCATCACACAACTAGGCAGTGTGCACAAATGTTATCACTGAAGATTGGCCCTGAAACTTTCAGGCTTATTATTGACTGCTTAACATTTAGATAATGGGGCTGGCATTGAGTAGTGAATATTTCTAGCCGGTAATATTGATATAAGTGGGTAACTGCCTCACACTCGACATGATTGAAGTCCACTGGTCGGGTTTTCGCACTGAGGCCCTGAAAATATCTCCTGAAATCAACCACTAGTGATCGCAAATTGATGGTTATTACCATGTGTTATTATAATAATTTTCGTTTATTAGCATAATTCAGATCTACAGCAGTCACATGTTTCAGAATGGAGATATGGGTCATCTAATAACAACATAATCTCAAATGAATCAGCTTAAAGAAATAAACCAGAATATGAAAAATATGTTTGCTTTTAATATTATATTCCATGAAATCAGAGTATGTGATTTACTCCTATGCTACGCATGGATTAATGAGCTTGGTTTTCAACAACACTTCAGCTGTGTAAAGGAAAGAGATATTGTTGTTCAATCACAAGTAGGTGAAATGGGAATCGAAGCCGTTACATATTAGTTGATGAAAGACTATTGTTTTAAGCAATAACTAGACTATTGCTCTTGGAGTACAAGAAAACGGTTGCAGTGAATGTTTATTGACTGAGATCATTTTCAATGTATTCCCAAACACTACTCTAGCTGTACGATTTAAAAGTTCTAGGTGTGATTAATGGCTGAGCCGTGAATGCACATTACTGAGTTGCATACTAGTACAAAAGTGATGCAGAGCTTCTTACCACTATTGTTAATGGCCTCTTCAAAGGTATGAAACATTTATTTTCCTGTTTTAGCCCTATAAAAACCGACTATTCATGCACATCAAGTCGTTGAAAAATGTAGGATCTATAATGAAGCTAGATATTATAAAAATTAAGTTATTAGAGCATGTGCATTCAGTCCTTTTGAGATTCATGAAATATTTTAATTAAAATTTATGCATTGAATGCATTATGGGACGGCAAGGAGCTAGAGTGGTAGTAGACTTCTGCTGACGGCAATAAGACTGGTAGCCAACTATTGTTGAAACATTTCCAAATATATACTGGTTGTAAATATCTACAAGTTAAGTAGAATATAAGTCGACATTGCATGCACACTTTGTATTGAGAATAAATGATTGCAACCATAACAACATATAGTTCTGAATAAAGCGATTATTACATATTTAGGTGTAGGGAAATTAATTAATTAGCTTTGAGTACCGAAAATAAGATACATCAAACGTGATGCGGACAAATATCTGACAAAATCTTATTTATAAGATACAGATTGAAGATTCAAACCATACTGAATATGGAGTATAGTGATACAACTCGACTGCTCAAGCTAAAAGAAATTGAGCAAGATTTGAACATTCAAATTAGAGGATAGAAATCGAGCACCGCAACCACTAAGCTAATACCAGATGAGGAAAATATTGCAGCCACCAATCGAATCAAAGATTCGCGCTTCATTCTATTTGGTATTCATCATCCGAATGTCTTAATATTCTGACGTTATTATTGACACTGAAACTAAAACTCAAAGATGACTATATTTAAGTTGGACTGTGACTGGCAAGTGAAATCCAGCAAGCGCGTTTCGTCCTATTTGGGACTCATCGGCTGGATGTACCTGCACCCCAATGTTGATGTTCACACTGAGATTCGAACTCAGTCCGCTTCGTGCCAAACGCCACCGTGTTCACCACTAGGCTACTGTGTCCAGACAGTCACACATCCAGACGATGAGTCCAAAATAGGACGAAACGCGCTTCCTGGATTCCGCTTTCCAGTCGCAATCCAGCTTAAATATATAACTTGTATAATAACGCTATATCGAGGCAATCCGCTTAGGATGTACATATGGGAACAGAGACTGACCAGTTTTAGTCCATTACAAATCAACGGGAAAATACAAAATTATCCTAATTTCAAAGATAACTATTTTAAACATCAATGTGTTATCCCACTACGCTACTGAATCTAAACAAACAGCTGAAAGAGACTGTTAAAACATTCGACATATCTAGAAAACGACATTATTTGTCGAGGAGAGGACAGACATATCAAAGAAAATATGATTACGTCTTATAAATATTTCATATATTAGTTGTCATCGTTAAGATATACGTATCGTGTTTTACTCACCTTAGCTCTTAATCATTCACTCGGATTATTGTGTATTAATACAAGAATACTTAAGAGAGACTGAGGTTGGCTCCTAACTACTGAGTCACATGCACAAGTGGCTCTAAAGCCCAATCAACTACACTCCGCATATCTAACAACGCTGAGTCAATAAAAGATGTAACAGCTTATGAAATAATACACTATTATTAGATTTTAGGTTATTGCTTTTTCTGCATAATTTTTTTTTCAAATTCGAGAATTATCACTGAAAAAAGTATTTTGAGTATGTACATGAACATACCATAGGGGAAGGTGAACTCTCTCCAGTAGATGACGCCAACTCAGCGTTACAATTTCTGCATAAACGTTTACGTAATGGTCGACTAGATGGCAATGAATCTGCATTACCATTTGATGTTGTAGAAATCGGTATACATTCTTCGCCTTTCTCAGTAGACGCTACAGGTACATCAATATCATCCGGCCCAGGGTTTGCTAGATAGATAATTAAATACAGAACATAAGGTGATGCTTTAAAAACAGACGATGTCAGCCACTAATACTGAATTCTGTTGTTGATACATATCTATTTAAATTGTGCGAAAATATATTGTTTCAGATGTCGGTCAATAATATTGAATACTCTCTTAAACAACAGATTACTAGGACTTTGGAATACAACCGTTAAATAACAAAAGGTTATGCAAATTATAGTAATGGCGGTTGTTATTTACTATAGAAAATGCAGATTTGAACATAATTCTATTAACAAGCATCGAAGAGTGTTTACAACATAATACACCTTAACTTCGAATGATTTATTACTACGAAGAGGCGGAATTAGCCATTTTTTTGTAAATATTCTTCTTTTCGCTAGTTTTTATTAATTGTAAAGTTGGCAGTAACTAGTACCACTGTTTATTCTTCCCGGACTGATCTTGCTGTTTCTGATTGGCTGTTGTGATTTTTAGTAGGCTAATTATTCAAATTGTTACAAGGCCATTATTGTAACTGTATATACAGTGTTGAAACGAAATAGAATCGAATCTTCTAAGTGATGTGTTCGTGTCTTTTTTAATTGACTTTGGGCGAGTAATCTGCTTGTTCAGTTGTTGGTCACTAGTTGCGTGCATCTAATTTGTTCGCGTAGATTAGTTTGAGAGCTAGAGAGTTGCGGTTAGTGCTTCAGGGTATAACATAGGCGGCAAGACAAATCATTAATAATGATAGTGCAAACAACATTAACATATAGATAGTAGCGATCACTACCTACTCCTAAACATACCAACCACGTACATATTCACGTGCTTGGTTTCGAGCCGAAATCAAAATATGAGAACTAGTGATGCTATTCGGTTGATTAAATCAACATAAGTTCAGTAGGATTCAAACACGTGACTAACTAGTCAGAAGCCAAATGAAAAGGTGACTCAATGACCGAAGAATTCAGCTTTCAACTGGGAAAATTTACGTTCAAAATGCACTCCATCTGCTCGTTAGTCCTTATGCAACAAAGGGTGACTTGAAGCTCTGTACATAGATGCACACATGAATATATAATCAATCTCCGGTACACAAACTTCAGTATCTTGATTTTTGGTCACACTAATTTCATTCAATGATAAACTTAAAATCTAGGATTAAATAAGGAGTTACAATATGATAATTAACAACCTACCAAAATCATAGTTCTCTTCGATATCTGATTCCGGTTGACTTGGATCAATTGATTCCGACTTATCATCATTTATCAGGGTTGATTTACAAAAGTTCACTTTAAAAAATAAACATAATGGAAAGAAAATGAAATAAAAAGAAGACAAAATGAAAATCATTGTGAAAAACCTCAAAAGTTGAGGGTAATAGTAGATCTCTCTGCTTATCTTGAGTATGTAATTTACATCCATGAGAGTGAACACATCAAGAAATAAATTCACCGGTAAAACTTAGTGGTTCCATACACATACATACTATCAAATAGCTTAGAGATTGAGTGAATAATTTGAATGAGGAGATCTATAAGATTTCAAACCTTAAAGTGAAATTTTGAAAAAAGGTGAAAATACGGAGAAAAATACTAAGAAATATGGAAAAGAATGTATTAGCAAAGACCTATCATAAGCCTTGTGTTGAAAGAAGATAAGATAACAAGAAAAATTAATAGAATAATCAAGACAGCATTGAAAACAACCTTTCCTTTATGTCAACTGATTTTCTTATAAAGTAAATACAAGATGAATTAGTACATTTTTGATGTCATATTTACTGAAAACATACAGTTGAAGAATGCTGCGTAATATATAATTTTCATTAAAGGGTTTACTTTCATAAAATACATAAAGCCTTCATCCACTAAACAAATAGAAGATACAACCGAAAATGTTTGCAACATACAACACACTTACTACACATTGAAAACACTGTAGATAACTTCAATCTCAATAACCATGAATTAATAAAAGATTCGTTGAATAGACGTTAAGTAGTAAACTACACATAATCAAAACACTTCATTTCTCATTATGGATGAATGAAATTTTGGCTTGATCTGTTAGTCAGTCAGTCAATAAAGCCTCCCACGACTTACTAACTGATCAGCTTTATAACTTATTGCATAAGTAATAATTAATAATTGCGACATCTGTGGTTTATTGGTAATATAATAATGCTATCAACTCTATTAATCAACCGATCAACCAACTAACAAGCAAACAAAAAAAGACCATAAAAGAAGCAACCATAAACATGTAAACATTGGCCGACAAACACATACATATACAGTGATACATTAAGAGAGAAACTGTGTAAAGCTAAAAAGGAAAAGAAACTGAATGAGGAAAAGGAAAGTATAAAAATAACGATAATAACAATTAATGACAAATTAACAGATCAATTATTTTTGAAAAATATACTTGCCATTAATAAGAGGAATAGAGAAGTACAGAAAACCATATACATCAACAATAGTAACTAGTAACAGTAACAGCAGCAGTGGCAGCGGAAGCAATAACACAATTAGCAAGGGAGGAAAGCAGAACATGAAACAAAACAGAACAGATACGTACACATAAACACGTTAACAATTAGATAGATAGCTAGAAAGATATACATATATGTAGATACCAGTTGTTTGACGTTGTAATCCATTATAATTTTCATATTTCAATGTTAATAATCTTCGCAATTCATACTCTGCAGCTTTACGATGTTCAATAATACCAAGCCAAGCTTGTTTAGTAACTTTATACACATACATATATGTATATATGCATTATTTTATAAAAGATTTAAAGAGAAAAGTAAATGTGTAAGTCTATAAATGATGTGACAACATAATTGTAAAATAAATAATAAGAAAAACCCGTAAATATACACATAAGCAAGCATTATTACAAAGTGTACTGACACAAATAAATGTACGCACATAAAGAAGTTTAAATCAGGAGATCAGAGAAGAACGATGATGACAATAATAGTAACTCAAAAATTAAAAAAGATCAATTAATAGTGGCAGAATTGGGTATTTGGATTATGTCCAATGCTTGCTACTTTTTTCACTAGAGTCTACACATTGTTAATAGCATGGTTTGTATTTGAATAGTCTTTATTGACGTATTTGCATTTTCCGAGGACTACCTTAATATAGGCATTTAGTTAGAAATTCTTAAGTAATGTTGGGTTATAGCCAGTGGTGGAAACCAGAAATCAGTAGAATCAAATGTGAGTACTAGACTCCACTGCCAACTAAATTTCAAGAAGTGAGTCTTATAGAGCATTTTTGAATTATTTTACCGTGTTTCATAGTGTGTAATTTCTACCAAAGATTTTGTTAGGCGCAACTATTCGATATCATGTAAGCAAAGCGCAATCAAACATTTCGGATATGAAACAAGAATATAGTGAAACTCAGGTTTCAAAATCGAATCCTGAATGGGAATCAAACATCAATATGTAGGAATAATTCGTTTAAAAACTCAGAAAATGACTTAAAATGCTAGATTCCATATATTTTACTTAAGGACTGACAACACTTCAGAGACCCTCAGATATGAAAAACAGTGCCTACACATGCGAATACATTACTTCAAAGTATACTGACATTAATAAACAAATACACATGAACAGCCTCTTATAGGGAACTAGAGAATAATGATAATACTAACTGAGGGATAAGTATTGATCAACATAATTAACAAAGCTAGAAAGATCAACGATACTCATATAAACAGATAATAAGATAAATACATGGAAGCATGTTGACGACAATTTAATTATGTATAGAAATTATTGAGAAAATAATTTGCACAACATTCACATAAAGTACAATACTCGACATGTTGACAACTAACACATGTGCACATCACCATCTGTGTGTGTGTGTGTGGAGAAGTAATATTTGATCATCCAAACAGTGGTGTAGGTTGATGTGAACCTATCAATGAATGACTGATACCACTACAGTTACAGTACTTAATAAACTATGATCAACAGAGTCCGTTACAAATGTGCGTTAAATCAAGTTGCCATACCATAATTAGCATGAGATAAGAAGTTAACGAGACGAATGAATAAAGGAGCAGGAACAATGTAGTAGTAATAATAATGGAAAAGAGGAAACAGTGAAAAGATAGTGTGCATAGGAAAATAAAAGAATTAAGGGTCTAGAAAATATAAAAGTGAGTGCGATTGCCCGAACTAGGAGTCAACTATAAGGTACATAGCTCAACTTATCCGAACACGGATGTGTCATTTCTAGAAAGCCAACCAGATAGTCTGCAAGCAAACTCCAATGTTTCTTGAATCAACACTTACTGGATTTATGAACTGATGCTACCTCCTTAGGTTGGCATAAAATGAGAAAAAATGGAGGTCATGATAGTAATAAGAATAATCCAGCATATATCGACTTACGAACACAACCACGATTAGTAGGTTTACGCTTTTTAACAAAACCAGAATTGATATGGGCTTGAGAAGAGAAAGCAGTACCATTAGGATTATTAGCTGATTCAAAAGAAGTTGTAGTATTTGCCGACGATGAAACGCTATTAGCACTAATAGCAGCAGTAGCACTACTTATACTACTATTACTAGTATCAGTATTAAGTGCAGCTGCAACTACTGCAGTGGCGAAATTTGCTGCAGCTGAACTTAATCCACCATGTCCTCCACCAATTGTAGAAGATGATGTACCTTTTCTTTTCCAATAATAATAGAAAGCGATTAATTCTTTTACAGTTTTTACTGGTTCATTTATAACGGGAAGACCTGAAGATGAAAGATCAGCTCCATTACAACTGGAAGCTTTCAATGTAGCACCTGCAACAACAAAAACCAATCACATTAAACCATTATACGCTACCCTATTCGACATCAAGTTTTCAAAATTTCAAAACTTTTATATTGCCATTACGGACAGACTGATATTGCATCGATTCATAGGCAACGTAGAACATAAAATAAAGGTGTATCAGTCTTTATCATGTCTTCTTAGTGGAGTACAAAGATGAATACCAAAATAATAGCAGTAGTAGTAGCAATTAAGTTGTGGATTAGTAGCTAAAGCACTTTTCAACTGGGAAGCTGCACGTTTGAACCCACCCCAACTATTTGGCTTTGAGAAAGATCGCATATATGCGATCATAAAGAGTTGCCCATCTAGTTCTGTCAATTAGACTGCAAATAGCCCAGTTTTATTTTCCTGTATCTCGTTACAAAGAGGGAATTGATAACATCTCTTACACCTCTTGTCAGTGCTAGAGGTGTAATCTAAATTTTAAGATTATAGTCATTTCATTTTTAAGAATACTGGGAAGCATATAATAAAATATTTACTTCTTGCAACAGGTCATAGGTGACCTAATTTGCAATTATCTACAAAGAAAAATCCTAGTGATCTAGATATTCAGATAGTATCAAGGTGCACAAATTAAATGGAATGAGAACTGAAGTTGGCAGAATATGTGAGTCACGGATACGATTCAAGAACGATTTTAATCCTATTTTGTTCCGAAACCCAATATGATTGAGGGAATGTCGGTTAGGCAAGATCGTTCAATCTTACCATTCCTCATCAACTTTGCGATCGGTAACTTTCTGGAAACAGTTCTGAAGGTAGTAAGTAGTAGTAGTGTTGCTTGGAGAATGGACTTACAGACTTCGAATAAACACATAACATTGTCTGGCAACAATAATATACAGGCATTCCAATAGTTTGGAAAAGTGTCTGCAAGAATAGCACCCACTTTACACCTAAATGCAAAGCACTGAGGAAAGGTGAGTAGGAGAGTCTGTGTCTAAACTCACTTTACGTAATGAACTGTTAGAAATAGTGGAAAAGTTCGTGTACCTGAGTCGTTATGTAAATGCTAGTAGTGGCTTGGCAGATGAAACGAAATTACGTATAGTCAAAGCTAGCATATGTTAATATAAACCGCATTTATTAACGTCGTGAAGTTAGTTCAGTTATAAAAAGTAATGTTTACAACTAGTTAATGAAAGCAGTTATGCTCTTTCCAGCCGAATATACTCAGTGACGCTGTGTCCTAACATTACAATCTCTAAAGATTTCCCTACATCCACCTTGCAAGGAATATGTGAGATCCGACAATGTGTCATCATGATGAAATACCAACATTAATGGTCATGTAAATTTAAACGAATTTATTACCAGTGACTTATAAATCATGCATTGTTTGTCAACGCTGGAGTTGAGTAGATAGAAAAAGTAAACAGATAGTCAGTTTATGACATTGTGCTGTGATATGCTCATATACGACAAGCATTTATTAAGCCATAAAAAGACACCCAGTTGGTGTCCTAAAGATTGAAAGACTCAGTGGCTTGAGACATCATTGGGATTTATATGCTTTAAATAAACAAAGGCATAGTGGATTGATAATTAAGTCTACCTGAAACAACACTGTTTTCGATTGGATCGCCACCATCATGTACTGGCTCGGAAGTAGAAACTAATCCAACATCCTCTGACTTGACTTCATCTAATTTACTAGGTACTATCATTGTCATCATCGAGCCATTGTCGATTTCTCCTGATTTTAAACCGGAATTTTTAAATGACGCCGATGTAACTGAACAGACGCTACTGTCGCCACCGCCCAATTTACGTCGGCCACGACTACCACGTAGACGACCAGTTCCGACTTGATGTGAATTCCAAACACCAAGACAATTTAAATTATTTCCAAGACTACAATCAGCGGTGTTGTTATTATTATCATCATTATTATTATTCAATGTCTTCCCACCAAAGAAATTTCGTTGAATTTTGAAAAAGTCTTTACCATGAATACGTAAACCATGAGCAAATAAACGAACTTGATCCGCTGTCCAATGTCTAGGTGTATCCTAAAATGTAAAAAATACATCAAATGAAGACAGCTACGTAACATCTATACAGACATACTAAGCAGATTAAAATCTAATCACTTATCCTACGCAAATACCAAACAGTGAATCATTCACTTATAGTTGGATTTAAAAAGTCACGAACAAATCAGTTCAGTCGTATAACAAATCATTCAATCATACTCAACGGAGTCTAGCGCAAAATATTCGATGGATAAAGTTGCCATATCACATTAGCATGACGAGGCGAAGCAAGCAGCAAAAGACAAAAGCAGTCGTCATAGTATAGTAGTATCGAATTAAAAAAAAAAGCATGAAACACATCGACGATGTAGACTACCTCCATAATCCACCACCCAAATTGGATGACAATAGAGAATATGACTGCAAAGAAAATGACCTCATTGATAATAATCAATCACTTTCTGTTCAGAGTGAGTGGATCTGTTTTACTGTACTTTATTTGAGTATGTGAACAAGTGACTTAGTATTTGTATTTTTGACTCCTCTAAGAAAACAAAATCCTTTAGAATTTTAGAATGTATTTAGATCTACCCGTTGACTTACCATGGACTGAAATTGATCAGTCACTGTTGCCGTATGTGCATCCTGAGAGGATTGCCTCGATATAGCGACAGTTCACAAGTATTGTTTAGCATGTACGTAATACATGTGCCAAACACCTTTGTCAATAAGCACTCTCAACATCATTAACCTATTTACCATATTTGCTGTTGACGCGAGTTTTCTCTCTACACTTATGGCCCCTGTCTAGTGTATAACTGTAACTCACAACTAGCCTGAACATGAGATTTCATACATTTAATTCTATCAATTTGTTTCGATGGCTGGTGTGATGCATGAAATGATAGCATATTGTCAAGAAATATAGGCAGATTTAAACATTCTATCGGATAATACTATAAACGATGTCAGTGAGTTCTGAAAGAATTAGTCAAATATCCAATACCCAGTGGCACAGTAGACTTTCTGTACAAGTGTTCGGACTGAACCACAACCCTCTGAGTGAGTCACCGGCAGTAACTGCAAAGTATGTGAGCCTCAGTTGGATGATGTAATAGCTGGTGTAATCAAATAACGGACAGAAATAGTTGTTTCCACTGTCACTAACTTATGTCACTTACTCTGTGGACGAGATGCACATTGTCTAACGAAAGGATGAGTATACTGAGAAGGAATACTGTTTCGTTTACGTCTGTAAAATGTGGTCTTTAAAAGTAGAGGACATTCGTAAGTTCCAGTTACTTGATGATTGATGTCCTCGAATTACTGCTTACGTATGTTAAGACTGTCGAGTTAATAATGTTGAGGTTAGAGACAGGTTACAATGAAGAGCTGTTAATTTTGTTGACGAAACAGCGAGTGTTAATCGAATCAGGTGGTTGGGACATGTATTAATTATTGTGCGTCAGATCAGATGATATATAGTGAAAGAGAGTTAGTGGTGGCCAAACTATAACGTGTCATCAGACAACAAAGTTTCTGACTGTTAATCTTAGCCATGTCATATCATGCTAGGCTAGGCTAGGCTAGGCTAGGCTAAATGTTACTGATTAAAATGAGATTGAGAGAAGATTTTTAATAACAAACTATACACAAATTACCTTGGCAACAATAGGATTACATGATATTGCCTGTAACGCATTTCTTAATGAATAATTGCACTTATGTAATGTGTCATATGCATGTTGTGTTGTTGCTGCTAAATTTGCCAGTACTAGACCATTCTCAGCGGATGAGAGATCATCCTCCGCTCCACCGAATCCAAAAAATGCCACCATTGACCGTACAGCATCTAAGTAATTCTTCAACGGTTCATCCGACAGCATAGAATTGAAATCACAGCTGATACCACTTAACAAACCGGTGGTATTGTTATCGTCAATGATCATATTTGTACTACTGGAATAATGAAAATTCAGTTTTTCCGATGTACCAGATAGGGCAGTGGATAAACCCCCAGGACTCCATACAAGTATTTCTCTCGATTGTGATTGACGCCCTCGCTGACACCGTCGTCGTCTTTTATTCAGATGTAATTGTTTGGCGCTACATAATGAGTGATTTTTATGCATTGGAGAATTGTATTTTTTGTGATGACAATAATCAGTCATAATAGTAGTTCTTGTGTCTGGAGGATCATCTTGGAAATCATTCGCATTTTCTAATTTTGGTGGTAGATTTAACATTTGTACAGCATCATTATTTAAATCAACATTTTGAATAACAGATTCAGTAGTGTCATCAGTATATTTCATATCTTTTGACAAATCAGTAGTAAACGTTTCCGTTTTACATTGTACATTACTCACAAGATTGCTTTCATTTTGTGTGGATTCTAAATTATCTTTTAACTCTGAATCTGTTGCACAATTTACATTTACATTAGACGATAACTGAACATTTGTATGTGATTCAGTATCATTGTACAATTTACTAATTAGTGTCAGATGACTTACTGAATTAGTATCATGATTAGTAGTAGTAGTAGTAGTAGTAGTAGTAGTAGTAGTAGTAGTAGTAGTAGTAGTAGTAGGTATTATTGCTGGTGTCGTTTTGTGTCTGTATTTACGATGGCAATGTGGTAAAATTGAAAGTATCTTTCTTGAAAAACAATGTCTAGCAGTATTTATATCCTGATCAGACTTATATGATGTTGGTAAGATAGCTTTACGACGATGTCTACGCAGCCGAAATCGTCGACGACGATAACTTATGCCAAAACGATATAAAGCTGGAGGGGGGTGACGAAACTCCGGTAAAGAAGCCTGGTAGG
Source organism: Schistosoma mekongi (assembly GCA_034768735.1). NCBI lineage: Eukaryota > Metazoa > Platyhelminthes > Trematoda > Strigeidida > Schistosomatidae > Schistosoma > Schistosoma mekongi. The sequence continues at coordinate 15,233,317 of CM068312.1, read as the reverse complement.
CTTGCCCAACCTAGAAACAAAAGTGGAAATACATGAAGAAATTAAGCAGTGATAAATTTGCTGGATAATACCCTTCATTTAGAATAAGAAGTTCCTAACTATTAACCTAACCGACGGATATGATCTTTAAGTTAAAGCATATATCCATTTAGCCTTAAACAGATTTTTACCATGAATCTAATTGTGAACACTGTCCTTAAATAATTTACAGAATGAGTAGAGTATGATGCTATATATGCGAGGGATTACCGATTTCTTTAGTGTGCTGATATCAACATTAGATATGAAAGTTCACAGATATACCCAACTTAGCCTTATTCTTTTACTCAGACACAAATCCGATTGACCGATTAAGAACAAAATTAATTAAACACATGAATATACCCTAATAATAACAATAGTATTGCAAACAGTTCAGAATGGAAAATCACGCATAAAATGTAAAAAGATAAATAAATAAATCACAGTTATTAACCCACGCAATTTTTCACCTGAGTTCAGTCACAAAGAGTGAAGCTGTGCAATCAACAACAGAATTCGAGTATCAATCAATCATAAACCTATGCCTGTTGCCCCCTCGTCGGTATAGGCCGCCGACAAGCATTCTCCACCTAATTTCGTCCTGAACTCTCCTTTCCAGTTCTTCTCAAGTGCTATTCATCTTCTTCACATCTGCCTTTAATTCCCGGCTCAATGTGCTTTTTGGTTTTCCACTTTCTATTGACCCTGGGGATTCCAAGTTAGTGCCTGTCTTGCGACGCAGATTGATGGTGTCCTCAATGTGTGTCCTATCAACACCTCCCCAGCGTCTTTTCCTAATATCTTTCTCGGCTGGATTTTAGTTGATTTGTTCTGTCACAGAAGGTTGTTGCTGATGATATCTGGCTAACGGGTTCGAATTATCATGTGCAAACAGCTGTTGATAAATACTTGTTTCTTTGGATAACGCTTTTGTAGTTCTTCAAGTTTAAGCTCCGTACAGTAGAACAAGCTGGCTTAACGTTTTTTATTTAAAATTCTGATTATGATGTTTGATGGCATCTGGCTTGTTTCAGATGTCTTTTAATTGTAGGAAGGCTGCCTTTGACAATTCGTGACTTCACATCTGCATCACATCCTCCCTGTTTATAGACGACGCCGCTCAGGTATGTAAAAGTTCCCACATTTTCAGGGTTTCGCCGTCAAGTGCAACTGGGTTGGTGTTCGTTGTATCGTATCTAAGAGTCTTGCTTTTCCCTTTGTATATGTTGAGATCTACTACTGCAGAGGTTGCTGCTACACTGTCCATCTTTACCCACATTTGTTGTTATGTGTGGGATAGAAGAGCTAGGCCATCTCTACAAAGTTCAATTCGTTTAATTGGATCCATATTGTCTACTGTATTCCGAGATTGCCTTGAGGTGTTTCAGTTTTCATAATCCAGTCAACTACCAGCAGGAAAAGAAAGGGCGAAAGTAAGTAACCCTCTATGACACCGGTCTTCACTACGAATGAATCTGTAAGCTGACCTTCATCCACGACCTTGCAGTGTAGTCCGTCGTAAGGGTTCTGTATGATAGCAACCATTTTCTCGGGTACACCATAGTGCCGAAGAAGGCCCCACAATGTTCTCCTGTCCACGCTGTTAAATGCTTTCCCATAGTCAAAGAAATTGATGTGGTGAATTCCATTCAACTAACTGTTTAACAATGAACTGTAGTGTAGCAATTTGGTAAGTACAAAATCGATCCTTAAGGAAACTAGCCTGTTAATCTCGATATTGGACGTCGATTGGAACTTTCATTCCGTTCAATAACACTCCGTTGAAGACTTTTCTTGGTACCAAAAGTAGAGGGATGTCTCTATAGTTCCTACACTTGCTAAGATCTCTTTCCTTTGATATCTTGATGACACCCTTTTCCAATCTATTGGCATTTGTCCTTCCAAATTTGCTTGGAGAGAATGTGGAGCATCTTTGGGGTTTCTTCTATATCTGATTTCAGTGCCTCAGCTATTATGTTATCTGACCCTGCTGACTTGCCACTTTTAATTTCTCGGATGGTCATGTTGATTTTCTTAATTGTTGGTGGGTTGACATTTCTAGGGAGATCTACAGATACTGTTTCCATGGCTGGTGGGTTCGGTAGGGCTAACCTATCCACTTGTTCTTGAGTCTCAGTGATTGATTTTCCATACTTATTTTTGATTGATCGTTCCAATTTACTATTTCTGAGGTATCTTCTTTATTATGTCGTATAGGTGGCTCATGTTACCTTCCCCTGCAGCTTTTTCCGTTGCCTTTACTAGGTCATCTATTTATTTCCGTTTATCCGATCTAATGTTCTTCTTCGCTTGCTTGTTCACCTCTGTGTATTTAATCTGTAACTTGGTGTTTTGTGTTCATATTCGGCTATTATTGATTGCTGTCTTATTGCTCCTCTTTCCTTGGATTTAATCCTGAGCACCAACAGAAATCCATTCTTTTTGGTGGTGATCCCTGCTACCCAAGACCTTCTGACATGTTAAAGTTATTGCTTCCTTAATCCCTTTCCAGTTGTGTTCTATAGTAGTTTCCTCTTCGTCCAGTAGGTTATAGAATGCCTGAAACTTGTTGTTGAGAGCCATTTTGAATTCGGTGAGTTTGTTAGTAACCCGAAGAGTTGTATTAAACTTTTGCAATACTGTTGCTCCAGTTGCCCAGTGTCATTTTAGCTTCCGTTTTATTTTGGTCACTACCAGGTGGTGATCTGAAGCCATAACCGCTCCTCTCTTTGCTCTCACGTCTTCCATGGTCCTTCTAAACTTCCTGTCGATGCAGATGCGGTTAATTTGATTTTCCGTAGAGTGGTCTAGTGAAACCCATGTAACTTTGTGAATGCGGTTGTGGAAGAATATGGTGCCACATATAATCATTTTGTTGAAGGCACATGAGTTCGCAAACCTCTCATCATTTACGTTCCTTTCTCCCAGTCCATATCATCCCATGATATCTTCATATCCGATGTTGCCCACTCCAACATTGATATTTACGTCTCCCACCAGAATGGTCAGGTCTTTGCTGGGCATTTCTCGATGACTGACTGCAGCCTTGCATAGAGCTAGTTTTTATCGTCTTCGTGGCTATCGTTGGTGGGTGCATAGTACTGGATGACACTCATTGTGATCCTATCCTTCAATGTCTTGAAGGATGCTTTGATGATCCTAGGTCCATGGGGTTCCCATCCTATAAGTGCTTTCCATGCTTTTTGGGGCGGCATTAGTGCTCCTTCCTGTGTGTGCGAGGCATTTTCGTGACCGAAGCATAACAGTACTTCGCCTGAGGACAATCCTTGTCCAGCTTGCAACCAATGGGTTTCGTATATTCCAAGAAAAGCTCCAGGTCGTATGTTTTTACTTATATGGATATTTGGACACTTCTACTGTCTCCCACATCCTAGGAACATTCCATGTGCCTGCATTAATTGTTACTCTAGTTGTCAAAAGGGTCACTGGTCTCGTAGCTCCTGAAATAACCCGGCTATTACCAGAAGGTGTCATAACTCTTTGGAATGAAGACCTTCCAACTATTAAGGTAACATTAAAATGGTTTTCCTGATTAGCGTTCTTTTTAGTAAGGCTGCTTTTTACTGGATGAGGTTTCTGACCCTGTGCCCAACCTTCCTCTTTTATCTGGGCTTGGGACCAGCAGTAACCCGAGGGGAATTCCAGGCAGTTACGCAAAATTGCCAATAGACTAGAGCTGAAAATGTAAACCATTAAATGTGCACTCAAAAGTGACTCGAGGTTTGACTCCTGGTGGAAATTATACTATTAAAAATTCCCATATTAGGACAAAACAGCTAACTAGTACTTTTCACTTTCCAATCATTGTCTAGCTTCAGTCAGCTTGTGTGATATAGATGAAAAATTCGAGTCTTCATAATAGTAAATATGTACTCATTATTGCCATACCCGTATTTCTGCTCGAATTTTTGACAGTCGACGAGTTTCAGGATTATACGCAAACACATAGAAAAAGTTGTCATCTTCTTCTGGAGAAAACGTAGATAGAGCAGTTTTCAAATCGGGTACATAATTCACCTTACAAATACCCCGAAGTTGTTTCGCAGGTAAAGTCTCTTGAACTTCAGAAACAAATAGTTCGCGGGCAAATATCTATATTAAAGGAAAAAAAACAGGAGATCAGAAACTGAAATTAGTGAGTGCCAAATTATTTTCGAAATATCAAATCTATTCATTAAAAAAAATAGTTAAGGTTACTTGTAAAGTATTCAACGTTCAATGTATATTATATGTAAAGCATGTATGTGTATACACAATCAACATAGAACCTGGCACATGTGTGCATCGGTTCAAGTTGCCATATATGTAAAGCATTATCAGTCATGTTTCCTATTCACTGAGTGGAAAACTGTTACATATTACAGTCTAATACACAATAAAGAATTCATTTCATGCATATTAAACTATCTGGTATGAGCATGTCCGGTAGAGAACACCCAAACATATCGGGTGAAAAACATTAAGTCATAGCTTGAAAATGAGTTATATCCAATCGTTACCGGAGAAAGGCCTGGAACAAGTGTGTATCAACTAAGAATGCTATACGACATTGGTACAGTAATGGCTTAGTTACTAATGGGTTCGAGTTTAGGCACCTGATCAGCATCACTAGTCATCACAGATGTAATAAAGATCAAAGACGAGTAGATAAGTCCCTAACTGGTGCATGTGTTAATACAAATAAATGAAACTTTGGTAGTAACATGTGCTGAATATTGTTCTATTAATGAGAATCGAACTAACTTGAATACTTAGAAATCAGTTTGCTAATGATATTTGACTTCATTTCACTTTATGCTGAGCTCCTCTGTAACCTCAACGACAGAAAGGGTATATTGTGGAGGAGTCAGATCAGTATTAACTTATGGGTGCGAAACGTGAATTACTAAAATAGACAACTGTGTGGGCTGAAGATCTATGATCACAAATGTTTCCGAAGCATTGTATGCATATCCTAAAATGGCCGAGTAAGCAATTGTGAGACTAAGCGTAAACTACGACGAAAAGATGTTAAATTAGTTTATGAGGTTGTAAACCATTATCGAATGAGGTGGTTGGGGCACGTATTACTTATGCCCAACTACATACCGCCCACGAGGAATCATGATTTCGACTGGTGTACGAGTAGATTGAAAAAAAATGGACAGCCAAACCAAAACTGTGGCATCAGCATATGCAGTCGTTGACTGTTAACCTTGGATCTGTTGGCAGACGCAAACTACGTGATTTAGTCAGAGTGATCAGTGGTTGAAGAAACTGGGTGATTTGGCCGAGAACTGGTCAAAGCAGTGTAGGTGTACTCACTCTTTACGTTTTTAAAATCGTAATTGCCATTACACTTCCATACGCACCTTTGTTTCATTCCTTATTTTTGATAACTATTGTGGCACTACTATTACTTATATGATCACTTCGTGTTAATGTGATACGACAACATGGACAGATGTAGGTTCTGTGCTGTATATAACCGATTAATCTGCTAGCTGATTTTAAACTGTTCCTAGGTTGAGTGATTTGACTTTGATAGAGTATGCCCTATGAATGTTAAATAAGGACTGGTTAACTTTCATACAACCAAATTGATAACTTCAGTTAACCTCATTTTCACATGAAGTCAGTTGTAAAATTAATAGTGAACAGAACAGCTGACCACGATAATGAGGGACACAGGAACACTAGTTGATTTTAAGCTATAGGTAAGCAAGTACGGTAAATTCAAGCTAGTTAGAGGGGATTTTGAACACAACCATTCTATTACATTTTAAATAATCAGCCGAAGAAACTCATTCCGTTAAATTAGAGGCTTCCCAACTAATTAGTGTTTATAAAAAAGATTAGAATGAGTGAATAGCAATGGAATAGTAAATGTTAAAAAATTAAGGGAATTAAAGCCATAGTAAAATGAGAGACTGAACATAATGCTGCTGTATACAGAGTTTAGGCCTGATTAAATGAAATGCAGAAGTTTCTTCAGTGCCACGTCCTCTATTTGTACCACTTTTAAGCAAACTCGTTTGACCGTATGGATGGAAAGATTTTGGTGGAGTAATGTGATTAAAAGTTACAAGGTATTTAAGTACAGAGCTGCTGAATAAGTTACATATGATTCTTTTGGCAACTAGGTAATGTAGTGTTAAGAGATACTTCCTAGAAGAGCTTGCCTTTATGTGGCTGACGTAAACTACTGCATACGAGCAAATAAAGTAGCAGATACATATTTATATGATCCAAAGTAACAGATAATCTTTGATACATCCGCGAATCATTAAAGTCCAGTTAGAAAAGACAGTTCAAAGTTAGACAGAATAAAATACTTTCGGCAAAGCTCTCGAAAACTATCTTTTGAATCTCCGCAACAGTAACTTCTTTGAATTCAGTAGTCATGAAAAGGTTCCTCATCGTAACTGATGATGTTCTCTAATAGTGACATTTTGGCTGGGTGTTTTAGGTTTTCAGATGTGACGTCAGTGCATAACCACCTGACTCCTGAGGAAAAAGAATGAATCCGAATAATAAAGACACAACGTTGAATATTTATTTGTATAGTGGACGTTATTTTAGTTTATTCTTTGCAATTAACCATGATGTATTTTTCGCAATGGAGCATCCAAGTTCAACTCCGATTTCAATATAAACTAAACTGAATGATGGAAAATGTTATACTCTTAAAAGATGTCATTCAACTTGATACTTTCATCCTATATAATGAAAATGTCACCCAGATATCCCGTGTTTAGACAGATGAAAGTTGCCAACAATGGGTCTAGGTGTGTAGTGTTTTTTTAGATTGACCAAATAGTGATTCCATTGCTATGATATCTGTGCATCAAAAAAGTAAATTCATCATCGAGGTTGCTGTGTTTTTCAATAATCATATAAAAAGTGAATTATCTCAGTATATGGAACAGTCGTTCAGCGAGAGAACATCTCCCCGATTACACTGACAATGATTAATTAATTGCCAAATAAAAATCAGAATACACCATACGACACTCAATATTATTATAATAAATACACTAGATAATATGATAATGACTCTTCAAAATAAAACGTGTTCGTATAAATATTGTTTGAGTTGGATTGTGGCTGACAAGTAGAATCAAGGATATGCGTTTCGTCCTATTTGGGAGTAGTCAACTAGATATATTTCTTATAAAGTCACCATAACGTCCAGCTTATTTGCAAAAACATAAAAAGAGAAGGCTAAGCATAGCTAATACTATGGACTACAACTAACCTATATTGTTACATCGAATAGTACATGCGTGAGTTCGTGCATGTGTATATAAAGACACATTTCACCCACTCACCCTCTTTAATACTGCCTTTCTCTCTCAACAAAAATTCTATCTGCCTACCTTATTCATTCATCTATCCGAGCTAAGAGAACTGCTTCTTGCAAACACTAAACACGGAATTAAATAAATATACTAAAAAACAATATGAAGATGTCTTGCCTACAACAAATAATCAAAATGAATATTTATTTATTTAACTTTTCCCCAGTTTACTATGGTTTCTTAGCATACCCAAGAAATAAAATTTAATAAAAAAAAAACAACCGAAAGCTGTAGTCAGTAGGACGTAGTAACAGTTGTATTAGTAATAATAGTTAACAGTTAATACTTATTTACTAAATTATAAATGAAAAACAACAACAAACAAACAAATCTAAACAGAACACAAAGAATAAAAAGAAGAGATACAGATGTGAAGTTCATCAGTTTCGATGGTGATGGATAGATAGAGAGAGATGGTTACACAGACATGTAATTAATTCTATGCAAAATGAGATAGCAAACAACATCCAGTAAAAGATGGACATATATAGGCATCTGTATATGTATGCTGTATGCATACATACAGCATACAAAGACAATTCAATTAACAAATTCAGAGTTAAGTGTGCGTACGTACGTAAACAGACAGGATAATATGTAGACAGAAGATACATACGTAATTAACAGACAAGACTTACGTCTCTAATCAATTTTACATTTGAATTGACTGGATAATTATCTCGATCAGGAAGACCTTGTTTTGAAATTTCCGGGATATCACGTGTTCGGTAGAAGCATTTAATAAATATTGAAAATTTATCACGTCTAGATACTTTGATTTCTTCAATTAAACCAATTGTGTAATATTCGAATTCTGGTTCTTCATAATACACAAAATCACCTTGATGAGTGAACAAGAAGAAATAAGTAATGCAAAAAACTTAAGAAATAAATGATCTATGTCTAGAAAACCTATGCAGTATTACATTCTATTTCATGATACGAAGTATGAAAATGCGGTCTATGACAGTGAACATGATGAAACTAAAAATGAATAACTGAATGCGCCTTGGAATAGTATCTTACTATTAATAGAAAAGTAAAATAAACGTTAAATAGTTACGGTTTAAGGGGAATTGATTAATAAATTCCTACATCGACATTAGTGTAGTTGTGAAAATACGTTCAGCATCAGTGTTATGAAAGAGAGACTTAAGTGTCTTAACCAAGTTATACGAATATCATCCCAGTGGTTTCAATATATGAGGATAATTTACCAATATAAAAGATAGCCGTATAGAAGTGACATCTCTCAGTGCACTGCAACTCCGTAGTTAAGGGTCGAGAGATCATGCAATTCAGTGGTAAACCTACTATTATTACACTTCATAAAAGTTAGTCAGTTTCGTAACTGAATCACATTTCTCAGTAAATACTAGAGACATTTATTTACTTACTAGTTGTACTTCCCTTCATCTCTTACCGTTTTATTGACAAATTATCGACCCATCTGTGTTGTACATATTTTTCTATCTTTTCACTACCGTAGTAAAAAGATGCATCTGCTTAAACAAATAATGTAATAAGTAAAGCTAAACTTTTCGGTTGGTTTTAATTTTCTGTGCTAACTGATGCATCATATATCCATGATATCTTGCGGTGCCATAGAGGTATGTCAACTTGAACCGATGCACACATGTACCAGGTTCTACGTTGATTGTACACACATACATACCATGTTATTGAAGTCGACAGGTCAAAACAAGCCGAGTTTATCAGAAAAAATTCCGGTTATTTTGTTGTTCATCTAATGAGTTACTACAGCATATAAGTTTCAGACCACTAAGTCACGGGTCCAAGTCCTGATCCACCTAATTCAATTTAACCAACGCTAACCCTCATAAAAAATAGTATGGCATCGTTCCAAGTATATAAATCTGTAAAAGAAGCATAAGTTACTGTGCATTAACATTCAAGTAGCATCTATTGTACATGACGAGATTAGTGACAATTACGTAAACTGTTGGTTGTACAATGGCTATCGAAACAAAAGACGAAATGTGTTTGTCCATATTTGTATCCTACTTAAAATATTTAGGTGATCGAATAGCCAATAATTTCTCGTCAACCGAGACTGCAGATATTTAGTAATTGGCATATAACCATGAAATAACCAACGAAAAGTTGCCACACTACACGAGCAGGACGAGACAGGAAAAATAAGACAAATACTAAAAGAAGTTGAAGCAATATAGAAGTAATCACAATGATATAAGAGAAGATGAAACGGTATGTATGAATAAATACCGAAATTCAAGGCCTAGAGGAAAATAAAGTGTGAATGAAGCTGCGCTACTGTTGGCAAGCCATCATAACAGCCCACCCACGTAAGACTAACTAGTTGATACATTCATAGACAAAAACAGCATAATAAGAATAACATTGACAGGATGATGGAAATCAGATAAAAGACAAACCTGTATGATATTCAACACCAGAAACAATGCAAGAAGGGACATGATCATCGGATATCGTATCATTATTACTGTTACTATTTTGAGTATTGCTAGGTCTACCTTTACCACGTTTACTTCTTCGTAAAGTAGGTTCTAAATCTTCTGTATTTGCTTCAACTGGTCGTTCTTCGGTTACTGAGATATTATCCGTTCGACATGCATCGTTATTACTGATTTGACTTGTTGCTGAATTTAGTTTAGAACTTCGATTAGATAGGATATTAGAACTTTTTGCAGATGACACATCTGATTTATCCACCATACAGGAAGCAATAATATCACTTTTCAATGACAAAGAAAGGTCTCCCATTTTGAAATAACAAGGATTGGTAAGAGGATGAAAGGATGACAAGCTAGACACTCAAACACATCCAACAAAGAAAAAGTGCCTAGAAGCAAGAAGGAAAATCGTATCATCTAGCAATTATTTTAACACAATGTTAACAGAAATTCAGTAGTATACATACTGTGGCAATAGAGGGAAAACAGATCAGCTTAGCAACAATGTTCAAAATTATGTGCTACATTACGAAGCGACTAGACTATAAAATCTAATTATATTAATTAGTCCAAAAATAACATGGTGAATAAATTGATTGATTGAACGTGATTTACTCTAAACATTAGACGTTCCGATTGTCGAAAGTTACTAGATACTTACCCCTTTAGCGACTCACGGATCAAAAAAACGTTCAAGTTGATAGCAGTACTTTAGTACTAAGTTCATTAGGATTTCGGTAACTGAATTGCAATATCGAATTTGAGCCTTCTAATTTTAGTTCGGAAAACCATATAATATGGAAATCCCGTACAAAACTGAAGTGTGGCTCAAAGCTAAATACATAAATCTGTACTCGGCATGTGTTCAAAAGTTTAATAGTGTAAGAGTGACTAACGTAACAAAAACTATAAAGAAATTTAAACAATTCTTATGACTGAAATTTGCTTATCAAAACCTTACGAAACTATAAAGAAATTTAAACAATTCTTATGACTGAAATTTGCTTATCAAAACCTTACGAAACAGCACTACCGGCACACCAACTGTACAACTAAGTACCAGAGTAAAAGAGCATGTACAGTTATCACCAACAAACGGCACTCTTCGCTGGTCCGCACGTTGTAAAATTTTTCTGAATTGTATCGAAATGGTTAACATTACTTGGAAAAACAGAGCATGACACTGTTTAGACCTAAATGAACCAGTAAAGACAGCATACAACTGTAAGGCTGGAACTCAAAGTGCTAGACGCTCTGTAATTATAAAACAAACATATATCATTTACTTAATTATTAGCTTAAATCATATCCAAGTACGAAAAATGAGTCAATGAGCAGAAAAAATAGGCACCCTAAAGTAAAACTGAAACTTGTGAGTAATTAGTGAATCTTTAATGCCAAGTTATGCAATTGAATTTTAAAAAGACAGGCATAGTTGTGACGAAAGTCTATAACAGGGCGGTATTATTTTCTGTTTTACAACAAGTGTACAGCTTTATACTATGGTCAGAAATAACTTAACGAACTAGGGGGAAACCAACAAGTTTTTGAAGTAACAAAATAAATAGTGTTAACATTCGGTTAATAAACTACTAGTACCAACTGATTTTGATAATTTGGGAAAAACGCCCTTTAAACGTTTAAGAGCATAAATTTAATGTACATTCGCTTATATTTTGAAGACAAACCAGAATAACCCGATAAAGGTACTTTTTCGAATAGTTACTTTAAGAATGGGTATCAGAGAGGTATTATATCCTACTTGGACCACATCATAAAAGTTACTTGTTGCTGCAAAGCAACTTTTTACCAAATTAATGACAAAAGAAAGGTATTACTGATGCCACGTAGTTTTGGCAATATGTTGAAGCATATGCAGTTGAATAGCCAAGCAGTAGGTGAGTCTAATTAGTACAAGGTGATTATGGGACATGAACACGTAGCACGAGTATTCTTTAAGAATTTTACTTTCTCTGATGTACTAGGAGATAGATAAGCCACTGACAAAGCAGGTATCCTCAAAAAAACCATAAATAAAGAGACTGGTAGCACGGTTTCGCAGTTATCAACGAATAGGTGGTGACACTCCATCGGTACATGTTCAGAGCACCTGTGTTGACACTAACAACTGCTGCTACCTTGACGTGGTGGTCGGGCTTGCCTATCGTGATGACCCAACCGAGTTATATTGGCTAGAATGCATGTTTCCCTAGATCCTACTATGCCAAGCAGGTCTGTTGGAGAGCGATAAGACTAAAGGCAGAAACTTAAGATCTAAAGGCGAAGTCGTACTGCTGAATGCAGAGGGGCGTGACGGCAGTAAGGCGTTTCCCTCTGACAACCAGCATCTGAAGTGATTCTGCCTTCTTACAAAGGAAGGAAGGGGTTAGAAAAGGTCGATCCTAAAGATGTCACACCTAACCTTACTCCATGGATTTCCGTTTTCGGCAGTAAGGCCTTCTAAAGAACGAAGCTAACACTACGAAAACTTTCCATAACACGGTCGAGCGTGATCGGCCTCAAGCAGTTGCCCTATGGGCTCTGCGACCGCGCTCCCGGGGTCACTATGACCAATACTAGTCCAGTTTTTTTTCCAGGTACCTCTAAAAGTAATATCCTCCGATTATGTGGGCAGGCGGAAAGTGACAACAGCACACGGGATCATCTTGTTCGAGGTCAAATCTCACCATCAACTCTTAATGCCCCTTATTCATTATCAATCCAGAAGGTTGGACCGATGGGCAGAACACCTTAGGAAAACAGTTCAACTGGCTCTCGGGTTCATCCCAGTTGACTACCATCCCCAAACAATCTGAATGGCAGAATAACGTTGGTCCCCCCCACAAGTCTTAGTGAGGTTGAGGTTACATGGAATCTAAAGCGAGGTAGAGCAGTCGGACCTGATGGTGGTCCAGTTTTAGCAGTAAGATTAACCGGGAACTTGGATAGAATCTGGAAACTGGATGTAATCCCATCTGACAGGTCTCGAACACTAATCATCCCAATCAAAAAGAAAGGTCTTCTTGTGACAATTATCGAGGAATCAGTTTAACGAATACAGCGTCAAAAATATTGGTTGCACTAATACTTCAAAGCCTAACTAAAGCTCGTGAAGAGCAAACTCGAGAAAACGAAGGTGGTTTCAGACCTGGACGTGTTTGCACACACCACATATTTACACTTCGGCAGGTTGTGGAACATAGGCACACTTTTAGACGCCCAAAAATAGCTGTATTTTTTTAACCTTAAGGTGGCGTTTGACTCTATCGATCGTAAGGTTATGTGGCAACATGTCATTGAAAGGCGTACCAGAGAAGTACACTAACCTTATACAAGCTCTCTACTCGAACACTACATGTCGAGTCAGCGCTTATGGTGGATTGTCGCCGGAATCAATTACTTCAAGTAATGGTCGCCAAGGTTGTCCGCTTTCCTTATTTTTATTTAATCTTGTCGTCGACATGCTTCTAGAGTTAACATATTCGTCGTCTGAGTTGTCAGGAGTTGACCTTCCAGGCGACAAACTTGCTGACGACATAGTTCTATTGGGTGAAGCTGCTAATAAGATGCAGAATCTTTTGACTACCTTAAGCCTTAATGTAAACATGTTTAGGATACGATTCTCCCCCATCCAAACGTAAAATGTTGCCTCAGGATTGGTTTCCTTCGGCACCGAAATTAGCGATAGGGCGCGACGTAATTGAATGTGTTGGCCGCTTCATCTATCTTAGGGGTATAATCAATCTCGAAGGTCTGGTGTCTGCTAACATTTTGGCTCGTATACAGAAGGCTCTATCGGCTCATGATATCTTGTCACTTGTGGCGTAGGCGAGACATCCATCTGCTAATCAAAGGACGCATCAGCTCGACCCGTTTTAATTTATGGATGTGAAACATGGCCACAAAGGATAGATATTCATGGGCTCCTAGTGTTCAATTACAGATGTCTTCGAAGCATTTGCACGTGTTTGCTGAGACCACCGAGTAAGCAATATGTGGGTTAGGAATAGTGCTAGGTAAATTTAGTGAATTGATTGATGAAGTAGTAAATCTTTATCAACTGAGGTGGCTGGGACATGTGTTATGTATGCCCAACCATCGCCTACCTCGACAAGCAATGTTATCTGGTGTGGAAGAAGGCTTGAAGAAAGCTAGGGGCGGCTAGATCACAACATGGCACCAGTCCATGAAGTTAGTGACAATTGGGCTGATCTATGTTAATAGGTGCAGACTACTTAGTTAAGGGTCCGCGTAATGATTGTCACAAATAATTAGAGACATTGGGTGGTATGGCTCAAAATCGTTGGCACTGGCGCAGGCGCACCTACCCGTTGTCTTCCTCCAAATTCTAGGTTTTTGAACTTACCATAGTTTTCTCTTTATTGAATCACATCTTAAATCTTTTCTCTGATCACTATTCCTTTCCATCAATGGTTATTCTGTTACTACCTTCCCTACTCTGGGATTTGATCCGACAATTTCATATCAATATGCTAATCGAGGCATGGCATCTTGAACTGATGTACGCATGTACCAAGTCATACGTTGTAACTGACTGACATACAACTCGGTCACTCGATTTGGAAAAATTACAAACTTATCCTTTAACAAGATATTAGTAAAAATACGCAGACACATGTACCGCGCGAACCCACGGTATCAAATTTACATAAACAGTACCTAGTCAAAACTTTCAACATGAAGTACAACGACGTTCGTGATTAAATTTAAAGTAGGTTAGACGCTTAAAAAAGCAAAAAGATTAAAGACTGGTCCAGGTTTAAAATTGTTGTGGATGCGATAGGAAGAACTTTCGTTTCACAGGCTTTTGTGTTTAGAAGCAGTGAATCCTAACTTGCACCAGGTACGGACACTCAATGAAAGGATATGGTCCACAGAAGCATGATTTCGTTAAATAATATTTGCCAAAAGCACTTCCATAATTCTACAAATTAAAGTTAGTTACTTGATCTGATGGTAAGTAGCTACTTTAAAAAACTATCTATAATGAAAAAGACAACGAAAAAGTAGTGAAATCCTGTAAGAGGGCTAAAACTTAACAATACAGCGTTTGTAAAGTAACGCAAACCTCGACAAAAAAACCAATAATATTGCTTACTGTTTATGAAACAAAGACTGCTAAGAGAAATCAATAAATTATAAAATGACAGTGGATGGAGAGAGGTAACAAAACAACCGGTTTTGATAAGGTCAGCTCAAGCGCCAGATCCCATCAAACAATTCAAACAAGAGCCTAACTAAAAATCCAATGTAAGATTCACAGAGCTATAGAATACATTAAAAAGCTATCGGACACTAACAGTAACAAAAAAAGTCTTTTAATAACAAGAATATCATCAGGTATAGTCATTGGGTGAAATTTCAAATTGATCCAAGATGTTATGGGCAAAATATATAAGCCTGAGCTTAACAAGTCTTCTTGTCAAGTAGCATCAGACCATCGCTCCCTCCAGCTAAGAACCTTGGTAGCTAAAACATTTTGAGATAAATGAAGCATTGGCAAATAAGCAGACACTTTTAGTCTCCCTTTTTAATAATATGTCAAGCTTTACAAAGGACTCCGTAAAATTTACTGAGGCTACTTTGCAGTGTGGAGAACTCTAGAACTTGAGTATTTATTGATGGGTAAAATCTTACCTAAGGTCTAACCTACTATACTGCACCTATGGATCCTGAGTATTCCTCTAAGACCGGTATTGCAACTGATCTTAATTAAATAATCCAATGGATTACCAAAGGTATTTGTGACTTCATAGACATTGAGTCCACTTGTGATTACCTACGGTCGCACAAACCTGAGCTTAGATACGTCAGGTATTTTGTGAAGAGTGAAATCTTCAGGCTACGAACTATGCAAGATGACAGATAACTGTCAATATTTTGTTAAGTAACTTATCAACATTATTTATGTACTGGATTTTCATCAATTTGTTTTTATTTATTTATTTGATTATCTTAATCACATACTACTCATTTACAATAAGCGTTGTAAAGAAACCATTTTGGGCTTCATCAGTTGAGTATAATAATTTAATAAATCAAATTAGCGAAGTAGCATTAAGAGTAAAAACGTTAATGTGAAGTAGGACGTGTAAGCTTTGTTCATAAGAACTTTAAACGTTCTGAATGTATTCATATTTACTGTTAGTGTTACTTTTTACATTTAATTTTCGACTGTTCACTTCGGCTTATTAACTTCGAGTATTTCATGGGTAACACAGAACCGATGTAATGGTCCTCTGTCAACATTGGTTGACATACAAGTACTGTAAGAACTTATTTCGTCAAATAGACTTTAGCACAGTTTCTAAAATTAACAGAGCGAAACCATTCGTGTTGAAACTAAGAGCGAAAATCGCTTAAAAGTACAATCTTTATTTTAGTCGTCCGACTCAAATTCTGCGTATGATTATTCAATATGTAATATCTTCATCCTCCCTGATTTCCTCGGGCGAAATAATGTAAAGACTAGGCTTTGGTAGCAACACTCCTGATAATTATTCCTTGTCCAAGTGTGTCGATCTGGGTATGACCTAGGTCTTCTTTCGTTGAGTTGATATAATGGGGCGAATTCCACAAAGATAGTGCTTTTTCCACTCCTCTGACGTGTGAAAGTACATGACGCAGCAATTTTTCGTGTTAAATTTCAAACC
This sequence comes from Schistosoma mekongi, assembly GCA_034768735.1. Taxonomy (NCBI): domain Eukaryota; kingdom Metazoa; phylum Platyhelminthes; class Trematoda; order Strigeidida; family Schistosomatidae; genus Schistosoma; species Schistosoma mekongi. Next base: position 15,216,805 of record CM068312.1, on the reverse strand, counting down.
AGTGTCCTGCAACAAGTGTTTAAATTGAAAGAGATTTTGTCGTGGCACCTAGATGACGATGTTGAAGTGTAGTGTACTTCAGTTCCTCACATCATCTGAGTAGATCGGCACTGACGACAACAATCTGTTGAGGGAAGGAAGGCCTGTTGATAGATAAAGGGAAGAAAATGGCAGCTTCCTACGGGAATCGTGTTGATACTTTTCTTCACAATTACTGCACCTTTCCCACTTCGGTACAGGATTTACGGTCATGCAGATAATTTTGCAACCAAATAAATAGTGTGTGAGAGGAACATACTCGAGTTATTCACCACGAAGATTTTGTAAAGTACCACTCCAAAAGCATTGGTTAAGTAGAGGAATTCCGAGAGGTCAGAGATATTCTGGTCATAGTAGTTTGTTCAGCTATTTTATGCCATGAGAGAACACATGGTACAGGAATTACTTTCTCTAAGTCCATGCAGCGCTATGTGAAAAATCCGATGTTTGTCGGTAAACCTGTTTTCTAATACTTTTAACATTATTGGAAGTGCAGCAACTGGTTTATAACAGGCTAGTTCTCAGCTGTGTCCTCTTTCGAATATTTACGAAAGAGTGGCTTTTTTCCACTTAGTCGGCGTTTGTTTAGTATCTATGGTGGGCTGGAATAAGTTGCAGACAGTGCAGTGGATGTTGCCGCAACGTGGGGATTTGCTGTCAGTTTTTATAGGACTAACACCGGTGTAAAGTGGATATCACCTAAGATTGAGCCTGTGACTAGGGATGCGTTGTGAGTTAAGTTAGGGTGATCTCGATTTGGCTGCCGTGCGAAGTGCATTATGAAAATCTTTCCCTCCTCAACGCATGTCAGGTTTTCTCCTCCGTCGTCGACTAAGTTCGACTCGTTGTACTACCTAGTCGTAATGAGATTGTGGGAGTGTCAACGGTGCCTTAAGTGTTTGCTCCCTAATTTTGTGGTCGCTCGTAGGAGGCCGGTATATGACCCCAATTTGAAATTTTAAGACATTAAATTTGAATTTGCAGCAATTGGACTTTAGGAAGTTAACAAGAATAGGACGTTGTGGGGCGGAGTGATGACATTGAGTTGTTTGATACATATATATCACCACCATTCTTTCTTTAAAGTACTCCCTATCCATTCTAAACAGTCATGATTTTTCTATAGACTTCCTTCTTTGATGGTAACCATGTCCCTTTCATAAATAGTTTATAGAATCCTTGGTAGTCGCACATGCGAAAGGGCTCATTCATCTTACTCCTCAGTCCTCTTATGTTGTTATAAGGACATTTATGCATGTCTTTCTACGTTTGGTTGCAACACAGGGGCCTTGAGTCATATACTTAAAATTCGTTAATAATAATGAACTGTACAATTGCATTGTGATAGCGTACTGTATACTTCACCTCAATTATTCAGAATAAAATGTTTGTGGTTAAGTATCTTACTTGTTTCTACCTAAGTTCAGTGACACGACAGACGTATTGACGTTAAACCCATAGAAGAAAGGTGTCGATGTTGATTACCTATTGGCACCATCATTTATTCTGCTTGGCTCGGTTCACTTTCCGTTAATGACAGCAACCATATCGGGTATTTTCAGCAGTTCCTTGTGACTGATCTAAAAGAAATACCGTCAAAAAGACCTTGTAATTCAATGATAGTTCTGTTTTATTAGACTATTGCTATCCAGCAAGCTGTGGATATTTTTAACTGCTCTACAAATATAAATGTATTACGACGATTGAGGTATTTTCAGTGACACACAGGTTGCGCAGAGAATCAAGTTATAACGGCTCTGGATAATTAGATTGTGCACAACCACACAGGGCCTGGTGGCAACCTAGTAATCTAAGTGAAAGATCTGGCCAGCAGATAAAGGTCGAACCTACTTTGATACGAGGAAATTCACAGTTCAGAGGGTAGAATGGGAGTGCAATATAATCTAACCTCGATATAGCATGCCTCCCTCCATGGAAATCTTTGGTAAATGGCAAAACATTTATCCTCCCAAATTATATGCATATAATATCAAGACTTAACTATAACCTGAAGTGCAATAAGAATTACGCCATTTCTAACAAATTATTTATAGTTAACGTTGGAAAATTATACAGGATATATTATTTTTATATCATCAAAAAACCTATGTAAGTTATTCTCAAGTTCCGCAGACTTAATATCACGTTGCATTTTATATAAATATTCATCTAGATTGCTCCATAACATTCTTCCTTGAGATCCATAGTACGGCCGTAAGTGACACCTAATTCGTCTCTACATTGATTCCATATTGTTGGTATGCACTCTTGTTGACGGATCGACGAAGTGCTTCCTATGCACTGCCATTTCGTGTACGTACCTCATATTTGAAAGTGATTCATAGGCTTTCCAATTGTCATTATATATTGTTGTTCCAGGTACGATGTATTTTCTACCAGAGCAAGAAATGTTGCTGCCAATCTGTCACGAATCCTGTCACAATGTCATTTGCTTACTGCTCTGTCCCATATAGCGAAGAGCTGCAAATATTAGAAAAAGGAGCTACTTACCCAGTCTTCTGTAACCTAGAGTCCCCCTATTATACTTTCGTTTACGAATAAATGCTTCATCGATTTCATCTGTTTCTCCCCGTCCTCCATAATAGATTTGTAAGGGGACTTATATGCTGGAACATATTTCATGGCAATATTCATACCACTAAATTGCCACCCTTTCAGAAAAATCCGCTAGTGAAGCGGTTGTCATTACTTTAATTCCGATCACCGATTGGATAATTAAAACGAGGATTTATTTCAATTGTAGCTTGGAACGAGCGAAAACAGAATCCTTTTGGATAGACTTTTTTGCACCAGCACCCAGTACAACGAAAGCATTAACCATATAGTGCCCATGTATTTCGAAAACTGTCATTTCCTTTCCACGTTGACAATTTGATGAGTGTCTTAACAATTCCATAGTTTGTAAACGAACAACGAGTTTTTCTATCACTAAAATGATCTAGTTTACGCTCCATCGTTAGCATGCTGCTTTCAAGTAGCCTCCGTGACCTTGAAAACACTACCGTCGTTCCTCATTGGTTCGGCCGTAAAAGTCATGTCCACCCATAATTTTCACGAAATAACACAAAAGACCTGAAACAATACCGAGAAGTGAATGATGAGAGTACTAAAAAACTTTTAAAACTAATCCAGATCGTCATAACGATGGTGGACTGTTGTAATATTTGTGCTTGTTTAAAACAGTCATTGGGGTTGCATTCTTGTTAAGCGCCTTGTAAACGGGATTGTTTGTTTACAATGGCTCTTGTCTTTGTCCTCCTCACAGTATTCATAATTAGTGTTGTTCATTCACATTTATGTCCCCAACAATGTCTACCGGGATCCTGTTGCGAGGTCGCACTAAATGATTTCAGGTGTTGTCCTTACACAAATGTATGTACCAGATTCATGTAATTACATTCCTCTCGTTTTCTCACAGGGTATATGTTGTATTGATGGGAAGAGCTGTTGTCCTCAAGGGACGAAGTGTGTCCCAGAACTCGGACAGTGTCGTTCGCCTGATAGGAGTGTGTTTATATCTAAGGAAATTTCCGAGGTAAGTGTTCATCTTGACGTTTTACTTCTATTTGATTCAGCGTTGATTCTGAATAAGCTTTCTATTGTAAACGAATTTGTAGGCCCACTGGGTTTATATCGGTACTCTAGTGTCGTTTTGTTTGGTGTGTTATAACAAAGTAATCAAATAGGATTCTTACTAAGCGAACCAGTTAGTGCGTCTTATACTCATCCTTTATAAAGTAGGTTCGAACGATTGAGGTTTGCCTGTGCAGTCCAGTGAGCGTTTTCGAATCGGTGATTTGTGGCTAGTGTTTGATATATTATTGCGCTGCAACCTCTAACCCGATTTCGTATATCTGTGGGTCGAATTAAACTTTGGAGAAGATATTGAGCGATTACTGAAATAATAAAGCATCACTTTTGGAGCCTGTTCTTCTTCTCGAAGACGTCGTTATCGTTATCATCCAGGTTGTAGAGCGTTCCTTTTTATGTCTTAATAATTATCTCCGTTACGTTTCACTACTTTTAAGCTCACTTTTAAAGCCTAAGTGGCCGGGTACTATAGTTTGGTTATACCCACTGTCCTATATTTGGACATCCAGGTTACTTTTACTGCTACCTCTAATGTCTTTTAAAATTGTCATTTTGAATCCAAGCTTTCTTTTTATCCCTTCAGCGAGCGATAGCTTGCTGTGTATCATATTTTGGCTGCTAAATGTAGATTAACGTTGATGGCACTTATGGGTTATTGATGTTTGATCAGAGTTTCTTCGAAGCATTCCGTGTGTACGTTAGTGTCACCGAATTCGCAGTACTGAAGCCAGTCTCAGTATTTGAGATCGATACGGAATACATTGATAAATATTGACCAAGGTAGTTATTGTCCACTACGTTTCCTAATGAAGGACTTACTCTGGCGAGCTATATTTACTGGTGTAATTATTAGTTTGAAATATAGAGGCGACAAAACCAGTAGGTAACACGAGTCTGTGAAGGTCCTAACTGCTAGTCAATTAGGTAAGTGTAGGCTATCCTACTGGGGTTCACGCTACATTACTAATCAGTGATTGGAGGCGGGGATATGACTCAGAATTGGTTTCCATGTTTCAGATGCGGTTGCTCCCTCATACATCTGGACCCTGAGTTTGTAAGGTATTTTATGCTTTTCATAACGCTGATTCATTCTTTCTTGTTTTCATGGTTTATCTTCTTTACGATTGCCGATATTGCTATTCAATCCATTGTGGTATTCATCTTGGTAATTCCGTTTTGCTCTTTAGAAACCCCCCCCCCCAAGAAAGGAGAGGTCTTGTGACAATTATCGAGGAATCAGTTTAACGAATACAGCGTCAAAAATATTGGTTGCACTAATACTTCAAAGCCTAACTAAAGCTCGTGAAGAGCAAACTCGAGAAAACGAAGGTGGTTTCAGACCTGGACGTGTTTGCACACACCACATATTTACACTTCGGCAGGTTGTGGAACATAGGCACACTTTTAGACGCCCAAAAATAGCTGTATTTTTTTAACCTTAAGGTGGCGTTTGACTCTATCGATCGTAAGGTTATGTGGCAACATGTCATTGAAAGGCGTACCAGAGAAGTACACTAACCTTATACAAGCTCTCTACTCGAACACTACATGTCGAGTCAGCGCTTATGGTGGATTGTCGCCGGAATCAATTACTTCAAGTAATGTTCGCCAAGGTTGTCCGCTTTCCTTATTTTTATTTAATCTTGTCGTCGACATGCTTCTAGAGTTAACATATTCGTCGTCTGAGTTGTCAGGAGTTGACCTTCCAGGCGACAAACTTGCTGACGACATAGTTCTATTGAGTGAAGCTGCTAATAAGATGCAGAATCTTTTGACTACCTTAAGCCTTAATGTAAACATGTTTAGGATACGATTCTCCCCCATCCAAATGTAAAATGTTGCCTCAGGATTGGTTTGCTTCGGCACCGAAATTAGCGATAGGGCGCGACGTAATTGAATGTGTTGGCCGCTTCATCTATCTTAGGGGTATAATCAATCTCGAAGGTCTGGTGTCTGCTAACATTTTGGCTCGTATACAGAAGGCTCTATCGGCTCATGATATCTTGTCACTTGTGGCGTAGGCGAGACATCCGTTCACTGACCAAAAACGCTGTATCAGCTTAAGCCAAATTCTTTGTTTTTGTTTAGTTGACCGAATGGCTTTTATGACATAGCCTGTTTTATCTAGACGTTTATGTAAGATTGTCTAAAAATAGGATGCCAGGTAACTATATCATGCACACTGTTGAAGATATTGAACCTTTCATCTTAAATGCAAATGAGTGGGATAGGAAGAAACAATCAGATTAGAATCGAGGAATGCAAACAGTGATGATGCTCTTTTCAATGTATTCTGGTGAATCAAATTGCGGTGTTTAGGACACAGCAACATCGCTCTCGTTTCTTAAGTTGATTGGTCAAATCATATAAATTAGTTAATGTTGAATTTTGCTTATATATCTTTAACATACTTTTAGTTAACAAACTTAGTGTAATGCGTTTCAATAAACTCTTGGTATTCTGGTAATCTGGTTCGTTTATCTGCAATACAACAGAGTAATAAAAATTTGTAAGAACGCTGAAAGAGCGCAGTTATAGTATGTTCTTAAGGAAAATATGAACATAATTAAGATACATTATTATGCTGTGTCGGGAGGGGGGGGTGATGTATTCAGTATCTTTGTGATCCATTCGTTTTTATTTCCTTATCGATTTTAAAAACATAGTTGAGGGTGCAGATTATTGGGCAAATATTATTGTAAGTGTATATGATATCATTAGTATATACTAATCTTTGTTACATGTAGTGTTGAAGTGTGCATCTTTTATTGAGGACTAAGAGCGTTATTCAAAGTCTATATTCCTATCTGTCTATTGTGAAACATAAACTACTAGAATATTTATTATGGAATTTTTCAAACTGAACAAGCTCAGTTTCTTAGGCACTATCAGGTAGTTATATTCTGAACATCTAATTTTGTGAAGCAATTCTGTATACGTCTACTAACCTCCTGTTATAATTTTTCCGGGGGGGGGGAGGAAACGAGATTAGAAATGAAGCCAGCTAGTAAAGGAAATACTCTGTACAGTGACGTTGCTCACCTGTCCTTGGATCACATAATGTGTTATGCTTCTGATATATGTATTTCCCTGTGTCTACACAATGTCAAGCCTGATTTTTCACTCATTTTACCTACTTTTTAGGATCAAGAGTTTTATATTTTATGTACATAAATACAACAAATTTTATTCAGAATACTCAGCTTCTCGTCTGCTATCACTTTTCCTTTATTTTTAGAAAATAAGCAGTGAGTTAAGATGGAATGGGTTTGACGTACTACATAAGACACTATCAGCAGAATATATTGTGTGTCCCGACCGTCTGTCGGTGTGCGGTGATAACACTACATGTTGCCCAATGTCACATGAGAAATGGGGTTGCTGTAAATTGACTAATGTAAGCTTCGTTACTAAAATAACTTTTGTTAATAATGTTGGTTACTATGTTGCTGTCTGATCAGTTTACTTACACTTACAGTCGTAGAAATTCACATAAATATGTGTTATGGAAGGCTAGTATCATTATTGTTCCGGCTTTCTATGTATTTTATGTTAAAAATCGCCATATGATTCATATCTAACTTTAATGGATTTTTGTTTTTCATATTTAATATAACATCAATTCATTACTTCATGTATTCGTTTTAATTTGAGATATTAAACCTCGTAGTTCACGTATTTTTTATTTCATGCAGACGAATATCGTTGAATTTTATCTATATATTAGTCATTTGACTCATCTATTTAGCGCCGATCCCACTTTGTACTTCGAGACATTTTACAATCGTATTTCTGTCTAAATAAACCGTACAACTGATGTGTGTAAGGATATTATCCACAGTTTTTCCATGCTTTAATTAGTATCTGAAAGTTCAGTGGTTACTGAAAAATTAACCGGTAATAGACAACTTCTTGCTCTATCACTCTTTTAGTCTTCCCATTTAACCCATTTAAGAGTCCTTCCAGAATACTTATCGTTTGTAGGTGGCATATCATGACTATGGTATGTAGGTGGCATTCATTAATTAGTCCTAAAAATTGAACTGGTTTTTGACGTGATGCGACTTTTCTCCACTGTAATCGACGGGTATTCTTTGTCGCCTCCGAAATTTGATAGTTTTACATTTCTCGGCTTATTATTGGTGCCAAACTTCAAAGCAATGATTTGACGTATTCAAGCACTGTATTTACTCAGTTGTGATGCAGTATTTAAGAACAGAATTATAGTGTGTCTATTCGGTTTGGAAATTATCTTCATTACTGATTAGCGTCAAGGAGTGGTGTCTCATTCCTATTTTACCACGCAATTAGTATGTGCTATTCGATAAATTAAGTTACCAAATCTAGTGAAGGCATTTGGATTTCTTTATGCTTGCCAAAACAGGTGGAAGGATTATGTGTAATGTATTGACCGTAAGATAATCGGCCAATTATTTTCAATCAGTCGTAGCCAGGCGACTGTTCCTAGTGATTGGATATACGAAGACAACAACTGGTTGGCAAATATGCATTATTTTATGTAACAAAATAACACGCGTATGTAAGAAATTTTTTCACGAGAAGCTGACATAATTGCAATTTATTTAATACATCAGTGATTGATAAATATTGATCTTGAAGGTTATCAACATACTAGTTGCCCACTATATCAATATTAGGATATTCATCGTATTTGTGGCACTGCTCAATCAAATGATCCGAATAGTTTAATTCTGTTATAACAGTGATGCTAACTGTCTGTAAAAACAGAGCACGCGATTTAACTTAAATTCCAGGTTTCTGGAAATCGCGTCACATTCCACCTTATAAGATTGCAGATAGATAATTAATCAGGTTACGTAATTGACCAGCAGTGTTAAGGCTTTTATGAAATGTTCAGTTATAACATTTCGTTAATCACAGATGACTGACATCTATTTAGTGTGGAGCTGAGGCAAAGAAATTTTTCTAGTGTTTATACTGACGTTTTAGACACTTGGTAGTATACATTTTAATCTTTACCACTGTATATATAACGTAGAACCCAACACATGTGCATCTGTCGACGTTGCCACACTTAGCACAGCAGGATGAACACCAGATTAGTAGAAGTAAGTGTTACTTTAATGTTAGTAAGAAAAGGGTGTGGAATTATTGAATATGACAGCTAACGGTTTAAGGGAAAACACGTTTGCAGAAACCATCTGTCATTATTTTTAATGTCTGCGTCATAAATAACATGAATTTCATTCACAACCAACTTAAAAGCTCGATTTCTAAATAAGCACGCATAACATATCGAGTATCGAGGTGAAACTGAGGAACATTGAGTATTAGTTATGTGTATCCATGACTTGTGAACATTTATGACATAGTTACATCCAACTGTTTTCAAGGTAGCTCATTCGACTAACTTATAATTTACTAACCCTTTTCGAGCCACTGAGTCAAGCAACCACTTTGTGCCAGACACTGAAGTCGATCACAATACTTTCATTAACACGGCCTGATCGAAAACCAGAGTTAATGATGCTGATTTTATTCCAAGGAATAATACCTATTTTACATATTTTTCTGATCATTTTATCCAGGCACAAATGAAATTTTACAATCATCCGATGAATATAGATTAAGAATTAACTATAAGTTTACAGGATTTCCATCAACTTTATTCACTACGTTTACATTTCGGCTAAATCTTGTTGCGGGACATATTTTCTGACTAATTGTGAAAATACTTAAGCGATTCATTATTAGAACACCTTTTATTCAGGATTTCTCTAGGCAATTTATGCAATAATGAGTGGTGTTGATTGCTGCTACATAAATCTTCCGGCAGTCCTGAACAGCAATTTTTACTGTGTCCTCTATAGCACATAAAATAATCATGTCCTTTTCATACATTTTGGCCTTTTTGTCGTTCTCAGATTTAGAAATATATTACATTTCTTCCAATAGTGTTTGTCATAGCAGAAAGGAGTATTCAGATTTTTCGAACCCAGGTTTATAAGTGTTTGCCGCAGACGTTCTTACGTGTCACCTAAATTTGTGTAGATTGTTTTATATTTGCAAATCTTTCTAATGACTGGTTAACACTGTTTCACAAACGCTAATATTTTGGAAAATCTCGAGCTAATATCTTCGTTATGCATGGAGGAGCCGAATTTCACCCTTTCCCTTCAGCAACATGGTGAGTAAGCGTTTAACTATCGTTCTTGTCATGAATGTCGAATTCAATTCATGGACCATGTTGAAGAAAATCAAAGTATTTGTATACACTAACAAATCAAGAAACGAGTCATCTCGTGAATTGCCGCTTATTTGACATCTATCACCCTTTACTATTCCAAGCATCTTATTTACTATCATAGATCCACCGAATCTCTGTTTAATCATTCTTCGGGCTTAATGATAATCAATAACGCTGAGTTCGGTTATCGTCTCCTTCACTGAGTTGACTATATTCAGTGACAACAATATAAATAAAGTTAGGGTTCAGCAGTAACAAGTGTTTTGGTTTATGGAATATCACGATTCAATGAGTTTTGATATTCTAAATTACTAATATTAATGTCTTGAACATGTTGCCGCAGTAATTTTTACATCGTAAATCGTTTTCGAATGTTGCAATCAGGTGGAAAAACAGGAAATGGAATAATGGAGCATATTAAAGAATCGTTTTATTTATTATTTTTTAATTAGGAATCATCCAACTCTTTCTTGATGTGGCGTTGCGAAATTGGATCCATTGGTTACCAAATTATAATATTTTGTATGCTCAATAAACCCTCAGATACTCCTTTTAGAGCATTGCAATCGGCTTTATTCGTGTTCTTTCATGTAATTTATCACTTGTTCGAATATTTTCCATTCTACCTGGAATTAGTAGGATATCTTTTGAGTACGTGGCTGAGTATTAAAGCACCCACATTTGATCCATTAGGATGCGTATTTGAATCCTGCTTCAGGAACTAGATATCAGTAATCCTCACACAAAACGTATACCTTGGTACAGTACATGAAATACTATACTTGCCAAATGACTAACTTTTTAAAGTCTATTACGAGTAATCATCCAAAGTTCGTTGGTTATGCGTTTCTATCATTTTATTCATAGGCTGTTTGTTGTCCAGATGGTGGACATTGTTGCCCTCATGGTTCAGTGTGTGATATGCTGCATCATGTATGTAAACCACCAAACTTCGACGAAATCTCCAAGACGGAAAAACTCTTCGACACCCTACACCTTATATCAGCTTCAGCTCCTGCACGCTTAAATCCAAATGTCAAACCATCTAAAAACAGCTGGAGAACAAAGACGCATCAGTCTTCAGCCAAGTATTCTATGGCTTATTCTGGTGTTGTCTGTCCAGATCCATTATTTGAATGTCCAGCTAATACAACTTGTTGTCCTAACTCAGAAGGAAAATGGGCATGTTGCCCTGTCTCCCCAGTAAGCTGTGATATTGTTCATGAATTTATCATTTTATATGTTTTGTTAAAATGTTCAGTAATCGTCATATTATTCTCAATAACCATCAAGTGTTCGCACAGTTAATTATATTTCCAAAGTGTTAGGTAGAATTATTAATGTGAGTTTTGTAAATTATGATATTTAAAATGTTACGTCGAAGATAACTGTTATAACTTTGTCTGGTATATTTGAACCAATAATACGTTGTTATAACTTTCACTTAAAAAATAATGCTAATGCTTACATCTCAGTGGCTTGAAATACCAACGCATCTTGGTTGACTCATAGTTTCTACACAAAGTCCTAATTTAAGCAGAAAAGCTGGCAACTGATTCTGCTGTTGCAATTGTCCTTATTATTGTTGCTACTTAAAAACAATAGTTATTGAATCCAGCTCAATTGGAAACGCAGTAGCTTTCAATACGACTTTGCTTCAGTGCCTTACATTTGCAACTGTTCAATCCACGACTTTACACTCATCTGATGCCATTTTTGGTTAATTACCTCAACCTTGTCATGGCTCCTACATCCTGGGTATTTTAAACGTACCGTTTTTCTATAATTTGTCTTACTGACGTGATTTTACTATTGTTTACATTTAGAATTTTTACACAAGGTAGTGATAGTAAGACAAGTCTCAATGTTAATTTGAATATTTCATATTAGTGTCTCAGCTAAACTATTAAACTAAGTACACATGAAGCCAGAAATTACGAATGATTGGTGATGAGTAACAACAGCCTGTCTTATGCAGATTTCATTAGATCTTACGGTTATAAGTGGTACAAATTTTTCCACCTCTCACACAACTAAAATGTGGCTCACAACCAAGTACATGGATATATACTTGATAGATTGGTTATATTCACAATCTAAAGTCATTAGTTATAATAATATTTTATATGATTCTGCTATTTACTGTGAACAATTCATCTTCGAATTCCTAAGTGGATCTATGTGAATGAGATAGACTATCAATCAACTACACAACATCATAGCAACTAGAATTACTCCAAGTTAAATTAAAAGACAAAAGTGCTGAAAATTTGATACTCCTGGAAAATCAACTTTATATTGCTTCAATTTCCTATAACAATAGGGACAGAATGACTTTGTGAGTTAGTAAAAGATTTGCCAATGTTACAGGCATATCTGTTGGATGTCAAGAATACAGTTCGGTAAAGAAGGGGAAAATAGTTTTTTTTTAATTTTTATTCTTCCTAACACTACAAAATCCCAAAATTTATTCACTGGGTAGTTTTTTGTGTGTATTGCTTTTTCCAACATTACATTTACCTGTTTCATATGCTTCCCGTTAAACAGGATAAGGTAATGTTCTTTTCCCCATACATATAGACTCTCTGCTCTTCCTCCTGTAGTGGATGTTACAAAGCTTTGTATAAATCTCATGGACATTTATACAACAGTAAAAGTAGTTTATATTCTGTTGCATTTACACTCAATAACACACAATTGTGTCCAGATACAAAATCTCGTTGTAATGATGATCAAACTTGTTGCAAACTAAAAACTGGAGAGTGGGGTTGTTGTCCTGTGGAAAATGTGAGTAACTTGTTAACACACTAGTATTAATATAGGTCCTACTGAATATTCAAAATGGTTTGGTGTTTCCTTTTTTTTCCTTTGATCATATCATAATGGGGCTGTCTCAGGTACTTTTCGAAAATAGTCTCTTGTTTAGGAGGTAACAACGGTGTCTTTTATTCTCAACTCATTACTGCTAAAATGCTATCACTAAAAAATATCTTACTTTATTAATTTTCACTGTCTCAAAAAACCTGATCGAATACGTGGGCAAATCACTGAGCTACAGAATGTATTCAGAAAATACTTAGTGTTACTAAGATTTACTATCGAGAATGTGCATCTATGTGGTTGATTTACTCATATTCCAAGGTTGAATTTACATAATTGGCTTTGAGTTGGATTTTAGTTGTATGTAAGGGCTGGCACTTTTATCTAATTAACTAAGCCAGAGAGAAAATTTTCGAATTACTCAGTGTCTGTTTAGACAGAATGCAATCAGAAGCTATGGAAATAAGATTAACCAAATAGATACTTACGTACAGTTTGAAAACTACTGACTTGATCCCGGCATCACATGAAGAACCAGCTAAGTTTAAATCCATGTTAGTTATTAGATACCAACAACACAAAAATAATAAATATACCACTAAAAGTCTTCTAAACAAACTTCATCGGGATGCTTTAAAAAAGCTAAGAGAAAATAACACGCCTTTAATAAGCAGGCATGGTAAAGAAGGTGAACTAGTTGTAACGGATAAAGTAGAGCACATTGAAAGAATGAACTCCGTATTGGCAAATCAAACGAAATTTCAAAAACTTAACTAGAGTAAGGATATGAATTCAAAGGCTGGAAATCTATTGGCGAATTTACTTTAGGTGCTAAACCAAAAATGGGATCGTTACATCAATCACCCATGGTTCCTGTAAATTTACGGGATTGAACACACCACCACTTTGTGGGTTACCCAAAGTCCTCTTTGCCCAGTGTTAGATATGTGTCATTCACTATTCCATAAAACTGAAAAATGACTCGTTCGAATCTTGGATCCCTTACACAGATTGATTATAAATAGGAGCGTCAAGGATGTTTTTGTTTTCATTATGAAAATAGAGGACGAATTTAACCGGTAAACGTATAAAATCTCTAGGTATAACTTTTTTTCACGAATGTACCCCTAATTGACTACTAGATAAACAAATATATATATTGGAATCATTCCAGCAGGCTCGGATTATGATGAAGAGCGACGACAACTGAAACGTAGACTGACAAAGAGTTTGCGTAAGGATCGTGAACAGTGGTGGGCAACAAAAGCAAAAGCGATAGAAGCATCAGCAGCGGCAGGCAATAGTAGACAGCTGTTCCGACTTATTAAGGACACCGGTATCAAAAAATCGGCAGTTAGTGAAATCATCTCTGAAAAAGATGGGTCGTTGATCTACTCTCAATCTAGAAGATTAGAACGATGGGCAGAACACTTTCAGGAACAGTTCAACTGGCCCCCAGCCACGCTTAGCTTACCCACAATCTCCAAGCTACCCGAATGGAAAACTGACATAGGTCCCCCAACTCTCAGTGAAGTTGAAAACGTCATAAGTAAATTGAAACGTGGGAAAGCAGCAGGGCCTGATATGTTGTCTACCGATATCTTCAAGGATGGTGGTATAGTTTTAACGTGCAGGTTGACTGATATATTAGCCAAAGTCTGGGAACTAAACTCCATCCCTTCTGACTAGTCTCGATCGCTGATTGTTCCAGTCTACAAAAAGGGACAGAAATCCTCTTGTGATAACCACAGAGGAATCAGTTTGACTAATATAGTATCTAAAATATTAGCCACTATAATCATCCGACGTTTAACCAACACTAGGGAACAACAGACTCGAGAAAACCAGGCTGGTTTCAGACCTGGCCGAGGTTGCATTGATCACATATTCACCCTGCGCCAGGTCCTCGAACACAGACATATGTACCAACGCCCAACTATAGTTGTATTTCTTGACTTAAAAGCAGCGTTCGACTCTGTTGACCGTGAAGTCTTGTGGCAATGTTTGTCATTAAAAGGCGTACCTCAAAAGTACATTAACCTTATAAAGGCTCTCTACTCGGTCACCACTGGTCGAGTCAGAGCATATGGCGAATTGTCACGAGAAACTTCATCCTCAAGTGGAGTCCGTCAGGGTTGCCCCTTATCCCCATTTTTATTTAATTTCATCATAGACGTACTGTTAGATATCTCTCTCACTTCTTTTAAGTCCTCTGGGATTAGTCTCCTTCCAGGAGGCTCTCTTATCGACTTAGAATATGCAGATGATATAGTCATATTTGGTGAAGATGCACACAGCATTCAAGGTCTCTTGAACACGTTGAGTAACAATGCAGGCATATTTGGGATGCACTTCTCCCCTCCCAAATGCAAAATGTTACTCCAGGACTGGTCTGCTTCTTCCCCCAAATTATTTATAGGGAGGGAAGTAATTGAATGCGTTGATCGCTTCACTTATCTCGGAAGTCTCATTACCCCTGGTGGGTCGGTGTCTGATGAAATCTCAGCGCGGATCCAGAAAGCTCGATTGGCATTTGCCAATCTACGGCACTTGTGGCGCAGACGAGATATCCGTGTCTCAACGAAAGGCCGGGTGTACTGCGCAGCAATCCGCGCCATCTTAACATATGGCTGCGAAACGTGGGCCATGAAAACTCAAGATATACGTCGTCTCCAGATATTTGACAATAGGAATCTTCGGAACATCGCTCGTATACCATGGAATATCCGGTCTAGTAATAGTGAGGTTAGACAAAAGGTTCTTGGGAAACACGGTAAATCAGTCGAAGAAGTCATTAACCTTCATCGACTGAGATGGCTAGGACATGTATTGCGCATGCCCGACCACCGTCTACCCCGTCGCGCCATGTTAGCTATGGCTGAAGTAGGATGGAAGAAGGTTAGGGGCGGCCAAACCAAAACATGGCATCAGTCCATGAAGTCCTTGACTACTGGCCTAAGCCATGTTGGTAGATGTAGATTACCTGGTTGGGGTCCGCGTGATGATCGCAACAAATGGCTGGAGACACTAGGTGATATGGCTCAGAACCGGTCACAGTGGCGCAAGTGTATTCACTCTTTAACCTCATCTAGATCTTAAATTCTATTTTTATTTTCTGGACATCTTTACTTTCTCTTCTCTCTTGTATTCTGTTTATACGTTACCTCAATATTCTCGTAGTGCTATTGTGGTATGACAACTTGAACCTACAGGCGTTTGTGCCCGGTTCTACGTTGCTGATGATGATGATGATGATGATGGAGGCGCTTCTCAAAGAAATACTTAAGATGTACACTGGACGTTCATTTTGTCTCCAATAACACGTACTATAGACAAATTGATAGAGTAGCTATGAACCCACCTTTAGTCTCTATTTTATCAGGCTTTTTACTTGCAAAATTAAAAAATGGATTCGTGTAAGAAACTATTAGTAACCTGCACTTTTACTGTTGTTGTATCGATGATACTTTTATTATCGTCTATCAGGAAGCATTT
The DNA here is from genome assembly GCA_034768735.1 of Schistosoma mekongi. Taxonomy (NCBI): domain Eukaryota; kingdom Metazoa; phylum Platyhelminthes; class Trematoda; order Strigeidida; family Schistosomatidae; genus Schistosoma; species Schistosoma mekongi. Next base: position 15,200,610 of record CM068312.1, on the reverse strand, counting down.
AGAGAAGAATTATTAGTGCAGTTTAATAATGTTCACTCATCAATCACTTTTACTTATAAGAACGAATGTGTTAACGAATTGCAGGTGTAAAGATATATGGGTAGGCGGAATTGTATGCACAAAGAATTTCAATGTAAGCTTCACACCCACCCGATACAACAGAAATCTTGTTAGATACTTAACTAACAGGACAAAGACGATCTGCTAAGAGGAAAGCATAAAGCAAGAATTCTGGTTCATCAATAATACTCTGATTAAATTAAGATATCCGAAAGCATTTGTAAAGAGATACATGAATGTAAGGAATAAAAAGTTAATAACATAGATCGTTAGCAAAATACACTTATTCATGAAATTACAATTTGACAGAGATGTTACTAGTGATGTCCTTTACGATAGAATAGCATAGACAGTAAAAAGGGTATTTTACGCAGCAAAACTTTGCCTTTCGTTTTCAATTCGACTGGCTGTGCTCATTCAAACTAAGGATAAGTTATCTGAATTCGCCTCTTCCATATGCTCATATCAATCCAGCTGCTCCTATGCAGCAAACTATATATGGCGTACAATTAGACAACTTAACCAACTAATTAATGAACACCTTCCAACATAGTTTGGAAAAGGCCAGACAAAGTAAGTCCGCAACTCCATCCTAACTCATTTGATAGACAGTGGGAACGTAATTGAATGGACGAAGTCATCTAAAATCATATACCGCATACTACCGCAACCTAATAGGGTCCAAATCTGCCTATTACGTATAGCACAAGGCATAAGTATTCGAACCAGTAACCACAGTTTGTGTGTTCCAAAGAAATATGTAGCATCCCTATTTCTTCCTTGGCCAAGTGAAACTTGGTGGATGACTCCATTAACTTTGCACATCTTTGGTCTTGATTTGTTTCATCATCCTCTTTCCCACCTTTCGTTTATTGTTTACACTATCTATTTCACTAGAAGTGTCTATTCACATCTCGTTATTGCATAATTATTTTTGATGACCATTATTTTAATATGTTTATCTCAATAAGTTTTAATCTACTTTCTGTGTTAAAATATTTCAAGCTGTTCTTGTTGTTCTTATCACTATTACAAGTATAACTTTTCTTTGACTATCATTTTGCATTTCTTACTAGTTATGATAGTTTTTTGTAATCCGCCTGTTTTATTATTACCATTATCCTATAAATTGCATTGATTAGCTTAACATTTTTCATATTTGCATATAAATATTATTGTATATTAAAGCCTGATGAAAATTTAATTGAAAACAAAATTTTCGCTTATATGTTTTATTTTAAACTGAAGTAAGTGAATCGGCTTTCGAATTTAAAGTCTACTGGTTAATAGTCAAATGATTTAACCACTACCCGTTATTACGTAGATATCAACAGGATTAACTCATCATATATGATTTACTTAGAATTTAAGAATAGATTTCGACGATGTTTTGTGGGCACTGCTGATCATTAACGAATATTATTGCTGTAGCATGGGTTAGAATACCGACTGGAATTCTGAAGCCTTGGCTGCCTAAACTATTCATTGGACATCTAATACTGTAATCTTTGATCACATTATTTTTCCATCGCTGGATAGCCAAAGCAACCCGAATTTCTAATTTCACTCGGTATACGTAGTTGTAGCATGATTATCCCATAATTTCATCGACAGGCAATCAACCTCACCTTATAATGGAGTTGATTTTATTGGTCGTACTTTACTAAATTTCTGAAAATTATTCATATCCCAATCAATTTCCTGTGAACCACCTAATTGCATAATTAATGTAAACATTAATCAATTTGTCTTAGCATAGTAGTGTGTCTGACGAAAAAACATGGTTCCCATTCTCACCGAATTTCTAATCGGCGCATTTTAGGCATACCGTTTTAAGAGTTGTGAGTCTAAGTGCGGCAGATTAAGATCTTTGGTTGATGGGATACTGCCAATTGTGTTGAAATGTGACGGCAGCAAAATATCTCCCTGAGACCTACTCTCATCTCCGATGATTCTGTCTCCCTGTAACGGAAGGAGTGGTCCAAATAACACATTTATTTATCTTCAGATTGTCAGTCATCCAGTTTACTTGTTAATCGATAGTGTTTTAATATTCTTCAACAGTCAGTTACGATAAATTTCGCTGCATTCCCTTAAGATTTTTTCATATTTCGTTAAACGGAAAAATAGTCATACGGATTAAGTTTTCTTCCTAAATTGTTATCCGTTGTTTGTATTAGTAGTAGATTGATCTAGGTTGATACCATTTAAAACAAGGAGCACTGGACAGCTGCTTCGTTCTATGATGAAGCTCACTAGTGGCAGTGTGTACCCACAATCCAACCAGCACTGTCAGGTCTCACGACAAATGCATGAACATCAGCATCACTTGGCGGGTGTTCAGTTGCAGAATTCTCACGGTCACCCAATCCTATTGGCGATAGCCGTTTTCCTTTCGACGTTTTAGATCTTCACCAGTCGTAACTTCTCACTAGAACTTCGAGAGAGTTTTGACGTAGGTTACTAGTGAGCTGATGGCTATATTTAGTTTAAAGTGATTTTATGGAAATTTGTTTATTGGTTGTATTCACCACAGATTGATCTCAATTGAGTATCTGATGGGGTCATGTATGCGCACTACTGAAAGTCTCACACCTCGCCAAATCATCTTTCCAGTCCTCCCTGAGATCATTCTGTGATGAACACAATGAACAAATTAGAAATTAATCTCCGGAATACCACCTCAACTCTATTATCATCTGTCAAAGTTGTGTTACGTTATTTCGATTTGTAACTTAATGTATATGATAGGTAAATGTGATTTGTTTTACATTACCAACTTGTATATGTCTACCATAGTTTAATTAACTTCATGTTGAACATTTTGTCGTTTAGTATAGTCATGTAAATAATAATTTGTTATTAGTGATAATAGATCTAGAGTGAAAAGTGTTTCATAGCCAATAATTATTCTGTTTTCATACATTAACATACATGCGTGTTTCGTATAATGAGTTCTTAGTGACAAAGTAGTAAATACACAATATTTATAATGCAATATAGTTCTAAAAGTTCAAGATTTTATTTATTCTTTTACTCCTAGCGTCTCTTTGTTTTTATTGCATTAATGCATTAAGTTGCTGAATAAAATTGTTCAGTGGCAAGTATTAGCAGGGCGTTTTAATAATATAATGTAAATGAAAGTCTTACTTATTGGCACCTGACAGTAGTGATATTCATTACAACAATCGACTCCATAGACTAAGAGATTCTATGGCAGTGTTTGTTTCAGAAGTACACAGACTTTAGACTCTCTATTCGAATACTACCTATCGATTCAGAACGTCTGTTTTACTTTCATTTACATTGTCACTCTCAAGTGACGTTCATCAGAACTGCCTCGTATCTCTCTTGCTATTCGATTTTTTCATTACCATCCATTTAGAAGTTGCACTCCATCCAAATTTTCAGGAATCGTTCAATCAGATGGCTTAATTTTAGACTTAGCATATTAAGGTGACTTAATTGTATTCAGTAAAGTCTCAGACATTATGCTGTCTTGTAAATACTTTGAGTAGCAGTTCGAGAATTTTTGGGATGTGTTTCCCTTTTTCAAAATGTATAATGTTACCTTATAATTGGTCTGCATTATCACGCAGATTTATCATAGTGAAGTAAGTGATTGAGTATGTTGAACATTTTATCTGTCTTGGAAATCTGACCACCCTTGGTGGGTCGGTTTGGTGAAATTTGTGCACAGATTCGAGAACACGTTTTGGCTTTTGCCATCTAACGTCACTTGTGGCGTAGGCGAGATATCCATCAAACAACAGACTTGATTCGAGTTAACTCGTATATGTGCAGCGCTCTATGCTGTTAATGACTGGATATCGATTGCATTCAACTGTCAAATGCAGTTATGATATTTACTACCGGCGTAACGCTACCAACGGTTTCATCTGTGCGATTATTGTAACCATTGTTTAAACGCTCTAGGTGGCATGACTCGAAATTGGTTGTACGACAGTTGCATTCACTCCTTCTATTATTTTAAATCCTGTACTTTAAAATTAATTTGTGCCCTGATTTTCGTTGTTTGGTTCTTTTTGAATTATATTGTATGTCCAGTCTTCTTTACTACCAGTGATTTCATATTTTTCTTGCTGTGCCAATGGGGATTTGTAACTTGGACCGATACACATATATGCCAGGTTTTCCGTTGTTGATAACTAAACTGATAACAAAATATTCATTTATTGTAAAATGTTGTTAAAGGTTTAATGATTATCGTAGTCTCTGTTATATAAAATGGTTCGAGTAGAACAAACAGTCTTGTATTATATTTGTATATATTCATTGAAATGTTAATAAAGCTGAATGTTTGTAATCAGTCATCATAATTAGTAGAATTATAATTAAGTGTAGTATATTCCATTCGTTAAAGATGTACTTTTCTCTCCCAGCAAAAAGTAAACTAATGGAGTATTCGTGTTGGGCTTCTAGATCTGTGTAAACAAAGACGGAATCTTGAATATTCTATCAATGTACCAATCAGCCAACTGTCTCAACATTTCCAGATTGAGCTACAGGAAAAGACAAAATTCACTCTCCATCTATTCCTTCAGATGTCCACCCTTGATTTTTCTACATTTAGGTGGTTGACATATTAATGGGATTATTTTTATCAAAGTATTAGATTTACCTTTAATGATTTATCTCGCGCAAGTCGCCTTCATCAATATGCATCTTGCTATCATCCTTTTTGTAGTAAATTATAATAGCAGGGTTCAACGTGGCTTGGTTTGAGTTCCTGTGTAACTGTAGATTATTTGACACATTGTTCGATACCAATTACATTCAAGTCACCCCTCTCACAAAATACTGATACCTTCTTGTGATCCGATCCAGGAGTTCTTGGAATGTAACTTCATATTCTTGCAAGTGAGAGCCTATGGCAGATTGTCATCAGAACTGATTACCTCAAGTGGTGTTCGTCAAGGTTGTCTGCTTTCCCCATTTTTATTTAATTTTATCATTGATATACTTTTAGAGTTGACATTTTCATCGTCTGACTTCGGCGAGGTTGACCTCCTTCCAGGAGATAAACTAGCTGACTTAGAATATGCAGATGATATAGTTCTCTTAGGCGAAGATGCTGATAAAATGTAGAATCTTTTGACTACCTTAAACAAGAATGTAAGGATGTTTGGGATGCGATTCTCTCCACCCAAATGCAAAATGTTACTTCAGGATTGGATTGATTCGACACCGAAGTTAGTGATAGGGAGTGAGGCAGTTGAACGTGTTGACCGCTTCACTTATCTTGGCAGCCTCATCAGCCCTGACGGTCTGGTGTCTGCTGAAGTCTCTGCGCGCATACATAAGGCCCGATTAGCTTTTTGGAATTTGCGTCATCTGTGGCATAGGCGAGACATCCGACTACTGACCAAAGGATGCGTTTACTGCGCAGTAGTTCGGTCCGTCTTACTTTATGGATGCGAAACATGGCCATTAAGGATAGAGGATATTCGTAGGCTCCTGGTATTCGATCATAGATGTCTTCGAAGCATTGATCGTGTTTTCTGGGACCACCGAGTAAGCAATACGTGGGTTAGGAATAGAGTACTAGGTAGATACGGTAAGCCTATTGATGAAGTAGTAAATCTTCATCAGCTAAGGTGGTTAGGACATGTGTTACGTATGCCTGACCACCGCCTACCTCGACGAGCAATGCTGTCTGGTGTAGCAGTAGGCTGGAAGAAAGCTAGGGGCGGCCAAACCAAAACATGGCACCAGTCCATGAAGTCATTGACAATTGGGCTGAGCCATGTTAATAGGTGCAGACTACCTGGTTGGGGTCCGCGTGACGCTCATAATAAATGGTTAGAGACTTTGGGTGATATGGCTCAAAATCGTTGGCAATGGCTCAGGTGCATCCATTCCTTGTCTTCCTCCAAATTCTAAGTTTCTGAACTTATCATAATTTTCTCTTTACTGGATCATATTTTCTTAAATCTTCTCGGTCTCTATTCCCTTCCATGAATACTAACTCTGTTACTACCTTCCCCACTCTGGGATTTGATTCGACAATTTAATCTCTATCTGCTAATTGAGGCATGGCAACTTGAACTGACGTACGCATGTACCAAGTTCTACATTGCAACTGTCTGTCTGTAAGTTATTTCCTACATTCAATCCGCAAAGCATTAGCTAACATTTTCACATTTACGTAGTCTAATTCAGACAATCCATATGTTTTGTTGCTCAAATACTAGTTATATGTATGCTTATTGTTTCATTACTGTTAACAATATAATTACGGTGACGAATTATCAGCTTTAGCTGAGCACTTGCAATTAATTTCTGTTTAGCAATAATAGCTTTATGCAATAGTACGTTTAGTACAATATGAATTTCAGCATACAGTGTCTCAACAGGTTACTCTTACCGTGTAAACATATAATTGGATTTACACCACTTTGTGTTCACGAAAGTAGCAACAGCACCATTACACTTTTACTTGATGACAGAACGATCCTGACGAAAAATAGGCTATGTAACCAACATTCTTGAATTTCGATTAAACTACAGTTATGGTATAATGTTAAGACTAAGGAGAAATTGTAGGTAGTCCAATTTTCAAATAAGAAATCTATAATTAAGACTAAGAATTTCAGGAGTAGATGTTTGATAAGCATTGATCCTTTTTTAACGCATGTTGAGAGCTACCATAATGTCTTCGTTTAGATTTAACTGAATTACTCATGATAGGTCGTAAAAATATTTTATAAAGACGCGTGAGTACACAATGCGATTTCGGAACATGATTGGTCAGGTAAAACAAAACGAAAAAGTAACTTTTTGAGATTTCAAGCAGTGCGCCAATACTATCCTTAATATGTTTAATGTATTCAGAAAATACATTTTAGTGTTAATGATTCGTCACCAATCACGGAAATTTTCAACCACATCGCCTGCTATAGTTAATATTTTCTTATCCAGGCATAAGTTCCAATGTATTCGTCTATCGCTTCTTCATAGAATAGACGAAGATGAAAATGCATTGACTATTGCAACGTTTCCACTTGAATTCTTCAGTGTTCAACATCATGATAATTTGTAAACCTTCGATAATTGAGTGTAGCTATGTACAGATAACTATCATAGTTACCGCATTCATACAAATCTAAAACAATGGTTAATCGCATTATGTGCGGAGTTGGAAAATGTTAGTCCAAACGAATAAAAAAGCAGCTTAGTATAGGAGTGTAGATGATTTTCGCTATTTTTATATGTTTGTCATGTCATAAAGAATCAATGTTTTTCTTTATATTATAAATTACATCCTGGTTAATTTGCTGGCAGTAAGCTTGAACTCCACTTCACCCAATTTGGTATTTCTATAGCCCTGACACATTCAAAATGTAGTTCAATACTATACTTCTATATATACTGTGTATATGACATATATAGTATATATAGGAGTATAGTATTGAACTACACTTTGAATGTGTCAGGGCTATAGAAATGCCAAATTGAGTGAAGTGGAGTTCGAGGTTACTACCAACCAGTTGATAGCCACGTATTTCTTTTCTGATACCTTTTATTTATGCTCAAACATTTCTTGTTATAAGGTTAAACCAAACTTCATTGATGTGAACTTTTTATCACAACCTTTAGGCTATATGTTGTAGTGATGGTGAACACTGTTGTCCTGGTGGTTACGTATGCGATTTATCTTCACAAGATTGTATTAAACGTTTTGAGTCGTTATCAGATAATGAATCAAAGAAGCCTTCATTGACTACTCTCTTGACGCCACTACCAACACAGATTGGAAATAATATTTCTTGTCCTAATAGTGATGTATACTGTCCAGATAATTCAACTTGCTGTAAAGATCATGGCACATGGCAGTGCTGTTTATTTCCGAATGTAATGCTATTTTCATAAAATTTAATCCTGGTTTCATAATATTCTTTAGTTTAAATTTCCACACTGTTACTGTAATTCCTTTAACTGACCTAGAGGTATTTACATTTTGATATCTTCTGTGTCGTAATTAAATTGGGTTGTGGGTAACAACGGAATCTATGGTGTGCCTATAGGTCTCTTTACAATTCCTTAGCTGGATGTTCACATCGAGACTCTAATCACGTAGATTCGCTTCAAATGCTAAAGCGTTAAACATTGATCTATTGGGTGCAGATTCCAGTTAACTCACCCAACTGATATGTTATATATTTGTAACGGTTTGCGTTTCCTTATTGTTGGTAGTAAGCAAGTGTATTTATCTTAAGAGTCATCACGAGGATTACACGTTGATTCTGGTTTTTACTACTAACCGAAATTCAGTTTATATATCTTAATCCCACTCTATGCTTTCCATATACAGAGCCGTTTACCTCGATGTTTAATACTAGATTTAGTAGAATTACTTCGGAAGAAAGCTAAATTCGAACAGTTCAGCACATGATATCAGTTTATGAAATCACTGACTCTTGGTCTGTACCATGTCGGTATGCGCATATTGCGGTAACCTCGATCAGTAGTTGTAGATGCTAGATTATATGATTCAGAATCGATCTCAGTTGTACTTATTCTTTGTTAACTTTATGATCCTGAGTTTAAAAATTATTTTACACTGAAAACGTATTCTCAGTGTCAGTCTTTTCTACCACTATTTAGCCTCGTTTCACGAAATAAAGCCGGTAATCGTCTCCTGCTTTTTCAAAGTTTGATTCCTCTTTTCGATTAAACAGAAACATTTGACTCTTTGTATTTAATTGTTACTAAAGAGGCATGTCTATGGATTGGACGAGTGATTTTACAACTCTGACTTTAATCACTATGAATATGACTGTCTCCAATCTACTCCCTTTTACCCTTATTAAAAATAAAAACCCAAGGTTGCCCAAAAGAATTATTCTATCGATGAAGAAGGGAAATAATGAATACCGTACTATTCTCTTGTTTCAGTGAATTCACTGTGTTCTTGAGGATAGGGTTAAAAAAATAGCATACTAAAGCATTAACGAACCAATAGTGTAACAGTGTCCTTTTCAGAAGTAACAAAAAATTTTAACATGTGAAACTTGGATAAAGACAACGTTAACTTCACATTGTGTTAAAATAAAATGTAAAGTGATAGTAATACAAACCATTTTGATAATCCAACGGTTTATATTAATTCTCCAAATTTTTATTTTGAGATTTCAGTTTCTTTTAAATATTATTTTAGGCTGTCTGCTGTTCTGATGGTATTCACTGTTGTCCAGAGAATACTGTCTGTGATTTACAAGCAGAGGTTTGTGTTGCTAATGATGCACCAAGTAATACCATCGTTTCCAAGGTACAGTCGGAATCTACGCCTAAACTGGATCATAAACTCAATCCGCACATTTATGTTTGTCCCGATAACAAATCAGTTTGTTTCAGTGGTCGCACATGTTGTCCTGGTAAAAATGACCAGTCACCATCTCTGTGTTGTCCTCATGAAAATGTATGTTACATAGTTTGCTTGTTATTGTATGTCATAGTTTATCAGTTTACTTTGTGCTTTCGGTTAAATAAACAGATAAAAAATAAACAGATGAATATTTAGGTAAATGGTTTAAAATTAACTCCTGCATTCCAAATAATATACTGTATCGTCTCGATGATGTTATTTTCTCTGAGCTGGGATTTCGTAGTCTTTCTTGACGTAATCGCCACCAACACCTACTTGATGTACTACTTTTTGGTGACTATCTGTGATTGATTCTCGTCTTGTTCTCTTGAGTTCTGATTGACTGTCTGTATCGATTGATTTTATCTGATTGGGTTGATAGATTGGATCTATGTCTGTGTCTGTTAATTGTCAATTAATTCTGAGATATTTCTCATATGATATACTCTTTTGTTTTCGGTGTGAATTTTCACACTTCTGATTAGTGTATGTGAAGAACTTCTCTTACACACGGTTGGATTGCTATCGCCGTATTTTACTATCTAATTTTGTGACTAGGTTTCCTGCATATTCATACCTCTACAGTTCCTGTGTTTGTTACATTGATTAAGACATCAATGAGTGCGACTTTAGTTTTTTTATTAATTTTTTCTTGTGAATTGTTTGTTATCGGAGGGTTTTTTTTTGAAACTTCATGTGAATTCAGATAAAAGCTCCCCTCATAGAACAAAACATCAAAAGCACCTGATTACCCTACAAATTATAACTGCAAAATAATCTAATTTATAATATCACTTGTTGTTAGTTCCACAATTATACTCTTTATGTAGAAGTTGACGATTACTATACATTTCCATTTTTAATACAGTCAACTAGTCAGATTTTTGTGATGCATTATTGCTAAAGGTCAATGTGAAGTTGGCATCACAATTGTAAGTTTTCAGTCCGTATGTTCCAGTATTCTTCTGTACACACGTTTTAATCCATCTGTTTTGAACCATTAAAATTAGTCGGAAGTTCGTGTATCTGGTTAGTCGCATGAGTGCTTTTGGTGATATGACAGATAGATTCAATCTATTGATAGTAACATACATTTTTTTTTGACGCGATCATGATGTGCACCTGTCAGTAGAATCTCATGTTTACACACGTCTGTGTTAGCATTTCTGCTCTGTTCTCGGCAAACTTGGTCTTCGAGTTGATAATGTAGTTCGACTTTGTGTTGGACCACCACTGTCCCCAAAGGGTTGCTGACATACTGTGACAATATTATGGTAGTAATACTAAGGTTCGAAAGTGTGTGGTCAGATGCAGTGATGATAATTCCATGTTACCATCGTGGTCTTGGTCATGTATGATAAATGTTGTCCTAGCGGCTTCCACATTGTTGGTTTGCATATGATGATCACTGAGCAGTAGCCATTGTAAAGTTCGAATTCTATCGATCATGTTACATTATGATCACTAATGCAAGTGACTCAACGTTAGGGACACTACTTGAATAAATAATTTCACCATCATTGCTTTTGCCATAATTTTAACTCCTTTGGTTTTCATCTTGTTAATTTCATCTTATCATGCTAGTGTAGGGCTGATGCACGTTAGTGTCAGATTCTGTGTTGATTCGGACTGTCTGGCTGATAGAAACTGCAGAAATTCAATGATGTACTTCGTAACAGTTTATCTATCCCAGTAATATGCTTATTCACGACACATGTGAATTTTGACACTACTCTAAGGAGAGTTAGTTGATCTAATCTTTTTTCTAGTATTAAAAACTACGGACTTCCTTTTACTTACCTTTAAGGCTGTATGTTGTGGCGATGGTAAACACTGTTGCCCCGAAGGTACAATATGTGATATGACCAATGGAAGTTGTACTCGCCAAGATGACTCCTCCAGATTTCATACGGTTCCGTTATTAAATAAAATCACAGCTTTACATGTGAATTCGAAGGACAATTCTCAGTTCAGTAATTTTACTAAAGTTTGTCCTGGTGGTAATGTGAAATGTCCTGATAGTTCAACATGCTGTAAATTATCTCATGGACAGTATGCCTGCTGTCCGATTCGAGATGTGAGTATCTGTTAAGATGAGATATTTTTATGACATGTAATAATTTTAATCATGTTTTTTGATAAATATGCACTTCCGAATTAAGTTACAGTAACTATGGCCCATCACTTTTACTTGCTACACTTCTGTCCAGAATACAAGAGGTTATTAAATATTTTAAGGTAGTAGAGGAAAAGTTGTAGTTGTGAATTAGTGAAAGCCTCCTACTTAGAACCATTGGGTTTCGGATCTATGTCCCTACTTCCACGTCTTTCGGTTTAGGCAGCTAGGTAGTAACAGGTGAAGTTTGTATTCCAGCTTAGTACATACTTTTGTATTTGGTGATTTACACTAGGCTCATTGAAAAAAAACAGGCAATTGTTGAGTTCAGTATTGTTTTGAACCAACTTCCTGGTGTTAGGTTTTATTTATATATTTGAATACTTAACTAGTGATTACAACCTTGCGTATATTTTTTGCCCTTAACTAGCGATGGCTGATGTAACGTTGATTTTGGTAAACACGACAGTATCCATTGCATAGTGACATGCTATCCTATTTTATCGTTTGGGTAACTAAAGGAGGGGTTGACGGTCATTGGGCAGATAGCGATCACTATATGTGGTTTTGTACAGAATGCAACCTATTTTTGACCAGCAGCAATTTATGGCACATTCATCACCTATGTACTACCTAGTATCCTTCCTCTTCATTTTGAGCCTAGACACAAATTGATCACAGTGCTATCAGCTACTGCTGGAGTGCTTATGTTTAAGATTGCCATTTCTTTTGGAATACGTTTCTGAAATTTAGTCATAGCTCAGTTAGCACCATGCTTATCTTGGGTTTTAAACGTCTTGTAAACGGAGTGGCACATGCAAATAAGCTGGAGTTTCTATTAGAACCAAGTATCGAACTGAGTTATGTTACAGATTAGCTGCTAATCCACCGAAAATTGTAGGTGATCATTGAATTTTCAACTCATCTAATCCACATAATTAAAAATCTAACGTCAATGAAACAATAAAGTTGTTGACACTCCAGTTAGTTGTATCCAACGGGGGTTTTCAAGGAACAGGTCAGCCAATTTTCTGATCCATTAACCTTAATTACACTATTTACCCTCCGATTGATCATGGTAACGTAGGTGATCAACAGTGAGAAATGATGGAAGTTACACCGTAATATTCTAGATTCACCTATTATATTAATGGAAAAAATTGCCTATAGTGTCGAATTCAACATAATTAGTGAACATTAACACCGTTGCGAATAACCTCGTTGCACTAAAACGTTATATTACTACTTGTTTGTTTTTTATTTATCTTATTGTTTCTTTTACGAAATTTCTGAGAAAAATTTTCTTTTTTCACCTTTCTGCAATCGTATATAAACTCCTATCATAGGCTGTTTGTTGTGCGGATGGTATTCATTGTTGTCCCTCGGGAACTACCTGTGACTACAAGATTCAGTCTTGCGTGAAAACTGACACTGAAAATGATCATTCAATTAGAGACGTTGATCCATCTAATGAATTCCTTCGTAATCCTAAATTATTATTTGTTGGTGCCCACGATCATCTTTGTCCTGACCACCAGTCTACGTGTACTAAGGATCATAGTTGCTGCCAACTACTCGACAAATCATGGGGTTGTTGTCCGTTGAAGAATGTACGTGTTGCATATTTTTCTTTTAAATTATGAAATCTATATAAATAAGCTATTGCTTATCTTTGTCAGCCAACCACATAGTTGGCCCTTCCACATAAGTGCATTGTTCTAATTTCTCACATTCCATTACCTCCTGAAGATGAATATCAAAGTTATGCAAGTAATACGCAGAATTATACACAAATAATATATCTCAAGTTAAGAGAATTAATGCATGCTATCTTTTCATTTCTTCATGTTGAAACATAGTGCGGTGTCTATTGATTTTGTTAACTTGATCTCTTTGTGCTAATGTAGTTGAACTTACATACATGTGTATCAGGCTTTTCGTTATCATCCCTTTACTTCCTAATTCACATAATTTTAATGGTGGTATTTAAAATTAATCCAAGTAACGGTAACTTGATACATCTGTCTTGTACATCAACGATATCCGTGGAGTTACAAACAATGTTAATCGACTTTATACTTGAAGTAGCTTTTTTGAAAATGAAAATCGAAATTAACTACTTGAAACGGATGTTTCGTTCGTTCGATTGATGATTTGTTGGGAAGGTGACGTCATTTGTATTGACTGTGTTCGTCATACAACCGAACGGCCTCTCAAACTGGTAATCACAGTCACCGTTTGACAGATCCCAACGAAGTTGTTTGTACCTATTCTGACTCAGAACAGCACTCAATGACTTCATGGGCTGATTTAATGTTTAATTAGAACTATGAAAGTAGACGACATACATAGCTGAAGGCTTCTGGTTGCAGATGGTTTTGAAACGTCGCTGGCACATTCTCGAATGACCATTTGAGTAATATAGAGGTTAGGCATAGGGCACTAGGGCACGGCTAGAAAATCGGTTGATGAGGTTGTAAACCTCTATCTACTGAGATGGTTGGGACATATATTTCGTATGCCGAACTACTCACTGCCTACTTCGACATGTAATATCGGTTAGCTTAGGAGTACGTGGTTTTAGGAAAACTAGGGACGGCCAAACCAAAAGGCTGCACTAGTCCACGAAGTCATTTGTATGTTTGTATGATCAACATAGAATGTGGCACATGTTTGCATTGGTCCGTGTTGCCATACCTCAAAATCACAGCAAGATCAATGCCACATTATTGGAAGTAGAAATTACTTTAATGATAATAATAACGAAAACAAAGAGGAGTGAACATATAGAATATGGTTCAGGGAGAAAGAGATGGAGAGTAGAAAGGAAGCTATGAAATAATTTTAAGCTCACGATTTAAGGTGAGGACAAAGAGTGGATACACCTGTACCACTGTGATCGATTTTGAGCCATGTTACCCAGTTCCCGACCACTGATTACGGTATTCGTGCAAACCCAAATCAGATAGTCCGCAGCTACCGACATGACTCAAACCAGGAGTCAATGACTTCATGGACTGATATCATGTCTTAGTTTGGCCGCCCCTAACTTTCTTCCATCCTCCCTCTATATCAGTCATCATCACGCGTCGAGGTATACGGTGGTTAGGCCTAAAATCATTTATCGTTAGTTTGAGCCATCTTGGTAACTGCAGTTTACCTTGTTGGGATCCATGGAATAGTCTTGATCACTGGTTAAAGACATCATTGGGTAGCATTTCTCAGAATCGGTGAGAATGACCCAGGTTCACTCATTCATTATCTTTCTCTACGTATTGAGTTACAATATTCTCCCAACCATGACTTGTTGTTACGTCTCAAACTTCATTCATAATGTTTCATTTGTCTCCTTACTGTTGTTGCTACATTATTTCGAACACAATTCTATTATTCTTATTTTGTTAATTTCATCTCTTCATATTAGTCCGTAGGTTATTTATAATTAATTAACGTTTTAGTTTGGTTCTTTTAACCTACTTCAACTGATACTGCATACTAAAGTAACCAATGGTTGGGTACATTAAATGTCCCGACGTGCTGCTACGTTAACTTGGTGGTCGGCCTTGCCTATCATGATAATTCAATCGGGCTATACTGGCTGGAATAATCGTTCTTCAAGGTCCTACCGTATCAGGAAGGTCGGGTGAAGAGCAGTGAGACCAACAGTAGCAAATATAAGGTCTCAGGACGAAGTCGTACTGCTGGCTGTACAGAGGTGTGACGGCAGTAAGGTGTTTTCTTCGGACAACCAGCATAACAGAGATGCTGCCTTCCCACAAAGGAAGGGCGGGGTTAAAAATGGTCGACCCTAGAAATAAACACCTCACCTTACTCCACGGATCTCCGTCCCTAAAAGTAAGTCCTCAACAAGTACGGAGCTACTAAAACGAAAACTTCTCTCTAAAAGGCCGTGTTTGACTGGCCTCAAGAAGTTGTTCCTTAGACACTACGGTAGCGCTCCCAGGTCTTTCAGACTAACTCTAGCCTATTTCGCTTTTCTGGTAGATCAAGAAGTACCATTCCAGAGTGTGGGCAACTGAAAGCGATAATCACCCTCATACTTCTAACAACACACAAGATCACCGCCATTTTAATCAAACTCCTTCTTCTATTCCATATATTTATCCTGCCCCTACCTTCAAGCCTAAATCCATATCTTCATCTTCCTCCTGTGTCATCAGTGCCAACGATTCTGATCCACGAAATAGCGTCTTGAGTATACTAAGACGACGCTCGATACTTCACAATGGTGCATTCAATATACGAGCTCTGTGTTAAATAGGTCAGCAATCCTTCCTAGCTAAGACATTAGAATCTCGCGCCATTGATGTATGTTGTATCTCCGAAACAGGCATGCAGGATCTTATCGTGGTCATTCACTTGACTTCACCTAGTCAGAGTGAACAACCTTAGCTATACACTCTTCGTTTATCTGGCGATTCAACAGCAACTTCTCGTGGGCTTGCCGGTGTAGGTATTGCGTTAAGTATGAGAGCAGAACAGGCGCTTCTTGAATGGATTCCTGTCGACAGTCGCCTATGTGCCGTTCGACTAAATGGTTCAGTAAGAACTCGGAAAGATAGGGACACACGCCGTTGTGTTTTCGTTGTTTCTGCCTACGCTCCCACCGACTGCAGCCTGGATGAAGTGAAAGATGAATTCTACAGAAAACTTTCTGAACTACTTCATAGGGCCAAACACTCGGATTTGGTAATCTTGGCTGGTGATTTTAACGCCTAAATAGGTAGCTTGAACCAATCTGAAAGACATTTAGGTGGATGCTTCAGTGTTCCAGCTCAGAGAACGGATAACGGCGACCGTCTGCTGCAGCTTTGCTCAGATAATCGGTTATTTCTAGCCAACACGAACTTTGAGCATAATGTGCGACATCGTTTAACATGGAGACCTCCTGGCCCTATTCAACGGTGGACTCAAATAGACCATATTGCGATTAGTCACCGTTGGAGAGGCTCGATAGAAGATTGCCGATCTTTCTGGAGTACACGTTTGGATTCCGACCACGCTCTAGTGAGAGCACGCGTTTGCTTGCGTCTTACCGGGCGAAGAAAAACTACCACAGGAAAACCCATTAGAATTCAGTTTAACTATAACATAGCCAAGGTTAAATTCCAGGAACAACTGAGGAATCACTTAGGGAATTATAATGATGCGACCCAACTAGATACTGCTTGTCAAGATGTTCAGACAGCTGTGGCATCTTCAGTGACATCTATCTAGGACTTAAATCAGCATGCCAATAAAAATCAACGGATGTCGATGGCTTCTGTTGAATTGATAGACTCCCGAAGACTTACGCTGTCATGTTCCGAGCATGACGAGAAGCGAAGAGTAACCAGGTATAAACTGACGAAAAGTCTGCGAAACGACCGTGAGCAGTGGTGGGTAACGAAAGCAAAGGAAATGGAAAAGGCAGCGGTGTTAGGTAACACTAGATAACTTTTCAAGTTAATAAAAGAAACCGGGGTTTAAAAATCCAGCGTTAAAGAGATGATTTCCGCGAACGATGGAACGCTTATTAGCTCTCAGTTTAGACGTTTAGAACGGTGGGCTGAACACTTCGAGGAGCAGTTCAGTTGGCCTTCAGCTACTCTAGAATTTCCCACTATCCTAAGACAGCTTCTATGGAAAGTCGACTTAGGTCCCCCGACTCTTATCGAAGTCGAAAAAGCTATAACCAACCTAAAGTGAGGCAAAGCAGTGGGTCCGGATAGATTATTTCCAGAGGTGTTTAAGGATGGTGGTCCCACTTTGACAATCAGGCTGACTGGTATTTTGACTAAAGTTCGAGAACTTGACGTAATTCCATCTAACTAGTGTCGATTATTAATACAGCCCTTCTTCGGAATACTAACAAACTCAGCGAATTCAAAATAACTCCCAACAATAAGTTCCAGGCGTTTTATGATCTACTAGTAAAAGATGAAACTAATATGGATGACAACTGGGAGGAGACTAAAGAAACAATAACTTCAACATGTCAAGAGGTTTTGGGTCCCAAGAAACAACACCAAAAAGAATGATTTCCGCGAACGATGGAACGCTTATTAGCTCTCAGTTTAGACGTTTAGAACGGTGGGCTGAACACTTCGAGGAGCAGTTCAGTTGGCCTTCAGCTACTCAGCATTACCCTACTTTCAGTACCAGGAAAGGTCTTCAACAGAGTGTTATTGAACAGATTAAAGAACCCAGTCGACGGCTAACTCCGAGATCAACAGGCTGGATTCCGTAAAGACCGATCGTGTACTGACCAAATCGCTACTCTACGGTTCATTGTTGAACAATCAATTGAATGGAATTCACCACTTTACATCAACTTCCTCGACTGTGAAAAAGCACTCGACAGCGTGGATAGGAGAATATTATGGAGCCTTCTACGACATTATGGCGTACCCGAGAAGATAGTCAATATCATACGGAATTCTTACGACGGACTGCATTGTAAAATCGTGCATGGAGGTCAGCTCACAGATTCATTCGAAGTGAAGACCGGTGTCAGACAAGGCTACTTACTCTCATCCTTCCTCTTCCTACTGGTCATCGACTGGATCATGAAGACTGCAACATCTGAAGGCACTCTCGGAATACAATGGGCAACATCGACGCAACTAGATGACTCGGACTTTGCAGATGACCTAGCTCTTCTTTCTCACACACAACATCAAATGCAGATGAAGACCAACAATATAGCAGCAGCCTCAGCAGCAGTAGGCCTCAACATACACAAAGGGAAAAGCAAGATCCTCCGATACAAAACAACAAACGCTAACCCAATTACACTTGACGGAGAAATTCTGGAAGACGTTGAAACCTTTACATATTTGGGCAGCATAATCGATAAACAAGGAGAGTCTGATTCGGATGTGAAGGTGCGGATTGGTAAGGCAAGGGCAGCATTTCTACAACTGAAAAACATCTGGAACTCAAACCAACTTCTAGTCAACATTAAAGTCAAAATTTTCAATACTTATGTGAAGACAGTTCTGTTGTATGGAGCTGAAACTTGGAGAACTACGAAAAGTATCCTACAGAAGATACAAGTATTTGTAAACAACTGTCTGCTTAAGATTCTTCGGATTCGTTGGCCAGATACCATCAACAACAACTTTCTGTGGCAGAGAGAACTAATCAACTTCCAGCCGAGGAAGAAATTAGAAAAAGACACTGGAGGTGAATTGGACACACATTGAGGAAACCATCAAACTATGTCACAAGACAAGCACTGGCTTGGAATCCTAAAGGCCTAAGGAAAAGAGCAAGACCCAGGAACACATTGCGTCGGGAATTGGAGACAGACATGAAGAGAATGATGGGCACTTGGGAAGAGCTGGGAAGGAAAGCCCAGGACAGAGTTTTCGAAGGATGCTGGTGAGCGGTCTATGCTCCACTTGGGGTAACAGACATTGATTGATTTATTACTTACTTATCTTGTTTACATAGTATTACTACTCACTCGTTTATCACTTTATGATATGGCCTGCTTTACACTAACGTGTTCATAGCAGTCAGTTAAGGATAATTCTATGCGTTTAAAATGAATTCATTGATTGTAATGCGTAACATGCCTACAATAAATGAACAGGAAAATGATACCAAAAATATCAGATACAATGCGTACTTAGTAAATATTGGAAATTTTCCTAATAATCTGAGCTATTTAAGCGAATAATGTCAAGATCCCATTAATCTCTAACTCTTCGTTTATATTTTCTTTAATTAATTGTTATTAATAAGGTTTGATAGCATCATCAATTACTCACATATTTTTTCATGCATTTTTACATTTTATGTCATGTTTGATCTTTTTATCTATTTATAACATGAAATAACAACTACTGTAATGCTATTTACCTACCATGACTCTCCTTACCTACCTACCTACCTAACAATAAGCTTCCTTTTTATGTGTTATATATCGTTACATAAATGAATGATTTCAAAGTTCAGTTGACCAAGTACCATTAGAATGTTATCATTATTATTACTACATAAAACTGTTCATTATACATTTTTTGAAATGTATCATAAAGTTCAGATTAGTAAACCTAACTAAACTGTGCATTTTTATTATTCTAATATATGTGAATAAATAAATGTTGACCAAATACACGGTTTTGAGGCCATTCAACATACTTAACAATGATGGCAGTTTGATTAATGAGTTTGTAAAGCTTCATCAACTAAGGTGGTTGAAATGTTTGTTACTTTTCTGCATCCACTACCTACCTCAATATGAAATGGTATCTAGCGTATGAGTAGGTTAGTTTTAAAAAAGCAGGTGGTGAGAGGGGAACAATTCAAAAAGTAACTTAGGCCCGTGAAGTCATTAACTGTTGATCTGGGCAGTGTTATCAAGTGCAGACTACCTAGTTGAGGTTCGTGTGGTAATCACTATCAGTGATTGAGTAACATGACTTATAGTCTACATACTGTTTTTTTAAATTTTGGAGTTCAAAACTTATTTGCTTTCATTTAGAAGTGGTATAGTAGTTATACCGTTCAATTTGGAACCATTAGTTCTTGTTTCCGAGTTTTACTCTATCTAAGTTGGTTTGGGTAATCGAGTAGTTACGTTAACCTTTATTTAAGCGAAATATGGTTCTTTAGTCAACACAAGTTAATACGTACTAGATTAAAATAGTCACATATGTAGAACTGAAAATTTCTGCTAAGGTGAAATAGCTAACTGGCTATTGCTAACTATCACTAACTGGCATCAAAACACATTTCGTTTGTCACACCGAAATGTCTAATACCATATAATTCGAAATGTTAATTCCATCGCTCCTAAACATCCCGTTTATATAACTATACGAGGTACTTTTATAAGCAGGAATATGAAGAAAATAAGAAAATGTCTATAGTTTGTTTGGATTAGTGTCCCAGTGTTTACGAAGTTCATCTGAATCCTTCCCCAACTATTTTTATTCAGGTAACAGGGTAGTTGTATCATTACTCATCGTACTCAGAACGTGAGTCCAGGCAAAGTACACGGTCGCATGCCTGATTAATGAAGCTAGTTGGCGTTGTTCGTTTTATATATTACTTTTTATTTCCTGTTACACTTATCACAATAAACTGTGAATAACCCATTTCTGCTCAAATACTATTTTAACAGATATGAGAATAGGTTCATAATCATTTCTGTAGCGAGATCACCAAGTGAGTATTGCTTGTGATAAGTGGTGTAGGCCTTGTAGTCATCTGATAAAACTGCCCAACATAGTTGATGGATATTGGATTCTTAACTGTAAACAGATTTGGGAAATTTGTTTCCAAATTAATTAGATGCAGATAGATCATTTGAACCTTTTTCTTTAGCATTCTGCTCATCAACTTTCTTCTTTAGTCTCACTGAAATATTTCTTTTCGTTCTACCCAGGGTGTTTGTTGCGGTGATCATTTTCACTGTTGTCCAGCTGGTTCGGTTTGCGACTTAGAGTCGAGACGCTGCATCTTACATCTTGATACTAATAATCAATCTACCAGGAAGATTATTTCTAATGCGTTTATTATGCAAAAATCTGTTTTAACGTCCTCTGATAGTTTATATTCACGACCAGTAAAATCAAGTGGTGCTATTTCTGTGAAAGCTAAATGGTGTGGAGCATGTGGTGATAGTTGGGCTTGTTGCCCGGATATCAGTTTCAATTCCTGGTCATGTTGTCCATATGTAGACGTAAGTTTACAATGTTTATTTTTGTTATATATGTAGTTGTCTATCAACTTATTCCATTACTTTCTACTAGTACAAATACTGTGAACTCAAAATAAATGTGCAGTATCGCTTCGCCAATTACTTTTGATTAAACAAAGATTGAAAAGCAGGAAGTAGTGGGTAACAGTTTCGTCTTAGTTTGGAACTCCTATGCAGTATCCGTGAAAAACTAAACCAGGATCATCAGATGTGTTATCCAATCATTTACATTTCTAGGTTTATCATGCGATTAATACTAACCAACTTTCAAAAGTAATTCTCAGTATTGTTAAAAGTCAACTCAGCAATCTTAAGGCTAGATTTTGGCCACGAAACCTGAAGATCATGGATTTGATTGCAGATAGGGTCGTGGAAGTGATGATCTCGAGTGTTTTGAGAGGTGTGTAATCAATTGCCACTTTCTGGTTGTCTGCATGGATACAATCTTTTTGCAATCAGCTTTCAGATATAGTATCTCTGTACTTATATTGTGACCTCTGTAGACGACAATTCATACGATAAGGTGATGCGTTCTACTTTTAGGGTTAGCGTTTGCCAACATTTTCCAATATGGAAAGGCAACACTGTCTCAGTGCTGGTCGTTTGGGTAAAATGCTTTACTTTTGTTACATCTCAGCAAAGTCAGTCGGTACTAAGACTTTGTCGTCTGATCTTGAGTTTTTTTCTCAATCTTAATGCTCTCCGACCAGCTTTCCTGGAATGTCATGGGACTTAGTCAAACAAGTATCACAAGTCAGTTGGTTCATCATATTTAGAAAACATAACCCCTACCTTATCGCAGCAACTACAGTCAGGCCAGTTTCCAACTAATCACCAGCTTAGTAATCTAATTCGGAAATTTAGTAAAGTCGTAAATTCACGCTGTCCCATTCAAGAACGAAACAGCTGTTCAATGCTTCTTGTTTTCTACTAGTTTCCTAATTACAGTTAACATGTTTTGAGAAACTTCAAAATAAGTATTCACTGCAATACTACAATACTATAATTCTATGGTTTGTTAATATATTATAGGGAGAATGTTGTGTCGGTCAAAATACTTGTTGTCCTCGTGGATCACGTTGTCTAGCTAATGGAAAGTGTGAAAAGGTTACTGAAAGCAACATTCTAAAGTCATATGCACCTGCTTTAGTACCGTCTATGCCAGTGAATAATATGCAGTCTGAGTCACGAAATTTCATCAAGCAAAACAATGAGCAAGAAATGTTCAGAATAAAAATATCTAACGCTTCAAGACCTGCTCGAAGGAATGTCTTTCTTCTGTAAGTGTTTTTTTTTGTTTTCCGGTAATATTTAATTTTTTGTTCACCAAAAGTTGTATTAGTTTCATAAGCGAATATAGTACTAGGTAAACATGGCAAATCAGTCGACGAGGTCTTAAACCTTCATCGACTGACATGGTTGGACATTTGTTATGTATGGGCCTGACCGCTCTCTGCCTCATCGCGTTACACTGTCTGTGCATGCGCATCGGTTTGTACGTTATACATGTATGAATGAAATATATGGGGCAATACTGGGACTGAGGATCTAAGGGAATATATAGTGTGAGTGTAGCTACTCGATTGTGACAGATTCTGAGCCATATGCCCAACATCAACTATTGGTCACGATAATCGAATGGACTCGAACCAAGTAGTCTGTATATACTAACATGGTTCAAACCAACAGTCAATGGTTGCATGAACTAGTCTCACATTTCAGTTTGACCACCTTCAAGTATATTGAAGCCTACGTGAAGCTAATAATGCACAACGAGGCAGGCGATAGTTAGATACACGTAATACCATGTCATTGCCTCACTAGTCGATTTACTACCATTAGTTAGTACCCTACGCCACTGACCTCAGTATTACACGGTTCTAAGTAATATTTTTGCCATTTATACATTTAAGTGAAAAAAAGAACAATGTTTGCAGGAGTTTGGCGCGAAGTCATCTTTGTTTCATTGTTTTTAGTCAGCTACTCACAATTTAGAGACAATAGTGATTATTTGGAGTCAGTGTACATGGTTATTACTTTTTCGTAGGTTGTAAGTAGTAGTGATGAAGTCAATTCACATGTATTGCCTTCAGTTCGTATTATTATTCTATTACAATTACTGTACTTCGGATTTTATGGAGAGGTGTCAAATTGTTTCATTCATATGAATATTCGTAAAATTTTCCTTTTTACTGACACCATTTTTATTTATTTATATTTCTCAATACAAATCAGTTATCAACATTATCGACGTCTCAAGCTACTACTGCATACTATTTGTCCCGATTCATTACACTATTGTGCCAAATCTGAACAATGCTGCCTTTCTAATAAATTTGGTTATACTTGTACACCGGAAAAAGTATGTTTTATCATTCATTCTAAATCATTTCTGTCAGCTTGATTATTCGCTTGCATAAATTTCATTGCATCGTCATTGTTAGTGATTAAGTAATTGAATTAATGCCACATTTCGTGCCGTCGCAAATGATTTGTATGTAGAGGGCAGGATTATTCAATGTAAGCTGGTTAAGAGTAGTATGTATGTATGTATGTATGTATAATCAACAAAGAACCTGGCACATGTGTGCATCGATTCAAGTTGCCATACCTCTATAACACCGCAAGATTAAAAACACCACCATTAGTAGAAGTTACCTCAATAAAATAAGATAATAATAGTAACAAGGAGTGTGAACATATAGAATATATATGGAAGCGTAAAAAGAAAGTTATGGATTATTTTAAAGCTCATGATCTAAGGGAAGACAATGAGTGAATGCACCCGTGCCTTTGAGAATAGTAGGCTGCAAACCCTAGTTTATGAAGCTTTCCTGCCAGTTCGAACTCATCAGGAAGGCGTACCAACAATCTTGTGAGAATTGATGCTTCCTGGTGATTTTGAGACCTCACAGTCTACGTCCAGTATCATTAAGCTATTTAGGGCCATGACAAACCATATGTATATTTATCATTTACTTATCTTTGGTAGTAGAACATTTCTTCAAGAGATATATCCAAATGTGTGCATCATCGTAATTAATTACCACTGAAAGACTATGTGAATGGTATTCATAGATTACCAAGCACGGTTGTTACACTTGGTTTCTGAGTTGTTCACAACTAGACAGGTTATGGTAAGATATAAAAACCATGTGAGACCATGCGATTATTGACATTCTTATTTACTTTTTGAAAAGAAACATTAACGATAAATGTAATAGGATGCTCTTATTCTTCCACATACTCATTATTGATTTGTATAAATAAGTAAAACGTTTTCCATGTGTAATATTGGTTATAGTATTCATATAGTCATTTTGGATTACTATTAGATACTAGTATTTTGTAGATGTATGGAATAAGTGAGAGATAGGCTGTGATGCAGTCAGATATTTAAAAAATACATCCTAATCGTCGTGATTACGAAAAATTAAAGTCGGTTATGTGGTGATTGGTTTTAACTTATTGTTTGTATTCTTCATAGATTAATCTCGACCGGGTACCGTTGAAAACTAGATAATACTTGGCTGTTTCTTATATTATTATTTGACTCCATAGTAATGGGCACCCACCACCCTACTGGACGTTTTGTTTTTTTTGCAAGAAATTTTGACTGGTTGAGTTTAGACAAGCTTAGTTTGTGACAACTGTCGCCAATGGGATTGAACCTTACGGATTGGTCGGAGTGAGAATAGTACCGACTCAACGTTACTAATAGTCATACGTTCTCCATGTGACCTAAAAATTCTGGGTTCAGTCGATTGTACGGTGGTGATGAGGATGCACTGCTAACAAGTCGTATTCATGGCTGAAAGAGCTGTTCAGTTCTCTTTGGTTTGCACACAGTTGAAACTAATCTCTAATGAATGCAGACAATAAAAACTAAGCATATGAATTATAAATAAAGTTGTGCGTTGATTTATTGATATTTAAGCTTCAAGAAATGGAGTAGTAGGCGAATAAGATGACAACTGAATTCGTTTTAAGTTACACTTCCTCTTATCGTCATTCCTCCTACGAAGGCGATTCTAATAAAAAAATTTTGTGTAACACTTTGACTGGATACTTCATAATTTTCTAAATCCTTCTAAAGAATTTCAATATCTTATTAATATTGGAAAAAATGCGGCTAAAATATCAACGGAAGAGGGAAAATATGTGCCATGAAATATTCATGATTACCTTGGTGATCGTTAATTTGACGTCAAAAGTATTCCTCCTTTAATACGTACTTTTTAATCACGTATGTCTATTACAACTGTGATGTGGCTTAATATTGAATACAGTTGAACTGTGACTAACAATCGAATTCAGGACATAATTTTCATCCTATTTGTAACGTGTTACATCTCATTCTTAATGTTCACTTACAAATTTGTGCTAAATACACTTTGCTTTAAGCGTTTGGGATACTGAAATCAGATTACTAATATTATGAATATTAATTATTTTTTTTGAAGATTTGTATTTTCCTATTTTTAATGTTAAAGAGCACAATCGATGAACAGTCTGTTAGTATGTATTTTATCTTGAGTAAATTACAAAAATGTTATCACTATGGTCATAGGTAGTTTTTTGTGCCCAAGATGGTTGGTATGTAGCGGTAGAATCTAGACTATGTACGTTTCCTTATTGCGATTCATCTGCTTGATATAATCTATACATACCATATACCAAAAGAGACTGTTCAATTGCGGTCCTTTGCATCAACAACAGGAAAATAGAAACTCCTACTAATAGACATCTCCAATCCCACTGTTGTATTATACTGCTCAATAATGTCTCATCTAACTTCTTTTTTATTTTATATTTCAGGCTAAATGTTGTGGATCTAATGTGGATACGTATTGTTTAGCATCTAAAGAGTGTTCCTTAGACGGAGCATTCTGTGTTTAGAATTTCTATTATTGATCAATAGTTTCAATTCCATAGTCAATTATGACTGATTTATTGATATTTAAGCTTCAAGAAATGGAGTAGTAGGCGAATAAGATGACAACTGAATTCGTTTTAAGTTACACTTCCTCTTATCGTCATTCCTCCTACGAAGGCGATTCTAATAAAAAAATTTTGTGTAACACTTTGACTGGATACTTCATAATTTTCTAAATCCTTCTAAAGAATTTCAATATCTTATTAATATTGGAAAAAATGCGGCTAAAATATCAACGGAAGAGGGAAAATATGTGCCATGAAATATTCATGATTACCTTGGTGATCGTTAATTTGACGTCAAAAGTATTCCTCCTTTAATACGTACTTTTTAATCACGTATGTCTATTACAACTGTGATGTGGCTTAATATTGAATACAGTTGAACTGTGACTAACAATCGAATTCAGGACATAATTTTCATCCTATTTGTAACGTGTTACATCTCATTCTTAATGTTCACTTACAAATTTGTGCTAAATACACTTTGCTTTAAGCGTTTGGGATACTGAAATCAGATTACTAATATTATGAATATTAATTATTTTTTTGAAGATTTGTATTTTCCTATTTTTAATGTTAAAGAGCACAATCGATGAACAGTCTGTTAGTATGTATTTTATCTTGAGTAAATTACAAAAATGTTATCACTATGGTCATAGGTAGTTTTTTGTGCCCAAGATGGTTGGTATGTAGCGGTAGAATCTAGACTATGTACGTTTCCTTATTGCGATTCATCTGCTTGATATAATCTATACATACCATATACCAAAAGAGACTGTTCAATTGCGGTCCTTTGCATCAACAACAGGAAAATAGAAACTCCTACTAATAGACATCTCCAATCCCACTGTTGTATTATACTGCTCAATAATGTCTCATCTAACTTCTTTTTTATTTTATATTTCAGGCTAAATGTTGTGGATCTAATGTGGATACGTATTGTTTAGCATCTAAAGAGTGTTCCTTAGACGGAGCATTCTGTGTTTAGAATTTCTATTATTGATCAATAGTTTCAATTCCATAGTCAATTATGACTGATTTATTGATTGCGTAACAGTTAATTCGTCACTGCAAACTTTGTCAATTTTGAATTTTCTAACATGTGATGCTATTTTGTGATTAATTTTTTCATTATGGTCGATTCACTGTGTTTCATATTCGATTTATTTTGTTTTAGATGTTCTCATTATGTGTTCATTCTGTTTACACGTAATAAATGTCATTTTTATCTAATTTTATCTGTCAGTTTATTTGATATTTCATGTATTCGTATTAGTTACATAAAGAGGTATCATCCAGCCTACTTAAAATCGCTTCCAGTAGTACCGTTTCCTTTATATTGATTATTCCTGTTAGAATGGAAATTTTCATGGCTAACGGTCTTCAATTACTTACTATGTACCAGGGTGTTTACGTCTGTTTCCAACCACTTTTCGATGTGATTGTTAAACTGTTACATTTGTAATGTTAGGTGATGGTTGAAGGAAATCGACAGGAAACTTCGTCTAAACCTTAGTGCTTATCGAGAATTATCTACCAAGTTGCATACTGGCCACTTATTTAGGTGAATCCACATCGTTGGCTCTGTGTTTTGATATTGGTGATCGAAAATAATCCACGTGACACTTACTTGACTATGATTCTGTTTTAGGTAGAAATTGTCAGCAAGGCTTTACTACAGTCATGAAAGAAGGTCGAACTCGGGTCACAAAGCTTCATGGTGTTGGATGTTATTTCTCACTTATCCGTGCTGCGACTGAACTGCTACAGAATGTGTTTACCTAGTCCTTCCAGACTGATCGGTTCCTGTGAACCAAGTTGTGATGTGATCACTTACTTACTTACGCCCGTTACTACTCGCTGAGGAGCATAGGCCGCACACCAGGATTCTCCATTTAACTCTGTCCTGAGCAATCCTTTCCAATTGTTTCCAGTTGTTGTTTATCTTTTTAGTGTCTGCTTCAAATTCTCGACTCAGCGTGTTCTCTGGCCTTCCTCTTTTCCGTTTCCCAACAGGATTCCATGTTAATGCTTGTCTCGTGATGCAGTCTGATGGTTTCCGCAATGTATGTCCTATCCATTTCCAACGTCTTTAGCTAATTTCCTCTTCGACTGGAAGTTGGTTGATGTACAGTGACGAGTTCCATTCAATTGATTGTTCAACGATGATCCGTAGTGTTGCGATTTGGTCCGTGCACGACTGATCTTTACTGAAACCAGCTTGTTGATCTCGAAGTTGAGCCTCCACTGAATCTTTCATTCTGTTCAACAATACTCTGTTGAAGACTTTCCCTGGTACAGACAGTAGCGTGATCCCTCTGTAGTTGTCACATTTGCTCAAATCTCCTTTCTTTGGTATCTTGATAAGATGTCCTTCTTTCCAGTCTGCCGGCACTTGTTCTTCCTCCCAGATCATTTTGAATAAAACGTGGAGTATCCTTGCTGTTAGGTCGATATCTGACTTGAGTGCTTAATCTGGTATATTGTCAGGTCCTGCTTCTTTCCCACATTTGATTTGTCTGATGCCCATCTTGAATTCCTCTATCGTTGGTGGAGTGACATCTATCGGGAGATCTGTAGGTGCTGCTTCGATGTCCGGTGGGTTCGGTGGAGCTGGCCTATTTAGAAGTTCCTCAAAGTGTTCTACCCACCCCTTCTTTTGTTCTTGGATCTCAGTGAGTGTCTTGCCTTCTTTGTTCTTGATCGGTCGCTCTGGTTTACCATGTTTATCTGTCAGTTTCTTTGTTGTGTCGTATAGCTGTTTCATATTTCCTTCTCTTGCAGCCTTCTCCGCTGTCGTTGCAAGGCCTTCGATGTATTTTCGTTTGTCGGCTCTAACGCTCTTCTTTACCTGCTTATTTCCTTCTGTGTATTCAGTTTGTGCCTTGATTTTCTCTGCTCTTTTTCGGCTGTTGTTGATTTCTATCCTCTTGTTCCTCCTTTGTTGAATTTTGCTCAATGTCTCAGTGGAGATCCATTCCTTATAATGGTGCTTCTTGCGGCCCAGAACCTCCTGACACGTTGACGTTAGTGCTTCTTTGATTCCTTTCCAGTTGTCCTCCATAGTAGTTTCTTTTTCTTTCAGTAGATTTTGTAATGCTTGCAACCTGTTGTTGAGAGATATTTTGAATTCATTGAGTTTGTCAGAGTCTCGGAGAAAGCCTGTATTGAACCGTTGTACTGCTGCCACTCCAGTTGTCCACTGCTTCTTTAGCTTTAGTTTTATTTTGGAAACCACCAGGTGGTGGTCTGAAGCTATGTCAGCTCCTCTCCTGGTTTTTACATCTTCCATTGATCTTCTAAATTTTTTATTGATACATATATGATCGATTTGATTGTCAGTAGTATGATCTGGTGAGACCCATGTAGCCTTGTGAATACGTTTGTGGGCGAATATTGTACCACCTATAACCAAATTGTTGAAGGCACATAGGTTTGTAAATCTTTCACCATTGTCATTTCTTTCTCCCAGTCCTTGTCGTCCCATGATTTCTTCATATCCAGTGTTGTCCATTCCGACTTTAGTGTTTAGGTCCCCCCATCAGGATTGTCAGATCCTTTCCTCGACACTTTGCTATAATTGATTGCAGTCTATCATAAAACTGATCTTTGTCTTCGTCGTTGCCCTCGTTAGTTGGTACATAGCATTGGATAATATTCATTGTAATCCCTTTCTTCATCGTTTTGAAAGATGCTTTGATGATCCTGGGTCCATGTGGTTCCCATTCCACAAGTGCATTACGTGCTTTTTTTGGACAGCGTCAGTGCAACTCCTTGGGTGTGAGGAGCATTTTCCTCTTCGTGGTCGGAGTATAGTAGCGTCTGTCCCGAAGCCAATGTTTTCTGTCCAGCTTGAGTCGAATGGGTTTCGCTGATTCTGAGTATTGTCAAGTTGTATCTCCTCATTTCTGCAGCTATTTGATTTGTCTTCCCACTCTCCCAGATTGTTCGAACATTCCATGTACCTATAAAAATATTTGCTCTGGTTGTTAGAATGGGGGGGGCATCGGCCTCATGACTTCCGAAGAATTTCGGCTTTCATCATGAGGCGTCATAAACAATCCTTCTACTCCCAGGGTAGAGTTTAAATGGTTTATCTTGTTTAATCTGGTTTGCGTTTTTTAGCAAGTTTGGGTTTTTACGGGATGTGGGTGCTAGCCCCATGCCCAACCCTCCTCCTTTACCCGGTCTTGGGACCGGCAGTAACCCCAAGAGAGCTACAGGCGGGGTTAATGTGATCACTAGTCTAGGTAGTTTTTATTGTGTATACTATAGGAAGTGCAATAATCACTATAGACTCAGTGATCAGTCATTATGTACAATACTGAGTGTCATAGAAATAGAATCCCTTAGTTCTATTGGGGTGATAATAACTTCGATATTTGGTGTAAATACTGTTATATACATCTAGATCTATATTTTTCGACAGCGTTTTAACACAAGGAGAACATTAACCAATCTAAGATTAAACTTGGTTTGTAGTTACCAAACGGTCCCCTAAACAATGCAGTAGTAAATGGAAAATAAGTGATCCATGAGTCATTGAAAAGTTTTTTCATTCCAGTTTATACCTTCTCAATAAAAACCTTCGAAATTGAGACAAGATTTGTTCGTCTATACTGGTAGTACTATGAGAAAGTTAACATCACTAATAAAGGTTTATAGGCATTAGACCGTTAAATATGCAAGTCATCAACAATACTTTAGCGCCTAATCAACATGAAAGGTCTTATATATTAGAAATAATCTATGAATTAGTTAACAATGGAATTTTATCAAGTGACTACCAATAGATATTCAGTTGACAGTGTGACCTAAACTGAATACGGGAGGAGTTTCATACAAGGAAGATCTCAATAAATCTTGCAGCCACTTGTATTGGTTCATGAATATCAACAAATTACAAAGAAAATATTACAGAACTCACAGTTTCCAACGTGATTGGTTTTACTGTGTCCTGTGAGCTTAATGGTTCGATCAATAAACTCCTGTCATCTCCTTGGACAACTTCATTGTCTTTGGTGGAAGTGAGATTTCACGAGTTATTAGCAATTTATTCTCTCGGTCTTCAGTCTCACTCATCAGTGTTTATTGTTTCGTTTTTTGCACATCTATTTTGATTCCTCTCAATTAGATTTTCAACATTATGGCTGTTTACTAGCTCATCAAATATTTAATAAATCGAATCTATTTCAATATGTTAGTCGATTAATCTGAATACCAAGCTTCCGGAGGTTCTCTGGCTTTTGTGCTTCTTTTGTTTTAAATCATCGCGTCATC
Organism: Schistosoma mekongi; assembly: GCA_034768735.1. Lineage (NCBI taxonomy): Eukaryota > Metazoa > Platyhelminthes > Trematoda > Strigeidida > Schistosomatidae > Schistosoma > Schistosoma mekongi. The sequence continues at coordinate 15,169,113 of CM068312.1, read as the reverse complement.
CCAGTCAAATGAGCGTCTATAATTGTTAGTATGTATTGATAGAAGAGAAGATATGTCATGGTGTTCAACAGTCAACTGATGTTCATGTAAGTGGAAATGAAATGATCAGCCACTATCCGGTGTAATTTTTGTCACAGTTAGTTCATTCTATTGTGGATAGCATATAGTTTGTTGTCTTTTATTTCTTGGTCCTCTGGCATTCAGGTCTATCAGTAATCGATAAATATATTGAAATAGCTCCAATTTATTAACCACATTACGAACCAATAATCAACTACAATGGTGTTAATCAAATCAACATGGGAATCAAAATAGACATGCAAAAGATGAGTGAACAAGCGGTGGTCGCGACTAATCTAGTTCAAAGTCGACAGAACAAGTTGATAATCACTTTGAAAAAGTCTCATTTCTAACAGAAGTTTGCATCGATAAAGTTGTCCAAAATGAACACTTATGGACTAAACCATCTAGCTGAGAAGACTTAGTACTAACTAAAACCATTCTGCTTAGCTGCAAATTTTCTGTACTATCAGCATAGGCTATTGAATATAAATAAGTAGTATGGTGTAACATGTGGACAACATATCCTAACCCTATAAATTACTGAACATACTATACGTCAGCCTCGTCTAGATATCTTCTAATCCATGTTGAATCCCTTAATGGGATTGAGAATTGGCATAGATCTCAATTATCTGGTAGGTTATTTGTGTTTAATGTTTGCTGAACACTTGATCTATATTGTGACTAAATAGTTTGATGAAGAAATTTTTAATGTTTTAAATGATGAATTCATCAGGAAGCTAACAACATGAGCAAAATAATCTAGGTAAGTTGACGTCTTAACTCGCAAACGACCGGAGACATATTTACCCATTTCTGACAAGAAGATGAAATTTATTCGGAGAAATTCATTAGTTTGCTTTAAAGATATTTAGTCACTCGTTATAAGGTAGAAGTGGCAATAAACAGTATTATGTTTAGTTGACTACGTTCTAGAGAAGAAAGGAAATAATATAACCTTTATATCATATTTTATGTTTCAGTATGATATTTCGTTTTACCTTCATGAACTTCTGCTTTTTAACTTTCTTGATATTGATATCAAGGAGAAGCTATTTGATTCCCAAACGTGATAGGTACTAATGACTATCATCTAAAACAACCGATTGGAAATGCTCATCATCTATTTACTAGTAACCAACTATATGTGGTTATTATTGGTATGGAAAATGAAGGGAATGATATGGTTATCATATAGATAGTAATCAATGGATAACAAAATGTAAACAACTGAATTCTAACTCAACAGTCGAGAGTTCGAAGTTTATTTTCACGAATTTTAAACTATGCGTTTGATCCCTAATGGGACTGTGTATGCTGTACGTTGAATAATCTCCTACTTGATTAAAATAACTACTTAATACTTCTTGATTTCCATTATTTGTCAAACTAAAATCTGTCTATCATGTGAAGCTACCAAATACATTTTATTCAACTAACACCGTGTTGTTATGAAGATTGATAGCATTCATAATTATCATGAATGAATAATAAATGCCATATGCTTGAAGTCGTCTATAACTTATTTCTAATGACAGAAATATATAGATTGATGAGTGGATGTATAAACATTAATCCTTCTAAAAAACAAGTAAAGAACTAAATCTGTTCATATTTCCACTATCATAGTGACAACCCTAGTGATATAACCGTTCAATGTAATTACATAACATCTAGTAGGTTTCAACGAATAATTTACTACAAGCTGTGATCTACACTCATGTACTGTCTACATTAAGTAATCTTCACAAGATTAGTCCCAACCCTATCAGTAATTGTTCTCATTCCTTATCATTAACAATTCAACTCCATTCATTCATAACTGGTGTTTTTTTTTCAGTCAATATAACAATCACATAGTAATGTTTGAGTTGGATTGTAACTGGCAAGCGGGATTCATAACGCGCCTTTCGTCCTATTTGAGATTCGTTGGCTGGATTTACTGGCACCACAAATTAAATTTTATTAGACAACTATTTAAATGTTAAAGTTACAATAAAAGCCTATCATGAGATCGTGAAGTTAAAATATCAGCATGTAACGAAATTCTATGAGTATAATAAGTGATATAAATGTTTATATATTGAGGTTCCGTGTTATGTCACCAGGGATATAAAGTATAATTGTTGACATGGGCACTTTCAATGAAGTATCGGTGGAGAGGAATTTGCGAATATAAAATGTAAATTGTGATGGCAACTGTCATAAACTGTCCCAGATCCTTAAAAGTTCATTTGCAAAATAATCTACATGTAGGGTGGATTTAGAAGCCAAGTTACAAAAACTTGAACATTGTGAATTGAATTAGCAGAAGTACGATCAATTATTTGATTATTATGTAGGAAATAGTGGATTTAGTTTGAGATGTCGCTTCCCAAATAGTTCAGTCTTAACCTGGAATTCTTTATGACTTAGATGCTTGCAGTGTAACCTCTTCTGAGAATGTTAGAAAATGAGAATATAAGAGTTTGAAGTCAAATATTAGATCAAACCTGGATAGCTTATTGCCGTCTATAGAATGACTGAAATTGAGGTATGTATCGCCAAAACATATCCATTAACATTTAGAAGTCTTAGGTTCCAAATACTTTTACAAGTACCATAAGGCTACTTTGCTGTGCACAGTAATGGTTGAATTAGAGATTAGTAACGAATTTTTTCATAAAGTAACATGGTTTTTGTCCCTAATCGGAGGGTAACTGAGGTTATATTGTTTAGCTTAGAACTGTGCAGGCTAATTCTGTATCTTAATCCAGTTGCTATATATTTACAAATATGTCTTTTTATCTGTTAGGTTAGGTACTTGCTTCTAGAAAGAGTGTAATCAGTTTCAGTAGGAGTGATAATATAACTTGCCTACCAAATTTCAAGTCAGTGGATATGATTTTCTCTACTTCATATCTACTTAATACCCTAAGGAAGTTTACAGCCATAGTGATGTAATAATAATCGAAGAAAATGGGTTTAATGTGGTTATATATCATCTTCATTGCATCTAATCCAATGCTATCAAGGATTTACGACTGGTTATAAAATGATTACTTAGGAGGTTAGCGATAGTTTTATAGTCTTTTATAGTTGACTCAGTATTCGAGAATGATTTAATGTGTATAACAAATAGACAAACCAAAATTTTCACCTTAATAACACTACCTGGTACTGATAGCTCTTGATTAATGACAAGTAATTTATACGTTTGCTGCATTTGGTTAACAGTTTTAATAACTTGTGAAAAGACTGAGACGCCATTCAACCTAAAGTAGAGCATGAGGTTTTTAGTTTAACAAAATTAATGGCATTATTCTTTGTCATGCACCTGGATCTGTTTGGTTTGCAATTAACACTATCTATAGTCTACTTTTGGAATGCATACACAGAGGCGCAAATATTTCAACTACAGTGGGAAATCTTAATAATAATGCTTTTTGAATATACTTCTACACCAGGTTACACCGCGAAAGTCATCATAAGAGACCCTATTTTCCGTAAGATAATTTAGACTGTTGGTAGAGTACATTTGTGTTGAGAAAACTCTATAAACATATTTGATATACGCTGTTGAACACATCCGGACTATACTCCAATGAAATATAATATCGTGTTCGACCTAGTTTTCTATCAAGATATTACTCTAGTGTTAGTTGGAGTTGACGTTCAGCCTGGATGTGGTGATCACAGGAAGGCTCTATATACTCTTTCTGTTACCCCCGACCACGATAGTAGTAATGTACCATGTTGTTGTTCTTCTTGAAATGGTACCATTTAAATAATTCTGCTTCAGTTGTTGTTATGCGATGATGCATTGACACATTGAATAAGAATGAAGTGTTATTTATGGAAAATGTTTACTTGATAATTAAATTTTAACTAGTTGGATTTATGTTACCATAACGTAGTTTAATGATTACAAAGTATTTGTTATAAAACATGTGTTTATATGTTAGTTACTGAGTGTCGGAGTAGGGAGTAGATTGGGCATTACTCTATGGCTGACGAACGTTACTAATCAATACTTTGAGTAGTATCTGTAATAAAAACAGATAGATTAGTGATTCATTCATGATGAAAAGTAATTACTTATATATGACAAATGAATTTGCCTATACTCATTCAAAATAAAAGTATAAGATCGATTCAGATGAACAAATGGAGTTATACACTGTGATGTAACAAGTTGTCGTTAGCTAGGAATGGTAGACATCAATGCCATCATTCAATAAAGTGTCATATACGTTTTTTTTTTGGCAATTATTAGTTCAATTTTAATATTCCATATTGTTGGACTCGGTTATCATCCTCTTAATTTATTTTGTATGTTATACTGACTACTCTGAAATGCTTTACAGTATTTCATTACTCTCATATAAACAGCTGATTGTAGCTGTTGTTACACAGCTTTTAAATAATGCAAAATTTTATTAACTGTTAATGTATATGACGAAAATCTGATGAATTTCATTTGGTTTCTCACTCACCTGTTTGAATTCTATTCTTAATTACATTAGCAGTATCTGTTAATATGTGATATTCAACTGAGTACAGATAAAAGAGAAAGAAAAACAGATCATGTCAATTCGAAAGAAGTGCATTCATTTTCAATGAAGTTAAATCATATACTTTCAGGTTATTCCATGCTTTCTATTGGTATATAGAATACATTTGACCACCAGTTGAAAGCAAAACAAAAATGGTGATGATGATTGAGTGCATGCTCCACTAACCACAACTTACATCACCTGTAGTGGCTACATGATATCGGTCTATCAATTAAGGAAGGAGTATACAAAGGAGAAGTCTGCTGTGTTTCACTGTATGGTTTATAAATGTGACTATTATGAATATATGACATTTATTGGTTACTGGTATTTAATTATGAGTGTTTTGGAATCAGCACTGCTGTTTCGTGAGATCACTAGTTAAGTATGGATAATATGAGAGTCGTGGTATTAAAGTGAGTTATTGAATCAGTTGATGAGGCGTTAAGACTTGTGTTACGTAGGCTAAACTACCACCTACATCGAACTAACTGATTTTGTATTGGTGTGGATGAATGATAGGATCGGCCAAACTTAAGCACGTCGTCGGTCTGTTGAGTGACTGACTGTCTGTTTAAGCCATACTGTTGAATGCAAACTACTCGGTTAAGGTTTACGTGAATGATGCAAGCAATAGTTAGTGACTGTGTCTGACATTGTTCAGAATCGTTCACGGTAGTGCAAGTTGGTTTACTCTTTGTCTTCTCATGAATCATCAGCTTACAATTATTTTGTGTCTATCCATGAACTAATTCGTTTCCCATGTACTATATTCTTTAAGTCCACCATTTTTTCTATTACATTTACTGAAGTTGTTACTACTGATAATTTGATATTCACCATGCTGTACTACTAAGGTTTAACAACTAGAACTAGTACACATTTGTGCCAGGTTCTGTGTTGTAAATGCATGCTTACATATATTCACAATTATTCATTTCAAACAGTTTTACAGTCGGAAAATAGAAGAGCGTAGTTTCAAATATTGACATTTTGTAGTAGAACAGAACAATACAAATCAATGAATAAAGTGAATTCATTATTATTTTGTTTTGGGGCTTCTTCATATCAAATACACATAATTTAATAGTACATGGAACAATATTATTAGAGTTACATGCTTAAAATACATTTTATGTTAAAGTTAAGGTGAGGAACCTTGAAATAGAAATGAAAATCATAATAATCGATTTGAGACTGGTTTTTGGAGATTGTCATTTAATTTAATTGTTTATATTCGTCATAGAATGATGCTGACTGGGTACCAGTGAAATGCGGAGAGTGCTGAAAATTTGTTTTGTCCTAGTATAAGACCCCTTAACAGTGAACATCTTTGATTCTACTAAAGAACCAAGACCAAGACCTACATGTTTCATTGCAGTCGCTTGACCATCTGTACCACAGGGTTGGAAGTCGTTGATAAGTAGAATTTCTATTTTTGTTCAATTCGTGGTATATCACAACATCATTATAGTAAAGTAGTACGGAATACAAGATTTTTCTATAAGACGTAGCTAAGCTTAACCTGTAACAAACTACAGTGTAGATGGATGAGGATGTAGCTATTAGAAGGTGCGGAGGGATGATTAACTTAGGGAAAGATGGCATTACGTTATTTTAGGAAAATTAAGGTAGATAGTCATATCATTACTCGATACAACTTCGTTTAAAATATCTAATTTAATTTATGAATACTGAAATGACTGCATAAGCAAGAAATAAAGTATTCTTATATTTGTTAAGCGAAAGAAGTTCTAATCAATGCATCCTTCAGGATATGTGTCAAGTGGAAATTTTTTAGTCGACATTGTCTCCACGTTATGTAGTATTGTGTTATACATTATGTCCACTTTACCAAAATGTGTCTAGAGACTGTAGTCTGTTTTTCAAACATAGATTCCTGTCATTTTACTCAAAAAACCTAGTAGAAACGCTTCTAACAGTACACAAGTATATGTGGATCTGTAAATATGGCTATAGGTAATTATCTTTATAAAATTAATCAAGACCAGAATAATTCACTAGTAAACTTTCATACAATGAGAAGTGATAATTCGAGTTCGAATCCTACAGGGAGTATTATTTACGCTTAATAATAAATACCAATTAACAAAACACATAGGTTAACTAGGTTTTCTTGTCGATTTATTAAACAGAATCCTATCAGCGTTAAATATTCTAATAACCACTCTATACAAATCATTGTAACCACGTTTAGTAATTGGTCATTTGATATTATCTTCGAATAAGTAATACATTTTAATACTGACTATAACTACTACAGTAGAACAAAAAACTAGTAAACACATTCTCTGGAGGTTATTTTTAGTGCTATGGGAACATATGCTGTTAGGTGGTATTTGCTTAACACTCAGTAAATAGGACATGTGTATTCTTTAGAATGTAACCTTTTTAAAGACCTATCAACTATTTTCATATCTACCTCCATCCTCAAGTTATTGTGATTACATTGAACTTATTATCCTGGTTTCTGTGCACAACTCTCATAGACTAATCTTTGTTGAGTAACGACGGTGTCTACTTCTACCCAACTTCTTATTCCGTGGTTACCTTTTCTTCTGAGGAAGCCTACGATCACTCTGGTGCCTTGTAAAATAATAAGCATTCCCTTGTATTACGCTGTAATTTTATAGTACAAATATTGTTATGAAGTTCCAACAATCACAAAGTCACTACACTATCAAAGATGAATTAGTCATAATGGAGACAAATTGATGAAAGTGTAAATCATGTGCAGATGGTGATATACTGGTCAATAAGTTAGTAGCTTAGTGGTGAACGCGATGGTGTTTTGGCACGAAACGAACTGCGTCCAGATCCGTGTGAACTTCAACATTCGGATTCGGGTACGTCCAGCTGACGAGTCCCACATAGAACAAAACGCATGTCCTGTATTCCACTTGCCAGTAACGATTCATCTCAAACAATACCTGTAAATTGTCGCTATATCGAGTCAGTTCGTTCAGGATGCACGTATGGCAACAGAGACTGACTAGTTTCAGTTGGGAACAAGTCAACGGGAAGATCCAAACACATGCGAACTTCGGCCTCGTTAGATTTCTGTCAGATACTTTGTATAAGACTTCATTAATTTGTTATAAAAGACGACCCATATTTAATGACAAGTTATTCTGCCTTTTGATATCCAATGATTAAAAGGGGTTTGGTTGTTGAAATGAATAGTAAGTAGTAATTACTCGGCCACGACCAGTTCTTCATTGATATGCAGATAAATATATTTCATACAACCATTACCTTATTTGCTGCAATGATCAAGTCTCCACCATGGAATACAGAAGTTTTATGTTTGATTCCCTGATGAAATAGAGATTGCACACTGTTGAAGAGTTTCAGAGAAGGATGAAACAGCTATTTAGTGTTTAATGGTACCAACCGAAACAGTCTATGAAAAATACAAGACGAAAATGAAAGCATCACATTTTCGGTAAAAAACAAATAGCTCATTAATGACTAACTTCAGCATCTTCCTCAAGCTGTAGTGAAAAGTGACTGGTGGAGTTCAGACATGTTGTGAGTGAGACAGTTATCAACAATCACAACCGATGATTGTCGTGCTATATATCATAAATTAATTGAAGTGAGAATTCTACCATTGGATGCCGGTTAGTCCGGTAGTGCAGAGGGTTTGGTGTTTGGCAACCTGAAGCCCGCGGTGTGGGATGTAGGGTCCATACTACTGAGGAGTTCCACACTAGAATGAAATAGCTGTGAAGTGCTTCTTGGTTTTCAATGTTACCCTGTCAACATCAATCAGTAACTCATTCAATCAACTGAACAAAGTACCAATCTACACCAAACAAATAGACAAATTCCTCTTAGTCATGAAGGTCAAATTACTTACTTACTTTCTTACTTATGCCCGTTACTCCTCGCTGAAGAGCATAGGCCGCTCACCAGGGTTCTCCATTTAACTCTGTCCTGACCAATCCTTTCCAATTGTTTCCAGTTGCTGCGCATCCTTTTAATGTCTGCTTCCAATTCTCGACGCAGCGTGTTCTCTGGCCTTCCTCTCTTCCGTTTACCAACAGGATTCCATGTTAATGCTTGTCTCGTGATGCAGTCTGATGGTTTACGCAATGTATGTCCTATCCATTTTCAATATCATTTCCTAATTTCCTCTTCGACTGGAAGTTGGTTTATTCTCTCCCATAGTAAGCTGTTGCTGATGGTTTCTGGCCAACGGACATTCAGTGTCTTGTGTAGGCAGTTGTTTATAAATACTTGTATCCGTCTGATGATATTTGCAGTAATTCTCCAAGTTTCAACTCCATACAGCAGGACTGTCTTCACGTTCGAATTGAAGAGTCTGACTTTGAGGTTAGTTGATATTTGTTTTGAGTCCCATATGTTTTTCAACTGTAGGAATGCTGCCCTTGCTTTGCCAATCCTTGCCTTCAAATCTGCATCAGACCCTCCTTGTTCATCGATGATGCTGCACAGATATGTGAAAGTATTCACTTCTTCCAGAGTTTCGCCATCAAGTTGAATTGGGTTTGGTGCTCCCTATGTTGTATTAAGAATCTTGCTCTTCCCTTATGTATGTTTAGGCCTACTGATGCTGAAGTTGCTGCTACACTAGTTTGTCTTTGCTTGCATTTGTTGGTGTGTATGTGCTAGAAGAGCTAAATCATCCGCAAAGTCCAAATCATCGAGTTACATCCTACTTGTCAATTGAATTCCGTGCATCCCCTCATATGTTGAGGTCTTCATGATCCAGTCAACCATTAGGAGGAAGAGAAAAGTTGAGAGTAGGCGGCAACCTGTCTGACTCCGGTCCTCACTTAAACACTGCATTTGTCAGTTGTCCTCCAGATGCCACATTTTGCACTGTGTTCCGTCGTTGGAGTTCCGGATTATGTTGACGAGTTTCTCGAAAACTCTGTCCTGACCAATCCTTTCCAATTGTTTCCAGTTGCTGCGCATCCTTTTAATGTCTGCTTCCAATTCTCGACGCAGCGTGTTCTCTGGCCTTCCTCTCTTCCGTTTACCAACAGGATTCCATGTTAATGCTTGTCTCGTGATGCAGTCTGATGGTTTACGCAATGTATGTCCTATCCATTTTCAATATCATTTCCTAATTTCCTCTTCGACTGGAAGTTGGTTTATTCTCTCCCATAGTAAGCTGTTGCTGATGGTTTCTGGCCAACGGACATTCAGTGTCTTGTGTAGGCAGTTGTTTATAAATACTTGTATCCGTCTGATGATATTTGCAGTAATTCTCCAAGTTTCAACTCCATACAGCAGGACTGTCTTCACGTTCGAATTGAAGAGTCTGACTTTGAGGTTAGTTGATATTTGTTTTGAGTCCCATATGTTTTTCAACTGTAGGAATGCTGCCCTTGCTTTGCCAATCCTTGCCTTCAAATCTGCATCAGACCCTCCTTGTTCATCGATGATGCTGCACAGATATGTGAAAGTATTCACTTCTTCCAGAGTTTCGCCATCAAGTTGAATTGGGTTGGTGCTCCCTATGTTGTATTTAAGAATCTTGCTCTTTCCCTTATGTATGTTTAGGCCTACTGATGCTGAAGTTGCTGCTACACTAGTTGTCTTTGCTTGCATTTGTTGGTGTGTATGTGCTAGAAGAGCTAAATCATCCGCAAAGTCCAAATCATCGAGTTACATCCTACTTGTCAATTGAATTCCGTGCATCCCCTCATATGTTGAGGTCTTCATGATCCAGTCAACCATTAGGAGGAAGAGAAAAGTTGAGAGTAGGCGGCAACCTTGTCTGACTCCGGTCCTCACTAAAAATGCATTTGTCAGTTGTCCTCCATGCACAATTTTGCACTGTGTTCCGTCGTTGGAGTTCCGGATTATGTTGACGAGTTTCTCGAAGGTCAAATTACTTATGATAAATGGTACTTTAGTAAACATTACAAGACATAATTATCAATATTAATCAATATGAACCGTTCGGAATGATAAATTAAATGTTCAGCATTCATTATAAACATTCATAATCTATCATCCCACTATTAGACTGAAATCATTTCATTGTTATTGTTAAGGCTGTGATTACCTTGATTGTAGTGATGACCTATTAGAGTATTAAAAATTAATCAATAGAAAATATAGGTCATTATTTGTTCGTAAACAAACAGGAATCATGTATCATATGGTTTAATGATTAAATTAAGATGGTTGTTATATTTTTTTGTGAAGATTGACATTTTTATGTTAGTGAAAATGTCACAGATTCCTTTTGGTAGGGTAGTGTGGGCCCCTCATCCCACACCAGGGGCTTCAGGTTAGCAAACACCAAACCCTCTGCATTACCGGACTAACCGGCATCCAATGGTAGAATTCTCACTTCCATTAATTTGTGATATATAGCACGACAATCATCGATTGCGATTGTTAATAACAGAAATCCTCTTGTGATAACCACAGAGGAATCAGTTTGACTAATATAGTATCTAAAATATTAGCCACTATAATCATCCGACGTTTAACCAACACTAGGGAACAACAGACTCGAGAAAACCAGGCTGGTTTCAGACCTGGCCGAGGTTGCATTGATCACATATTCACCCTGCGCCAGGTCCTCGAACACAGACATATGTACCAACGCCCAACTATAGTTGTATTTCTTGACTTAAAAGCAGCGTTCGACTCTGTTGACCGTGAAGTCTTGTGGCAATGTTTGTCATTAAAAGGCGTACCTCAAAAGTACATTAACCTTATAAAGGCTCTCTACTCGGTCACCACTGGTCGAGTCAGAGCATATGGCGAATTGTCACGAGAAATTTCATCCTCAAGTGGAGTCCGTCAGGGTTGCCCCTTATCCCCATTTTTATTTAATTTCATCATAGACGTACTGTTAGATATCTCTCTCACTTCTTTTAAGTCCTCTGGGATTAGTCTCCTTCCAGGAGGCTCTCTTATCGACTTAGAATATGCAGATGATATAGTCATATTTGGTGAAGATGCACACAGCATTCAAGGTCTCTTGAACACGTTGAGTAACAATGCAGGCATATTTGGGATGCACTTCTCCCCTCCCAAATGCAAAATGTTACTCCAGGACTGGTCTGCTTCTTCCCCCAAATTATTTATAGGGAGTGAAGTAATTGAATGCGTTGATCGCTTCACTTATCTCGGAAGTCTCATCACCCCCGGTGGGTCGGTGTCTGATGAAATCTCAGCACGGATTGAGAAAGCCCAATTTACGCCACTTGTAACTCAGACGAGATATCCGTGTCTCAACGAAAGGCCGAATGTACTGCATCACAGTCCGCGCTGTTTTAACATATGGTTGCGAAACGTGGGCCATGAAAATTCAAGATATGAGTCGACTCCAAATATTTGACAATAGGAATCTTCGTAACATTGCTCGTATATCATGGAACACCCGAATAAGAAATATTGAGGTTAGACAAAAGGTTATTGGGAAACACAGTAAATCAGTCTAAGAAGTCATTAAGCTTCATCGACTGAGATGGTCAGGACATGTATTGCGCATGCCCGACCACCGTCTTCCTCGTCGTGCGATGTTGGCTAGGGTTGAAGTAGGATGGAAGAGGAGTAGGGGCGGCCAAACCAAAACATGGCATCAGTCCATGAAGTCCTTGACTACTGGTCTAAGCCGTGTAGGTAGATTTAGATTACTTGGTTGGGGTCCGCGTGGCAGTCGCAATAAATGGCTGGAGACACTAGGCGATATGGCTCAGAATCGGTCACAGTGGTTCAAGTGTATTCACTCTTAAACCTCATATAGATCTTGAATTTTGTTATTGTTTGCTACACACCTTTACTTTACTCCCCCCCTCTTGTATTCTGTTATTAAGTTACCTCTGTAATCTCGTAGTGCTAATGTGGCATGGCAACTTGAACCTATGAGCATATGTGCCCGGTTCAACGTTACTGCTGCTGATGATGATGATGATATTTTTAATTAGTTGAATATGTCACAAATTTATGTTGGCCGAATATCAATGAATTTGGGGTGCGCATGTTGGAGTCAACATTCAGCCTGAATGTGGTGATCACAGGAAGGCTCTATATGCTCTTTCTGTTACCCCCGACCACGATAATAGTAATGTACCATGTTGTTGTTCTTCTTGAAATGGTACCATTTAAATAATTCTGCTTCAGTTGTTGTTATGCGATGATGCATTGACACATTGAATAAGAATGAGGTGCTATTTATGGAAAATGTTTACTTGATAATTAAATTTTAACTAGTTGGATTTATGTTACCATAACGTAGTTTAATGATTACAAAGTATTTGTTATAAAACATGTGTTTATATGTTGGTTACTGAGTGTCGGAGTAGGGAGTAGATTGGGCATTACTCTATGGCTGACGAACGTTACTAATCAATACTTTGAGTAGTATCTGTAATATGAACAGATAGATTAGTGTTTATAAAATAAGTGATGCATATTTGTACAATTCCAATGAGTAGAAATTAAAAATTTCTGACGTTTCGCGGCTTAGTGCAAGTCACTTCTTCAGACAAACGAATAACCGAATTTAATTAACACAAAATTAAATGATAATACAATGGAACAAATTAAAAACAAAATAAACTCGTACAATCAAAATGCCAGTTTGATCGTGTTACGATGTCAAGTTATATAGGTCAAGGTGGTTTGAAATGAGACATGTATGTAAATGTTAGTGTGATGTGTGAGGAAAATATGTGAAAATAAAATTGTATGTATGTTCATATGTATGAAATTCGATGTACTTTAATTGTGGTCAGTTGGATAGAAAGTCCATGTCGGGTGAATAGAAAAGCCTTTCCTTTTCTTAAGTGCAGTTGGATTTAGCAAAATGTGGAGCATTTCAGCTATTTGTCTTTCCTTATAATTGGAAAAATCTTTTTGAATAATTCGGATATTTTTAATATCGATTTTATGGTTGTGCTACAGATAGCGTGTACTGCTATTGCTGATTTAATTTGTAATTTTTCAAGTTCAACAGGATTATTAGGAGGTTGTTTAGTGTAGCTTTCATGTTCTTTGGCACGAGTTTTGACTTCTCGTGAAAACTCTCCAATATAGAAGGCTTCACAATCAACAGAATCTAGCCTGTAGACACAATTCTGTGTTGAGGTGAAAGGGATCTTGTCCTTTATTTTAACCAATTCACTTCGAATAGTGTTGGTAGTTTTGTAGAAAGTTTGAATTCCGTGTTGTTTTAGAATTCTTTGTAATTCATCTGTTGTGTCTTGGCAGTAAGGTAGAACGGCTGTACCGATCCAAGATGTTTTGACTAATTTACTATTATTTAGTAATAAATCGTTTCGTTTTTGCAAATTTTTAATAATATTCATTGGAAAATTCTTAAGCCGTAGGATGTTGACTATATTTTTGTATTCGTATTGCTTGTCGTCTTTAGATGTAATGAGTCTACTGGCTCTTCTGAATAAGTTTAGACCCAGAGATATCTTTGCACTGAATGCATGTGCTGAGTTGAAATCGATATATCGATTTGAATGTGTCGGCTTGCGGTAAATTCTCAGATTAAAAGTTCCATTCAAATTTCTTTTAACTAAGCAATCTAAAAATGATAACTCAATGTGTTCATTTTCACTTTCTAAAGTGAATTTGATATTCTGAGATAGGTTGTTGATTCGTTTGGAGGATGATCTTAGAAAAGTCTTTTTGATGATGACAAAGGTGTCATCAACATATCTTAGCCAAACCATTGGTCTAATGACATTATTGAAAATGTGAGATTCAGTATAGGTCATGAAAAGGTTTGCTACAATTGGTGAAACGGGGGAGCCCATTGCTACTCCGTTGGTTTGTTTGGAGAGAATCCCTTTGAACGTGAAAAAAGTTGAATTCAAGCATAGGCTTAGGGATTTCATGATTAAACTGATGCTTCATGGGCACCAGCTAGATAGTGTATGATCATTTTCTAGTAATCCATTAATAAATTCTAGACATATCTCAATTGGAATACTAGTATATGCAGATACAACATCATAGCTTACCATTGTTTCAATATCTTCATTTATCAAATCTGATATTTTTGATTTGAAATCATATGTATCTTTGACATCATTGTGTAAATTTTGTTGTAGCGGTTTTAAAATGTTGCTTAGATATCTAGCAAGCGCATAAGTTGGAGTGTTGGTGAAACCAACTATTGATCTCAGTGGGACACCAGATTTATGAATTTTTGGTAAACCATAAAAACGAGAAGTTGTGCATGATTTAGGATATAAAGTAAACCAAAGAGAGGTACTAATGAAAGGTTTCAATTCTTTCAGAAGTTGACCTGTCTCCGATTTCACTTTTTTTTTATCATTGAATGATTTTTTGAATCAATCATTAGATATGGTCCTGTGGATAAATGTTCAAAGGCTTTCTCTTCATAATCTGTTTTATTCATTACAACTGTGGTATTACCTTTATCGGCCTTGATAATGATTATTGATTTATCTTTTTTGTAGTGAATACAACTAACAACATACTTAATATTTCTTTCAATATTTCAACAAATTAAATAAATTGGGAATTCTACACTAGAATGCCAACCTTCCTATTGGTGTATTGGGTTTTGTATTCATCAACCTGAACCCCCTAGGGCAGAGTCTGTGATGCGCACTACTCTGGAGTTCCATACTAGAACGAAGTAGGTCTCGTGCTCCGTGGTCTTCAATGATATCCTGTCAACATCAGTGTGTGATGTCTTCAATTAATTAACAAAATTAACCTTAATTCTTACTAACGTATAAAGTAATTGTACATACTAATGGAAATTTCTTGAAAAGAAATATGTTTCTGTAGATTACCTAAACCTAAAACATCCATTCATGAAAAAAAATCAACATTTGACAATATACATCTTGAAGCATATTGAAATCACTGAATCAATGTACGTGTCATAGAAATTCAGTTCTGTATGTGCAAATGCAGGTTGATGGAATTTGCATTTTGTTATGTAGATGGCGCATGAATACAAATTCAATCTTCCTAAGTAGGTTGATTTTGTTTTTAATCGTTCAATCTTATAGAAGCGAAACTTTTGAAGAGTAAATGATACTGTTAAAGTCTACGAAGAAGTGTTACATAGACTATACTCATTTGATTTTATGAAAAGACATGCATGATTTAATCCACATTACTTTTTAGAAATGGAGTTGCAAGTGTATTACACCGTTCTAATGCGTTGTTAAGTTCCATTCCTGTTAAAATAAGAATATGAAATAAACAATGATTACATTAGTAGGTTAATTCAATATTCTTTATAGTATTCATGATTTGTCATTATTCATATCGATTGTCACAAATTGATAATTCAGCAAATATCTTAGAAATGCATTGATGAGACCTTCAGTTATCATTCAAAGTGGTATATCTTTAGTAAATTGAGACTAATGACAATTCAATCAGTCATTAACAAGATAACTGATCTTGAATGAAACGTCAAATGTTAGATGTGTATGTGAATGTAGTGTATTTCAGTGAATAGTTTTTGATTTACGCAACATTATTATTTTACATAAAATCAAATCAGTGAAATGTAAGAAACAATAAGTTTGTGCCTGTTAAACTAATGAATCATATCTATAAACTGATGCTTCAGTTCATCTAAACATTCTATCCATGTGGCCGATACATTGACATCATAATCTACGCAATGTAAGTGGAAGTAAGTAAAATTCAAATGGCATAGATTCAACATGAAAAATTAAATCATAATACAATTCAGAATTCAAAGAACACATCATAAACTGATTGTAGCTGATGTTGTGAGGTGTAGGTCCGGAATGACAGTCGTTAGGAACCAATCGGGCTATCCATGTCGATACCATCATTACTTAGTGTGTTACCATTCCACGTAAGTGGGCTTAATATTAATATGAAGTAAACTAAAGTTTAGAGGCAGTAGCTCACTATCGACTTTACACGGGTGTGACAGCATATGAAAGTTTCCCTCAGCAACTGGCGTAACAGAGATATGCTTTTGCACAAAATGGGTGGGGGGGGTTAAAAAAGATTGGTCCTAAAAATGCACACCTCATCGTTAGCTACGGATTTCGGCTCCCAGAAATAAGGCCTTGAACGCTGCAGTTATGCTACTAGTTCCTTGGGACCAACCTTAACCCAAATTCTTTTTCAGGTACCTCAGAGAGAGCGCTTTCATTATGGTACAAACTGAAAGCGCCCTCATTACTAGGTAGTACGTAAAATTAACGAATTTATAATCAGTTTCCTTCTTTTGTTGTTAACAGATATTCTGCTACTACTATGAACCCTAAATTTGTCAACCTATCCCACACGCGTTAACAGTACCAACGCCTTTAAATCTAGCGACATTGTCCTGGGTTTATTGAAACTACAGTATAAACTGCACACTGGAGCCCTAAATTTAAGCACCTTAGGTCAAATCTGGCACAAAGCCGCTCTGGTTAAGACCCTAGAATCTCGTTCACTAAATGCATGTTGTATCTGTGAAACACGCATACAGGACCACAGGTTGATCACATACTTGATCTTATCTATCAATCATGGATAATCTACGTGATATACTTTCAATAAGTTCATAGACTCAACCGAAGCTACTCGATGGCTAGCCTGTGTAGGCACTGGACTAAATATGAATCCAGGAAAAGAAATTCTTGGAAAGATCCCTATCAACCGTCGCCTATGTACTGTTCGATTGAATGGTTCAGTGAAAGCTGGAAAAGATAGAGGTACACGCAATCGCCTTTTGATAATTTTTGCATACCTTCCAACTGATTGCATTTTAAACTAAGTGAAAGACGAATTTTGCACAAAGCTCTTAAAACTCCATTATGTAACTGGATGCTCATATTTAATATGCATAGTTGGTAATTTTAATGCCCAAGTAGGTAGCTTATTTCAGACTCTAAAACACATAGGCGAGTCCTCTGGCTTTTCATCTCAATAAACGAAAAATGATAACAGTTTTCTTCAACTATGCTCAAACAGCTGATTATTTCAAGTAAACAAGGATCTTAAACGTAAGAAAAGTAATCATCTAACATGGCGACCACATGAGCCGACACATGGGTGGACTCAAGTAAATTATATCTCCATCATTCATCGTTGGAGAGACCAGATAGAAGATTGCCGTTCGTTCTGGAATGTGTTTACATTTTGACCATGCTCTGGTAAGAGCATATGTTTGGTTGCATCTTACTTGACGCAAAAACTACAACAAGTAGAGCTACTAGACTTAGACTATAAGGTTAGTAAGATTCATAAACTTCAGAAACTATTGTTTAATTGTCCTGTGAAACTCAGGGCACAATGTATAGTGAAGACAAATTAGATGCAGACTAGCGAAACTGTGAGGAACGATCGTGAGCAGTAGTGAACAACGAATCAAAATATATGAAGTAGGCAGCGGTGTTAGGTTGCACTAGACAACGTTTTAGACTATCAAAGTAAATCAGTACTTAGAAATCATGTGTTAGTGTCACAATCTCTGAAAAATATGCCACTTTTATCTGCTCTCATGATAGATGTTTAGAACGATAGGCGGGAAATTTCAAAGAGCAATTCAATCAACCTGCAGATACTTTACGTTTGTTTGCTATTTTCAAATAGGATTAGTAGAAAATCCACATTGATGACTAATATCGTGTTTAAAATACTGGCTTCCTTAATTATCAAATACATCACTACAACTGATCAACTGTAAATACAAGAGAAGTAGGGTATTTTTAAACTTCCTCATAGTTTTATCAATCAGATATTCACCATATAACTGTTAAGTTTTACTATATGAATGTAGAACATACATAACTGATTGATTGACTGATTAATTATTATAAGATGAAATTAAACAAATCTTAGATGAATGTATATTGAATATTCTTTAAATAATGCGCTACATTAGCATAAATTATATGCATAATTAACAACATTGTTAACAATATTTAAATATTAATGTAAATAGTATTTTGCATAAGTACATATTTTTGTATTTATCTACTACAGATTTAATTAAATTATACGAAGGTAAAATATTCACCTCGATGATTTGGACTTCGAAGATGATCTAGCTCTCCTAGCACATACACACCAACAGACGCAAGCAAAGACAACTAGTGTAGCAGCAACTTCAGCATCAGTAGGCCTAAACATACATAAGGGAAAGAGCAAGATTCTTAAATACAACATAGGGAGCACCAACCCAATTCAACTTGATGGCGAAACTCTGGAAGAAGTGAATACTTTCACATATCTGTGCAGCATCATCGATGAACAAGGAGGGTCCGATGCAGATGTAATGCCAAGGATTGGCAAAGCCACAGCAGCATTTCTACAGTTGAAAAACATATGGGACTCAAAACAAATATCAACTAACCTCAAAGTCAGACTCTTCAATTCGAACGTGAAGACAGTCCTGCTGTATGGAGTTGAAACTTGGAGAATTACTGCAAACATCATCAGACGGATACAAGTATTTATGAACAACTGCCTACACAAGATACTGAATGTCCGTTGGCCGGAAACCATCAGCAACAGCATACTATGGGAGAGAACAAACTAACTTCCAGTCGAAGAGGAAATTAGGAAATGATGTTGGAAATGGATAGAACATACATTACGCAAACCATCAGACTGCATCACGAGACAAGCATTAACATGGAATCCTGTTGGTAAACGGAAGAGAGGAAGGCCAGAGAACACTCTGAGTCGAGAATTGGAAGCAGACATTAAAAGGATGAGCAGCAACTGGAAACAATTGGAAAGGATTGGTCAGGACAGAGTTGAATAGAGAATCCTGGTGAGCGGCCTGTGCTCTTCAGCGAGGAGTAACGGGCATAAGGAAGTAAGGAGAGAATACAATCAAATCTATAATCGACTAGATAAATATCACATTGTATATACATTTCAATTATCGTTTGTGTCAATCTTAGACTGAATAACACAAATTTGAATTCGTTAAGTATTATACTATCTCTCATAACTGAATGTACATGTTGCATTCATTTTTTTTCTTCCAGCCTATAATTTAATCCTATAAGTTTTTAATGTTAACATTAGGAACATAAAGACTTAAAATATCAGTAAACAACTTATCCTTCTGATATTTTTTTTAGAAATATTGAATTACTAATGAAATGTAAGTGTTTGTTTCTAACAAATCAAATCAACTTTATTTAACATTGAATGAAAATATCGAATAAAAATACTTCTTACAGACCTTCTATAAGCGAGTTACCATATTGACCATATTGTACAATCTTTAATGTAGCGTTCTATATGACGTAACTGTGTTTACTTATTGAATTCACATTAATTAATGTTCGGTTCGTGCTAAACTGAATAACGTGCTATTAATTAAACAGTAGATCTAAGTTGGATTGTAACTAACAAGCGGAATCTGTGACGTCCGTTTCGCCCTGTTTGGGACTCATCAGGTGGATGTACCTTTATCCCAATATTGATGTTCACACTGGGACTACAACTCAGTCCGCCTCGTGCCACCGCGTTCACTACTAAGCCACTGTGTCCAAACAGTCATGCTTTTGTAACGAGTCCCAAATAGAACAAAACGTACGTCTTGAATTCTGCTTACCAGTCACAAACTAAATAAAACATTACTTGTGTACTATCGCTATATCCGCTCAGGAAGCATATATGGCATCAGTGGCTGATCAGTTTAAGTGCATTACAAATCAACTGGAAGATACAAGCCTATTCAAATGAACAGCAGATTATTTCTGCCATAATTTTGTGAAAGTTCTTATTAATGTGAAAATGACTATGTTACGAGTTGGATGTCCATAAATCTGGTAAGTGACATTGATTACATTGATGGTATGGACAAATACAATTCAATAACTTTATTAGATTCATTTGTATTAATCATGTGTACTTATACGTACATTATGATTACATAATAAATAATATTCAGTATTCACATTAACTTTTAGTTGTTTCAATTCTTGAATGAGTGTTATGCTTTCATTTCCTTTTAGATACAGTAATACTTGGTTTCAATGAAAACAAAATATTAATCAACAATGAGAATAATAGCGAAATGTAGCGAAAGAAGCTTAAATTGAATAATTTTTGTAGAACGTCAGTGTTCATATTAAAATAGTACAAAATGAAGCCGCTGTTAATCGTGTGAAAATGTTTATCCGTTATGAATCAGCTTATTGTGAATAGAAAAAGTAACAGGCATAACTTACATCGTTAGTTGTTCAATACTCCCTGGTTTTCAGTGGTACTCTGCTAACATCAATCTATGACGAATCCAGTCAACTTAAATTGATAGCCTAATTGCTTGGTTTCATGATGCAACTACTACTCTAATCTTGATGAGGCATTAAAATGACTAACAAATTCAAAAAAAGTTATTTAGAATCATCTGTTTTCTTTGAGCACAATTAAAATATAAACGTTTTCATGCCAGAAACTAATTGGAGAACAACTGACATACACATAAACAAGTAAAAATGACAAAAGCATTTTCACCAATCGAATGATAATCAAGAAACTCTGGGAACACAATCACTGGTATCACTTTTCTCCAGTTTGATATGTAGTCGCTTTGTGATTATATGCTAAACATACATTCGTTGTTTGTGTGTCTGTTCATCTTATCTTTTCATTTAGTTGAGGTGATATTATAAGGATTAGTTCATTGTTCATAGTGTTATTTGTATTCGTCATAGATTTATCTCCATTAGGTATCACTAAAATCCGGAGACTAAAACTGGTCAATTGTTTCCTTCTAGAATATGACCCCATAGTGGTGCACAGCCTCAACCCCATCAGTGTTGATCTAAGTTTGATTATATGCAAACTAACTTGGAATTAATAATAAAAAAAACAATAAATTAATGATGATATTACTATTCCTCATTTATAATGAATTAGTTAATTCAATTGGGATGGTTATTTTTGTGGAGATTGCTTATTTTATATGATTGAATATATCACAGATTAATGTTGGCAGGGTACCATTGATAACAAGGGAGCACTGGACAGCCGTTTCGTTCTAGTGTGGAACTCCCCAGCAGTGCGCACCCCAGATTCCTCACCAGGGGCTTCAGGTTGACGCGAACGCCTAACCATCTGCACCACTGGGTCGGCTATAATATATATCGCGCTATAATATATATCACAAATTGATGGAAGTGGGAATTCTACCATTGGATGCCGACTCAGTGTTGCAGATGGTTAGGCGTTCGCGTCAACCTGAAGCCCCTGGTGAGGAATCTGCGGTGAGCACTGCTGAGGAGTTCCACACTAGAACGAAACAGCTGTCCAGTGCTCCCTTGTTGTCAATGGTACCCTGCCAACATCAATCTGTGATATATTCAATTAATTAATTCAATAAAGTACATTATTAAGTGAAATATTAATGAATGAATATGCGTGTATAAACGTGATTATTAATTAATAGACTTAATAGTTACATCAACTTTATTGTTATCAGTAGAACTAATTCATCACTTAAAAAAAATATTTCACTTTCTAATTGTAATACTCTAATGTGAATAGTGAATTGTTGTTGCTATTGTTTTTGTTTTAGTAGAATTTCTTCTTAAAGACTGTTATCTAAAAAGAAAAATAACAAAAAGTTATTTTCTAGAAAAAAAAAAGAAAAATAAATGACCTACATTATGAATCAATAATGTGTGTGTGATTGTAAATGGCATGACAACAACAACAACAACAACAAAATAGTCAACAACTAATTAGATAATAATGATTTTTTTAATAAACTACTATTTCAGTATAACAAAACATAATTAGTTCTTTAATGTAAATAGTGTTTAGTAGTTTTAAGGTACCAACCCAATTCAACTTGATGGAGAAACTCTGGAAGAAGTGAATACTTTCACATATCTGGGGAGCATCATCGATGAACAAGGAGGGTCCGATGCAGATTTGAAGGCAAGGATTGGCAAAGCAAGGGCAGCATTCCTACAGTTGAAGAACATGTGGGACTCAAAACAAATATCAACTAACCTCAAAGTTAGACTCTTCAATTCGAACGTGAAGACAGTCCTGCTGTATGGAGTTGAAACTTGGAGAATTACTGCAAACATCATCAGACGGATACAAGTATTTATGAACAACTGCCTACACAAGATACTGAATGTCCGTTGGCCGGAAACCATCAGCAACAGCTTACTATGGGAGAGAATAAACCAACTTCCAGTCGAAGAGGAAATTAGGAAATGATGTTGGAAATGGATAGGACATACACTACGCAAACCATCAGACTGCATCACGAGACAAGCATTAACATGGAATCCTGTTGGTAAACGGAAGAGAGGAAGGCCAGAGAACACGCTGCGTCGAGAATTGGAAGCAGACATTAAAAGGATGAGCAGCAACTGGAAACAATTGGAAAGGATTGGTCAGGACAGAGTTGAATAGAGAATCCTGGTGAGCGGCCTGTGCTCTTCAGCGAGGAGTAACGGACATAAGTAAGTAAGTAAGTTTTATGGTAATATGAATGCATATTCAGATTATCAACTTTATATAATTCATTTAAATAAATCAGTAAATCATGTTGATATGATTATTATGCATAGATACGATGATTAAATGCTAATTTCTGTATGAAATAAATCAGAATGATTATCATTCACATAATGATAACGTAATAATTTTCAACGTAAGAAACTTGTTAATTGAAAATTAATAGTAAAGAATATTTTTAACATTAAGTAATGCGCTTAATTGTACAAACCTTAGTATGTCTATATAATAAGCACTATAGATCCTGAAGATCATCAGCTCAAAGATAAGAAGTAGACATTTAGCTTTTCTTAGTGATTGTATGGTGTTAACTAACATATCATTGTGGTGGACTTTCTCAAAGAGACGATGAGTTTATGAGCAACTTGATAGGTTAAGAATTTTATTACATGATACCGTGTAGTATACTGGGCAGTGAAGGCCGATATCAGAAAAGGTTACTTATTATCATCCTTCATCTTTCTTCTGGTGGTTGACAGAATTATGAAAACTGCAACATCTTAAGGTAAGTTAGCAATACAGTGGACAACCTGGGTGCAACTAGACGAAATGAACTTAGAAGAGCGTAGGCAGAAACAACGAAAACACAACGGCGTTTGTCCATATCTTGAAGAGATTTACTGAACCGTTTAGTCGAACGGAATATAGGCGACTGTCGACAGGAATCCATTCGAGAATTGCTTGTTCTGCTCTCATACTTAACACAATACCTACACCGGCTAGCCCTCGAGAAGTTGCTGTTGAGTCGCCAGATAAACGAAGAGTGTATCGCTAAGGTTGCTTACTTTGACTAGGTGAGGTCAAGTAAATGACCACGATACGATCCTGTATGCGTGTTTCGGAGATACAACATACATCAATGGCGCGAGATTCTAATGTCTTAGCTAGGAAGGATTGCTGACCTATTTAACACAGAGCTCGTATATTGAATGCACCATTGTGAAGTATCGAGCGTCGTCTTAGTATACTCAAGACGCTATTTCGTGGATCAGAATCGTTGGCACTGATGACACAGGAGGAGGATGAAGATATGGATTTAGGCTTGAAGGTAGGGACAGGATAAATATATGGAATAGAAGAAGGAGTTTGATTAAAATGGCGGTGATCTTGTGTGTTGTTGGAGGTATGAGGGTGATTATCGCTTTCAGTTGCCCACACTCTGGAATGGTACTTCTTGATCTACCAGAAAAGCGAACTAGGCTAGAGTTGGTCCGAAAGACCTGGGAGTGCAACCGTAATGTCCAAGGAACAACTTCTTGAGGCCGGTCAAACACGGCCTTTTAGAGAGAGGTTTTCGTTGTTGTAGCTGCGTACTTGTTGAGGCCTTACTTTTGGAGACGGAGATCCGTGGAGCAAGGTGAGGTGTGAATTTCTAGGATCGACCTTTTCTAACCTCGTCCTTCCTTTGTAGGATAACAGCATCGCTGTTATGCTGGTTCTCCAAAGAAAACACCTTACTGCCGTCACACCTCTGTACAGCCAGCAGTACGACTTCTTCCTTGGACCTAAAAGATACAAGTATTTATAAACAACTGTCTACGCAACACACTTCGGATCCGTTGGCCAGATAGCATCAGCAACAACCTGTGGCAGAAGAGAAACCAACTTCTAGCAGGGGAAGAAATTAAGAAAAGATGCTAGAGGTGGATAGGACACACATTGATAAAATCACCAAACTATCACAAGACAGTCACTAACTTGGAATTCTGAAAGCCAAAGGAAAAGAGGAAGATTAAAGAACACGTTTCGGAAATCGGAAGCTGATACGAAAAGAATGAATAATACTTACGGTGATCTAGAAAGGATAGATCTGGGTAGATTTGGTTGGAGAATACTAGTCGGCGGCTTATGCTCTTCTTAGAGTAATTGACATTGATTGATTGATTACATAGTGTACACAACATGTTTTTAGCGTCCTTTTAAATATATTTAAATAGCAGCAATACATTTGTTTGTTAAAGAGTGTAGTGTGTAAATGGCTCTTTCTAATCATGTTTAAGAATGTTAAAAAAGTGAACAGTGTTAAGATTTAATTTCTCTCTATTCAGTTTTCACCAAATGCCCTTACCCAACCTGAATATATTAAGTCAAGAAAGAAGACAGGTCCTCTAACAATTTTGGGGCATGCTCTTTCTGAAAAGGTCAACCACCTTTCACCGTCACGATTATCAAGAAGGAAATAGTTTTATTACAATGACAAAGAGATAATTTATCGAAAGCAACAAAATATTTAATCACGTCATGTGGGGAGTGTGAGAGTGGTTTTGATAGGTTGAGTAGCGGACAAATAAAATAGGTGACTGATTGTATACTGTGTGCTGACTAGATTATGTTTTCATTACAAATAAATTTGAAGATAATAAAACCGATGGAAACTTAATGCCATCGTAATATGCAGGTCGAAGTGCTGAAATGAATGCAGTTGTTGTCGTTGTGAATGTAATGGAAAATATATCGATAAATGCAACTGAAAGTCAAGGATACAGTATGTTTGATAGTGGTTCTCTTCTATGAACTATTTAAATAAATCGAATGCAACGGACGAAATTATTTGTGAAAGAAACAAACTGTGTGAGTTAATGTATTGTGGAACATTGGAAACATCGAAATACTTCATAACTAACCTTCTATTAGTTAGGACCAATTCTTATAAATTCACACTGAATTATATAAAATTAAATTTAATGCGTGGTGAAAAGAAGATCAAAACATCTGAATTTGGTATGAATTCATACCAATGTTGGTGATTATTTTGCAGTTGCCGTTGGAGAGGGGAACCAAGCAATAATAGACCTGAAAATGATGGTAATTTGGCATGATATTTAAGTGACTGAAGTCTTCCCTAGAGGTATGGATAGAAAGAACAAACAACGACTACTGAGTGTTGAGATCAAGTCATTTACTGAATAAAAATAATAGTTATTATATACCATATACTAGATCAACTAGTAACAGAAAATACAAAAAACAATAAAAGGCGAATTAAGGGAGTTGTGTACAAGGTACAAGACAATTGAATTAAAAGATATGCTTCTATTTCTTTCCAACTATGTACATATGGCAACTGCATAGACCTTGTAACAGACAGGACAGTTATTAGTGACGGTAACTAATCAGGAAGAAAAATGTCAGCGGGGAAGATATGAACAAGAACACTGGTTAACACCAATTTTACAAATTATAAAGAATAACAGAAGTAGGAGGGTTTACAAGAAAAAGAGTTGGTTCTCCTTCCTTTTTACAGTATATTGAGTGATAGTATTACATTGTTAGTTTAATATCATATAAGTTACTTTCAGAGTGAATACTGAAGTATATAAATAATTGCTTCTATGGCCTCTACTATACAAATATAGTAACTGATAACTTCAATGACCATGTTCAGACTGATAAATCACTGTAACTTATCTTGAAGTATACACTATTGCATACACGTATTGAAGTTGTTAGACATGATAAGTAAATCTGACAACACAGATTATTCACATCAGATATCGTCAATTAATCGTTGGAACATCATAGAATGATAATTTCACACCACACAACTGAATAACTTTTGATAACTCATGATATGTTAGTTTCTAACCGCATATTCAAGAGAGTAACTGATGCATTGGTACATTTAGTTCATCAATTAGTTGGGTCTTTGAAATTAACTAAACTACAACTGAGCAGTCATCAAATTGAAATTTGCTATAACAAGGGACACTCCATTAAGCATAGTCAATGTTCAGTGGCATACAATTACCAATTATAGGGGACAATATTGTTAAGGTTAAGTTCTCTACAAAACATACGAAGTAAGATTGTGCGTAGTTAACGGCACAATAAAGTGGAACCAAATCTTTTATAGCAAGGCATAGTGTAGTGTGAGAAAACTATAAAAAAGACTCTACTTTTAATCTTTTGAATAGAAGAAATATTGGTATGCATGACAAATGAAATCTGGAAGGTCTACCATTTTAAAAGATAATGACAAGTAACAGGAACCACTTATTCAATCATCACATCACATCTAGTAGCATTCATCATATTTCTTATCGTTACTAACCGGTATACCACATGAGGAAATTTGCAAACACTGGTCGTTTAGTTCACGTAGGCATTTCAATTTGCCTCGTTGTTAACAAATTAAGAGTAATTTATATAATTATAAACGAAAACATTATTGCTGTTTTCATTACAGTAGTAATGCAATCGACATTAAACATTGTTGATTAGTGTACATTCAGTCCAGTAGTTGATTTTATACAGTTTATGTAGAAGCCAATACAATTCAACGATGTCGGATGTGAGGCAGTTACCTACCAATATCATTGTATGAAACTGCTCAAACATATTGTGATTTGACGAAATTAGAAATGTTAGCTGTTAGGGGCCGACTCATAGGTCTAATTGTAAAGCGTTCACCATAGAGTCTGCGAGTCATGTGTTAGATCTCAGGTACAGTCTTGGGTGGGCAATGCTAAAGACTTCCATGATGAGACGAAATAGGTATCAAGTTCTCCCTGGTGATCAATGAATGTCTAATTGAGACCAGTTCGTGATGTCGAATCAATATTCAACAATCTCCACAACCTAATTCATATAACAAATGTATTCAGTGAACGAATCATTTTTCAATGAATTTATTATCGAACTGTACACTCGTTTATTTACACATGATAAATTATAAATGAATAAATAATTACAAGAATTTGATAAAACAACGTTTCTTCAACGTATTACTAATTTGAAAACTTACTGCACCTTTAAGTAGATCAATTTATTAGAAACCTGTGTGGAAAGGACAGCTGACTAACTTCTACTGTATGGTTCCAATAATTAAAAAATACAACTTAGTCCACTTCTTTTATTCATGATGCTGTAAAATCTGTTCAACAGGTTTCATAGATAAAGAACTAATCTTTATCAAATCCATACTTTCATAGAATGGATACCATACACACTTAATCGAAAGGAATGTGATGGTAAAGTAGTTCTCACAGATAGAATATACTGTCTTGAAAGAAAACTTTATATGTAAACCATAAATTCAAAGGAGAAATTACGAGACGCATAGTTAAAAGTTGTTTGCAGAGGTCGATTAAGAAAACATTACTTTCAGTAAATTTTCAAATAATCTTTAAAAGTCGTCAGCTTGTGTGCCTCAGAGATAAACTAAGTTACTAAGACTGACTAGTTCTATATGTATTTACCAGTTTACTAGCTAAATGCATTGGTTGTTCGTTTACTTCATTATTTACCGTATCCGACAAAGTCTTCCAGTATGGTTAAGCATAAGACAGTGGTGATATACAGCGCCTTCTATTCTGCAACACACAGTAGATTTAGGACATTTGGCATCAAATTCATTGTTTGATATAATTTGTAAATCTCAGTCAAATACATGGACAGGCTTACGTCTGATTCTAATTTACACTGTACATTCACAACTTGAAGGTTGGGTTATGCGTGCCAAAATAATATATAAGAACTTACTTTTTTTTACTATGACCTCATTTTATCTGACATATTTACACTTTTCTGTTTTCTTCGTATCTCGTTCCTACTTCAGATTTTACTATTCACTTTTACTATTGTAGTAATCATTATTAGTGTTATCGCAATAACCGTCTCTGTACAGATTTTTACTTTCATTTATACATTTTCCCGTCCACTAGTCCCTAACCTTATGATAATCTCGCATATTATCTCATCTCCACGGATTGCCTATCTCTCTCATTTGACCATTTGACTACTTGTTGAAAAGAGATCCCTTCGCCAAATAAGTTTGTTTTATAGCTTAATGGGTATAATAAAGTTGCTTGAAGAAAAACCTAAGACGACACCTCGATATCTGATAACGAACGTATGACCAGCGACGCAACAATAGGTGAGCTAAGCTGTTTTGGCTCTTCAGCCCAGCTAACTGGAGGAAGAAGTCCAACGTCATCGAGAAAGTTGATTTCTACAGGAAGCCTCTCGGACAGATAGTAAACACTCAACTCATGCTCAAATATACAAATGAGAGAGGGTCCTTGGAAGTGTTACAAATAGCGTACTAAAAATAACAATGAACAAATAAAATTTAGCGTCTTACTAAGTGGAAAACACAAACTGAAGGTGAAAAGGTGGGCATTTTGGCTCGAAAATGGGAAATTTCAATTTCAACAAATAAATCACAAAAATAGTAGATTTACCAAGAGAATTCTGGGGATCTAACATTACCAACATTTATTAATCAACACATGTATAGTTTAGTATTTTTAATAAAAGGACGAAAGAGTTGCCCAGTTTTTCCTGGTTTCGATTGGTGTCCAACCAGTATCAATCTATGACGATTACAAACAACGAAACTTAGCACCAATGCCTACAATTTAATTTACATATATTGATTTTGCCGGTACCTCTTCCTATTCATTGACACCTTCAATGCTTCACTGAATAGCAACACGGCTTTGGAGGTTCATTGAACAATATTACCTTAGTGAATGAATCTTTACATTATGTTGACAAATGTCAACTAGCACGAAAACGTGACCCAGAGTTTTCTGTGAAATACCTTTTCACTAACACTGTATACTTATGTCCCTATCGAACTCTGAACGTCAGCAACAAATGTTCAACCTTTGTTCTCCTAGGCCAATACCTAGTGGCATGCATTTTTAATTTTACTTTCCCTACGTGTTCCGATTGATTGATCCTTAACATAAGGTAAATCTTTGATACATTGTTTCAGAAGTTGAGGTCATGCTTAAGCTACCACTGTTGCTTAATCATAAGCGTCCTTCAAACATTCTTTGGACAACTGAGAAAGTAGTTCAGATGTTACATTATAAAGTTAGGATGATAAATCAAATGATAAGATTGTTAATCATCATGTATAGGAACGGTTGAGAAATTTTATTTTCTACATTCAGCTACCATGCAATACAGTTCACATTACTGACTGCTACAGAATTAAGTTGGACAAATGTAAAACAATGCCAAACTACAATAACTTGTGTAAATCACAATTTAATTTGCATTCAGTTCTTTTCTATGTGTATATTAAGTTTGTTAATCACTTTCTTTACATGGAAATTACACGCCTATAATTTAACTTAATAGTTCTTTGCAGTCTACAGCAACTGGACCCTAATTATCACTGATATGATATAAAGATCAGGCTAAACCGAAGTAAGTTTGTTATACAATATGTTTACACAACACACAGATCACACTTAAGTACTTCACAAGCATAATCGGACTTAGACAATTATTGAAAATCAAGAAGAACAAAATAGCTGTTCTGCGTTTGTGTAGTACTCCACAGTAGTTTGTATTCACAGCCCAACCAGAGATAGAATTTAATGACCCCTGGCTTGACTGGAGAGTTCTTAACCTTTAGAACGTTGTATTAGTTTACATATCTGACATACATTTTACTTACTTACTTATGCCCGTTACTCCTCGCTGAGGAGCATAGGCCGCTCACCAGGGTTCTCCATTTAACTCAGTCCTGACCAATCCTTTCCAATTGTTTCCAGTTGCTGCGCATCCTTTTAATGTCTGCTTCCAATTCTCGACGCAGCGTGTTCTTTGACCTTCCTCTCTTCCGTTTACCAACAGGATTCCATGTTAATGCTTATCTTGTGATGCAGTCTGATGGTTTGCGTAGTGTATGTCCTATCCATTTCCATCGTCATTTCCTAATTTCCTCTTCGACTGGAAGTTGGTTTGTCCTCTCCCATAGTAAGCTGTTGCTGATGGTTTCCGGCCAACAGACATTCAGTATCTTGTGTAGGCAGTTGTTCATAAATACTTGTATCCGTCTGATGATGTTTGCAGTAATTCTCCAAGTTTCAACTCCATACAGCAGGACTGTCTTCACGTTCGAATTGAAGAGTCTAACTTTGAGGTTAGTTGATATTTGTTTTGAGTCCCACATGTTTTTCAACTGTAGTAATGCTGCCCTTGCCTTGCCAATCCTTGTCTTTACATCTGCATCGGCCCCTCCTTGTTCATCGATGATGCTGCACAGATATGTGAAAGTATTCACTTCTTCCAGAGTTCCTCCATCAAGTTGAATTGGGTTGGTGCTCCCTATGTTGTATTTAAGAATCTTGCTCTTACCCTTATGTATGTTTAGGCCTACTGATGCTGAAGTTGCTGCTACACTGATTGTCTTCGCTTGCATTTGTTGGTGTGTATGTGCTAGGAGAGCTAGATCATCTGCGAAGTCCAAATCATCGAGTTGCATCCTACTTTTCCATTGAATCCCGTACATCCCCTCATATGTTGAGGTCTTCATGATCCAGTCAACCATTAGGAGGAAGAGAAAAGTTGAGAGTAGGCGGCAAACTTGTCTGATTCCGGTCCTCACTAAAAATGCATTTGTCAGTTGTCCTCCATGCAAAATTTTGCACTGTGTTCCGTCGTTGGAGTTCCGGATGATGTTGACGAGTTTCTCTGGTACGCCGTAGTGTCAAAGACGTTTCCATAGTGTTCTCCTATCTACGCTGTCAAACGCTTTCTCATAATCAACGAAGCTGATGTACAGTGGCGAGTTCCATTCAACTGATTGTTCAACGATGATCCGTAGTATTGCAATTTAGTCCGTGCACGACCGATCTTTACTGAAACCAGCTTGTTGATCTCGAAGTTGAGCCTCCACCGAATCTTTCATTCTGTTCAACAATACTCTGTTGAAGACTTTCCCTGGTACAGACAGTAGCGTGATCCCTCTGTAGTTGTCACATTTGCTCAAATCTCCTTTCTTTGGTATCTTGATAAGATGTCCTTCTTTCCAGTCTGCCGGCACTTGTTCTTCCTCCCAGATCATTTTGAATAAAACGTGGAGTATCCTTGCTGTTAGGTCGATATCTGACTTGAGTGCTTCAGCTGGTATATTGTCAGGTCCTCCTGCTTTCCTACATTTGATTTGTCTGATGGCCATCTTGATTTCTTCCATCGTTGGTGGAGTGACATCTATCGAGAGATCTGTGGGTGCTGCTTCGATGTCCGGTGGGTTCAGTGGAGCTGGCCTATTTAGGAGTTCTTCAAAGTGTTCTACCCACCTATTCTTTTGTTCTTGAATCTCAGTGAGTATCTTGCCTTCTTTGTTCTTGACCGGTCGCTCTGGTTTACCATGTTTATCTGCTAGTTTCTTCATTGTGTCGTATAGCTGTTTCATATTTTCTTCTCTTGCAGCCTTCTCCGCTGTCGTTGCATGGCCTTCGATGTATTTCCGTTTGTCGGCTCTAATGCTCTTCTCTACCTGCTCATTTCCTTCTGTGTATTCAGCTTGAGCCTTGATTTTCTCTGCTCTTGTTCGGCTGTTGTTGATTTCCATCTTCTTGTTCCTCCTTTGTTGAATTTTGCTCAATGTCTCAGTGGAGATCCATTCCTTATAATGGTGCTTCTTGCGGCCTAGAACCTCCTGACACGTTGACGTTAGTGCTTCTTTGATTTCTTTCCAGTTATCCTCCATAGTAGTTTCTTCTTCTTTCGGTAGATCTTGTAATGCTTGGAACCTGTTGTTGAAAGATATTTTGAATTCATTGAGTTTGTCAGTGTCTCGGAGAAAGCCTGTATTTAACCGTTGTACTGCTGCCACTCCAGTTGTCCACTGCTTCTTTAGCTTTAGTTTTATTTTGGAAACCACCAGGTGGTGGTCTGAAGCTATGTCAGCTCCTCTCCTTGTTCGCACATCTTCCATTGATATTCTAAATTTTTTATTGATACATATATGATCGATTTGATTGTCAGTAGTATGATTCAGCGAAACCCATGTAGCCTTGTGTATGCGTTTGTGGGTGAATATTGTACTACCTATAACGAATTTGTTGAAGGCACATAGGTTTGCATGTCTTTCACCATTGTCGTTTCTGTCTCCCAGTCCTTGTCGTCCCATGATTTCTTCATATCCAGTGTTGTCCATTCCGACTTTAGTGTTTAGGTCCCCCCATCAGGATTGTCAGATCCTTTCCTCGACACTTTGCTATAATTGATTGCAGTCTATCATAAAACTGATCTTTGTCCCCGTCGTTGCCGTCGTTGGTTGGTGCATAACATTGGATAATATTCATTGTAATCCCTTTCTTCATTGTTTTGAAAGATGCTTTGATGATCCTGGGTCCATGTGGTTCCCATCCCACAAGTGCATTACGTGCCTCCTTGGACAGCATCAGAGCAACTCCTTGGGTGTGAGGAGCATTTTCCTCTTCGTGGCCGGAGTATAGTAGCGTCTCTCCCGAAGCCAATGTTTTCTGTCCAGCTTGAGTCGAATGGGTTTCGCTGATTCCGAGTATTGTCAAGTTGTATCTCTTCAATTCTGCAGCTATTTGATTTGTCTTCCCGCTCTCCCACATTGTTCGAACATTCCATGTACCTATAAAAATATTTGCTCTGGTTGTTAGAAGGTGGGGGGCATCGGCCTCATGACTTCCGAAGAATTTCGGCTTTCATCATGAGGCGTCATATATCCTTCCACTCCCAGGGCAGAGTTTAAATGGTTTATCTTGTTTAATCTGGTTTGCGTTTTTTTAGCAAGTTTGGGTTTTACGGGATGTAGGTGCTAGCCCCACGTCCAACCCTCCTCCTTTACCCGGTCTTGGGACCGGGAGTAACCCTAGGAGGGCTACAGGCGGACATACATATCTAAAGTTAATTAACACTGAATTAGTCGACCTCATGCTTGAACTTCATAGATCGTGCTTTTATAACGCGGCTCCAGAAAAATTACCTTAACCAATAAACAGTTAATCAATGCTATCATAGGATTTTCCGGTAGCTAATTAAGTATTCCACTAATCCTCAATGACGTAAAGAGGAACTTCTAACTAGAATTAATAGGACATAAGTTAAACGATGTAAGTGTATAAAACATAACAGCTATAATAGATTAGGCCACTTTCCAATTAATGCAGTTATCTACATCTAAGTTAGTTAATCACTAGAACAAATCAAACATTTGAAGATGTTATCTTAAAGACATGCAGGTTTTCGTTTTATAGCATGTTGTTAAGTGAATTGAACTTAGTGTGAAATGACTTGACTATTCTCCAATTATAAAACTCTTGAATGTATTCATTCACATCTAAATACACGTTCGTATGTATTCTCATTATATTTCAATTACTTAACAACTGACTGGATAGCTAAAACCGCAATGCATGCTTAATTTTACTGCACAACTTACACTAATGATAATAAACAAATACATATGAGTACACTTTATCATGATCTCATGGTTTGTCTGAATCAATCCTGATATCCAGTTACTTATAAATCAGTGGTAAGTCCATAAAAAATGTTCATCTCTTGAATTTGTCACGTTAAACGCTTAATAAATAATACTGGTTTTATCATAGAGTGGGACTGTGACTTAGAATCAGCTATATAAAATGAATCGAAGCAACACCTTGAAGTGACACGAAGTACATTAATATATGTTCTTTTAGTCAGTGAAAATAACCCATTTCTATGCATTGTATTATTCGATTGCCATATGTATTTATGACAACAGTACACACTGACGAAAACAAACGTAAAATTGTCTTAAGTTGGTAGATTTACATCCTTAACGGTAATAAGATCAGGCCTTATCTGTTGTAATTTCATCAAAGCTTATTATATCCCACTGGTTATATAATATTTATCAACTGTTGTATTCAGATAAGTACGTTAAATGTGTTAAATTTAGCATTCCATGGTATTGTTACGTTAATTTTTACCACCGATTGTTAAATATAAACAATCGAATAGTACAATATATGCATGATATCCTGACCTGGCTTGTTTTTTCACTGATCGAAAGGACATAGATTGTTTACATTTTGTATCGAATTAAAGCGATTCACCATCAAGTTGATGATTTTCTCCGAGATTGGATTAATTTATTGTTCGTTAGTGTCATAGTTAAGTGTTGTTGAAATTGCTACAGGAATAAGACTTGTTAGTAATAGTACCAGCCAATAACTCATAACATTCAAATCTAACACTGAATGCATAACCTTTATCACCACCTAATCGATAATCAATGATTAAATTTTCAACTTAGTTAATTCGCGATATCATCATCATCATCATCATCAATTAAAGTGGTCATTGAAAGTGTCAAACATTACAACGATGTA
Organism: Schistosoma mekongi; assembly: GCA_034768735.1. Lineage (NCBI taxonomy): Eukaryota > Metazoa > Platyhelminthes > Trematoda > Strigeidida > Schistosomatidae > Schistosoma > Schistosoma mekongi. The sequence goes on along the minus strand of CM068312.1, from coordinate 15,133,925 downwards.
ATGCTTCTATCAAACAAACTAGTTACAAATAACCAACATTATCCTAAAATTATAATTTATTTTATAATAAAAAAAAAATAATAATATTTTATAATTTATAAACAATTTATATGTTTCTTTTGAATTTGTTCTTTCCATTTTATGTAAGTGTTAAATACAAGTGATTTAAATTTATCAACTGGTATATATGAAGTATGTGTATTTATATCATTTTCAGGTAAACCATAATAAGTAGTATAATGAATATTACGTAATTTTGTTAATTTTTCAAAATGTTTATTTGTTTGACAACAATAATTAGGAAATAATTCAATAACACATGATGTATTCATTAGTAATAGACTATAAGTTAATGCTGCACCATGCATTCCAATTAATATATCTGTAGATTTAATTAATTTCAATTGTTCATATATAGTTAAATTAGTTAAACAAATAATCATTGAATTTTTAAAGCCTAATTGTTTTAATCCATTTAATAATTCTAATTCATTAGTAATTTTTCTATGAATAATACCATTTATATTACGTGGATGAGCTATATAATCACAACGACTAATAATAATAATTTTTGGTAAGAACTTTCTTGATCTTCTCTTTTGACAGATATCTTCTTCTTGTTCTTCTTCTTCTACTTCATTATTTATATTATAAGATTGAAAAATGAATTGTTGAAATTCTTCAATAAACATATTTTTAATAAGTGGTTTATCAACATATAAAGGACTTGCATAACCATATGGAACTACAACAATTTTACCAATATATAATAAACCATCTTGATTATTGATAGGTAGTAGACGTTGTAAATTTGTTTTATAATGTAAACGATATGCTCCAATTCTTGATATTGAATTATGAAATAATTTACTCCAAACTTCATCTAAATTACCAATTGGATGACCATCAACTAATAAAATATGTATGTTAGTTGATTTTAAATTAAGTAATTTCATTGTTAAAAATGTATTATACCAATCAGTCATTGTATGATATAAATTAGCGTATTCTACACGTGTAACTATAAATACAACTTTCTCCTATATGAATAAAGAAAAAAAAGCAAAAAACAAAAACAAAAATAAACAATTTATGTTTATTAATAATTACTACTGAAAACTACTGATATACATTTACTATTTAATGGTCAAAGTTTCTTTTCCAATATTTTTTATTTTAATGTTCGACCCTTCAAATATTTCTTGCCTTCAATTAATTGACATTTTCATAAACTGTAAATTGGTTTTTCTACTTAACACATCACTGTAACTTAGTTCAGTCTGTTTCAGATGTAAAGTATAAAACTATTAAAACAGTTTAAAATTTTAAATGAAAGTTTTTCTACAAAGTAACATTTTTCCAAAGACAGTATTAACCCATGATAGAGAGTACTGCATTCATTTTACTTCATATACATGAAAACCGTTGAGAATAACATCAATTGAGTATAATGCATTACAATGATTTTTTTTTGAGTCGACTTTTATTTTTATATGAGACTATTTCTATACAAGATGATTAGTAGAAGTGGACTATATAATTCATCTGAAGAAGTTATCTTTCTGATTATTAGTAACTCCTTTGATCAATTATTGAATATCCTATTTTGATAACAACTTGTAGCTGGCTGTCAGTGCGGGATTTTATCTAATTTCTTTATTTCTACTTGAAATCTTAGGAATATTTATACAGCATACGAAATTTGGACTTATTATTTATTCATTGTAATTCATGTGGATATATATTAATACATAACACTATTGGTACAATAAACATAGGTGATTAGTAAAGTTGAATTAAGTTTAGGATGCAAGTTTTGTTTCATTTTGGATTCATCAACCCCAGTATTTGTGATCATATTAAAATTCACGTTCAGCACCTTTCAGTTCGAACACCAACTAGTTATCCAATGAGCTACTAAGTCCAGTTATCTACCCACTCTCTTGAGTTAAGGATGTGAATTTACTTGTAATGAAATGTGATTTCATTTTGTTGATGCCAATAATTGCAAGTAGTCATTCTGTACTGTCGTATATACATCGTGAGAAGGTTACCTCATTATTTTAAGATAGTTAAGTTTTACATATAAAGTTGGATTATATTTAACAGTGTAATCTTGAACTAGGCAATGGTACCATTTGTTATTTCTAAGTTAAATTTACCTGCCATATCTCAATGTTCATTCTCGTAATGAGACTCGTATCCAGTACATTTCTACTCAAATGTTATGTTTGTAGAAGTAGGCCGAGTGGAATCCAAGCATATAGCTTACTAACTAAAAACCGAACTCAACCGCTAAATCACCTTCTCACTCTTATTTTAACTAAAATATTCGATGAATTAATTACATATACTCAAGGTTTTATTTTGTTTTCATATTGTTGAGGAAAATTAAGAGTATCCATCAAAGCTACTGAACAGATTCACGCACCATGTATCGTATAGTATAGTCACATAGATACATATCACAAATGTCTAACTGAATTGTAACTTATTTTAACGTCGAGATCTGCTCTAGAGACAAGGTTCCGATCTACCTTGAGCTACAAGTTACCGTTGTCGTTATTCAATCAGCAATTAATTAATCCATTCGAAAGAAGATGTCTAATCTCTACTGATTTACAATGGCTGCCTAATTACAATCACTCTATGATATAAAAACATTCAAGTATTATTCATCAGCTTATAGTGATCATTACCTTGTAGTACTTTATGCGTTTCAAATTCACTGGTTGAAATAATTCCATTGATTTGATAAGATTTATAAAGTTTGTTTCATACGAGTGTAATAGTTTTCTATAAAGATAAGACAGTAAAATTAACATTTATTTACTTAGAAAAAAAATAATTAATATACTTTAAGAAGTATAAACCGCGTTAATTGACATGGATGTTGTCTGTGACTAGAATCTATTTCAAACTCATCATCTGATAAGTTGCCTTGTTAATGTTCATTTTGAGACTTGACCATTGAAACTTTTGCTTCAAACGTCCGACATATTATCCATTAAACCCCTAAGTTTAAACAGCAGCTAACTTCATCAGTGACGGTTGATTTAATATGTTCAGTTCATCAAAGACACTAATCGAAAATCTGTCATGAGTGTTAACAGTCGAATTATTCAAATCCTTACTAATAACAATAAATACAGTTGATAAAAGTAAATATTAAACTAAAGAAAACCTTATGTAAGCCAGATGAAGTTGTACACTTGTCTTACTCTTTGCAATGCACTTCTCGATAATGTCCATCAGTAACCTTAAACCGTTTCAGAGGATTGTTTAAGTTAGATTGTGACTGAGAAGCGGAATCCACAGTACGCGTTTCATCCTATTTGGAACATGTCAGCAGGATGTACCTGCATCCCAATGTTAATATTTTCACCGGGATTTGAACTCAGTTTATTTCGTACCAAACTTCACTGCGTTCACCGCCAGGCTACTGAGTCCAGAGAACCACATATATGCAACGGAAGGTGAACGAGTGGCTTTTGGAACAAAACGAAATGATTTCGAATCCCGGTGTGAACATCAACATCCCGATATAGGTCCATCCTGCTGACGAGTTCCAAATAGGATGAAACGTGCCCTATGGATACCGCTTACCAGTCACAGTCCAAATTAAACAATGTTGTGAACCATCGCTATATCGAGACAATCCTCCTGCAGTGCATATATGGCAACATATACTGACCAGCTTCAGTTCATAACAAATTATTGTTTTCGAGGATGTTACTTAAAACCTAATGAATTGAAGGGAATTCATTGATACTTATTTCCAATGTTTTTGGACCAACTAGTTAAGTAAAGTAACGTTTATTCTACTTCTGTCAGTGACTGAGTAAATCTCTTTCAACATAATCGAATTTTATTAATTATTATTTTGGTAAATCATTTAATCAACACTAGTTGACAGTCAGTCTTGTAAGTGATAATCGCAAAGTACATTCATTTATTGGGAAATTCCTTCGAAGGATGACATTAGATTGAATAGTTTCTGAAAATTAGAAGTACACTCTGAACAATAACATCAACATCTTTTGTGTTGATAATGCCTCCCAGAACGATAACGAAAACATCACATCCATCTCAATAAACTCAATATTACTAAAGAAAAATAATCATCAGAATTATTGATTTACTTTAAGCTATCTTAGATTAGGAGAAAAAAATTAATATAACGAGTCTAACACCAGAATAGAGTTCAGAGATGTAGAAATGTAATTCATATGTCACAGATTAACGAATCCCAACATATAGAAGAAGATAAAGTCTGGGTACATTTGCTCTTTCCTGAAGAATCCTACAGCATATCATCCAATATTTCTAAACATTATTGTCTATATTCCACACACTTCAACCAGGTAGTCTGCACCTATCGACTTAGACAACATTGTGATTCAAGATTCGCCGAATGGGAGGTAGGTAGACACATAGAACACCTGTGCCAATCACATAAGTAAATAAAAATTCATAACATCACCATCCGACTTTCAATCTTTGTCTGTTGTTCTGCACCTAAACTCATCGTTGCTTATTGGCTGTTTTCAGGATACATAAGTGCTCCTTTGAAGACACCTGTGATCAATAACCTGTAGCATACATATGCCTTTTGTTTTCTAAACTCATGTTTCACAGCTATATATATGGATAGTTAAATGACGTTTATATGTGTAGAATGAAATAAATAGGAATAGTCTCTTTTAAAATTAAATGAGCGTGAAATTACGAAAAAGATCATAGGGTAGCATGAAACTACAAAGTAAAAATAGGCCGTCGATATAAAGTTAATTATTGTCCACTTCGAGAATCGATATGCCGGGCACCTAAAGAAGATTGATGATCTTTGAAAACTGTCTTTCTGTAGACTATTTCACTTATTGTGGCAGTAAAAATGTAAACATTTTATTTCTTCTAATATTATTTAATTTCCCTTGCTCTTTCCTCCTGTTTAACATATTAATTGTTAGTATATCACTTCCCATTTATGAACTACGGTTAATTGATTGTGTATACGTTACTTCAGTTCATAATCCCTGTTACTCTTATTTTGTATTAATGTTATTTTCTAATTGGTTAACTGAATGGTCAGGTTTCACATATATATAAAGGAATGTTTAAAATATGATTTGATGCTGTCTGGCTGATTCATTGGCTTGTGATTTTTCCTATTCTGATCTGGGATAGAGTAGGCATCGGGCAGACACACAGGGACTAGGTAGGCACTCACTAGAGTTTGTCATTGTAACTTCTCCAGCGTAAGGCCATATTGACTAATTAGTCTCATACAACAAACATAGAGTTTTGCTTATGTCATAACAAGGATATTAAAATATGTGAAAGATTATAGAATAAGGAGTAATAGTTTATAAATTACAGAGATTCGCAACTGAAACAAAAGTATGATAAGAGCCGGAACTTCTCATTTTTAATCGTGTATGCTGAATAAACATCAGTTGTTAAATCGTTAATCTTTCTGTTATGCCTAGATTTCGGATCTGTATTTGTTTTGAGTTGAAACATTTTACTCTAAAGGCCACTTCTAAGAAAATTTCATGATGGGATTTGACTAGGTGTTATAGAATGCAGTTATTAATCATTTTATATTCACTTTTAGGCAATCACAGAGGGTAAATGCAGTGACAAATATCATGCTTGTCTAGCCCTTTCAAGCTGAACAAATTCCACCGATAATCACGTAGAAATACAGTCGACAGTTTTGTACATGTTTAAGTGTGATACTTGATTATAACAAAAGCTGTAACCAATCAGCCTGTTTTTGACAAAACGTTTACCGACCACTGATTCTCAAGAAAAGCATATGGCAAACCGACCCATGAATAAAACCTAGATATGTATTTCAAAATGAACGACGGCTTTGAAAATAACCATACCAACACTAACTGGTCAAGATATGATCAATGTGTGTCCAGGCTAAAGTTGCCGAGAATCTGTAGGATATAATCGTTATTACCAGACCTCTGACCACTGACTTCTTATTGTTTACACAGGCTGTAATCAGACTCCTGACCTATGCATTCAGATCACAAGCTTAAATTACAATATCTGTCAGCTGATCGCTACTGAGATCATTCAAGTAACTGCGGAACTCGTTCTTGATTATAACCGTGTTACAATCTTTTAATGTCCTTATGAAGATTGGGAGAATATTTCGTTTCGCACACCAGTTAATTTTCACTTTGATGAGGACTTCTAATCTATCAGCACATAGTTACTATTTATGTGAATCCAACTGATTAATACTGTCTGTATTCCAGGATTCAGTGTGAAACTAAACTTCGTGAAACCGGTCACTCATGCTGTAGAATTCCAGGATAAGAGCATCTGAAATACAGTTTAAGAATCGATACATGAATAATGCATTTTTAATTTGAGTTCCCTATAACTACATAGTATATAAAATGATTTCAAGTGGTAAAATAGAGTACGCGTTTTCATATGTTTACTTAACGACTAGTGATAATAAAGATAATACATGATAAACTAAGTTATAAAGTTACATAGGACGTGGAGTTGGGTGGGTGGGGGTTTGTTTAAACCCATATTTAAACTAAATTATATAGGTCAACTTATAATTAAAATATTTATTGACCTTATACTAGTTAAGTTTCAAGAAGCAACTAAACATACTTCATTTATAGACTGAATACTGAGCTGTTTACTGTTTTGACTATGCCCTTATTTTACTTAAATTCATCTGTAGTTTTTTTTTAAAAATAAATCTATATTATTAGTTGGTTGAATATGTTATAGATTGATGTTGACAGGGTGCCACTGAAAATCAGGGAGCATTGAACAGCTGTTTCGTTCTAGTGCATATTATATGACCGTTATCAATAGCCATATATATTCTCGAAACCATTATTACCGATGTCTTTATTACTACATAAGCACAGTTCTCCATAGATTACATCATATACTTTCATACACTTTTAAAAACAATGAATCAATATAAAATTTAATAAAGAAATGAGTTAATCTTCTTTAGTATTTAAATTTTGATTATTTACTTAAACAAGGTAGAACCAAATTGTTGAATAAAATGTTTACATTATTTAATTTGTACTCAATCGGCTGTCCAGATAAGCACGTAATGCACTTGTGGGACGGAAACCACATAGACCCAGGATCATCAAAACATCTTTCAAAACAATGAAAAAAGGGATTACGATGAATATTATCCAATGCTATGTACCAACCAACGACGGCAACGACGAAGACAAAGATCAGTTTTACGATAGACTGCAATCAATTATAGCAAAGTGTCGAGGAAAGGATCTGACAATCCTGATGGGGGGACCTAAACGCCAAAGTCGGAATGGACAACACTGGATATGAAGAAATCATAGGACGACAGGGACTGAGAGACAGAAATGACAATCGTGAAAAATTTACAAACCTATGTGCTCTCAACAAATTGGTTATAGGTGGTACAATATTCGCCCACAAACGCATACACAAGGCTACATGGGTCTCGCCGAATCATACTACAGACAATCAAATCGATCATATATGTATCAATAAAAAATTTAGAATATCAATGGAAGATGTGCGAACAAGGAGAGGAGCTGACATAGCTTCAGACCACCACCTGGTGGTTTCTAAAATGAAACTGAATCTAAAGAAGCAGTGGACAACTGGAGTGGCAGCAGTACAACGGTTCAATACAGGCTTTCTCCGAGACACTGACAAACTCAACGAATTCAAAATATCTCTCAGCAACAGGTTCCAAGCATTACAAGATCTACCGAAAGAAGAAGAAATCACTATGGAGGATAACTGGAAAGAAATCAAAGAAGCACTAACGTCAACGTGTCAGGAGGTTCTAGGCCGCAAGAAGCACCATTATAAGGAATGGATCTCCACTGAGACATTGAGCAAAATTCAACAAAGGAGGAACAAGAAGATGGAAATCAACAACAGCCGAACAAGAGCAGAGAAAATCAAGGCTCAAGCTGAATACACAGAAGGAAATGAGCAGGTAGAGAAGAGCATTAGAGCCGACAAACGGAAATACATCGAAGGCCATGCAACGACAGCGGAGAAGGCTGCAAGAGAAGAAAATATGAAACAGCTATACGACACAATGAAGAAACTAGCAGATAAACATGGTAAACCAGAGCGACCGGTCAAGAACAAAGAAGGCAAGATACTCACTGAGATTCAAGAACAAAAGAATAGGTGGGTAGAACACTTTGAAGAACTCCTAAATAGGCCAGCTCCACTGAACCCACCGGACATCGAAGCAGCACCTACAGATCTCCCGATATATGTTACTCCACCAACGATGGAAGAAATCAAGATGGCCATCAGACAAATCAAAAGTGGGAACGCAGCAGGACCTGACAATATACCAGCTGAAGCACTCAAGTCAGATATCGACCTAACAGCAAAGACACTCCACGTTTTATTCAAAATGATCTGGGAGGAAGAACAAGTGCCGGCAGACTGGAAAGAAGGACATCTTATCAAGATACCAAAGAAAGGAGATTTGAGCAAATGTGACAACTACAGAGGGATCACGCTACTGTCTGTACCAGGGAAAGTCTTCAACAGAGTATTGTTGAACAGAATGAAAGATTCGGTGGAGGCTCAACTTCGAGATCAACAAGCTGGTTTCAGTAAAGATCGGTCGTGCACAGACCAAATCGCAACACCACGGATCATCGTTGAACAATCAGTCGAATGGAACTCACCACTGTACATCAGCTTCGTTGATTATGAGAAGGCGTTTGACAGCGTAGATAGGAGAACACTATGGAAACGTCTTTGACACTACGGCGTACCAGAGAAACTCGTCAACATCATCCGGAACTCCAACGACAGAACACAGTGCAAAATTGTGCATAAAGGACAGCAGACAAATGCATTCCCAGTGAGGACCGGAGTCAGACAAGGTTGCCGCCTACTCTCAACTTTTCTCTTCCTCCTAATGGTTGACTGGATCATGAAGACCTCCACATCTGAGGGGATGCACGGAATTCAATTGACAAGTAGGATGCAACTCGATGATTTGGACTTCGCAGATGATCTAGCTCTCCTAGCACATACACACCAACAGATGCAAGCGAAGACAATCAGTGTAGCAGCAACTTCAGCATCAGTAGGCCTAAACATACATAAGGGTAAGAGCAAGATTCTTAAATACAACATAGGGAGCACCAACCCAATTCAACTTGATGGCGAAACTCTGGAAGAAGTGAATACTTTCACATATCTGTGCAGTATCATCGATGAACAAGGAGGGTCTGATGCAGATGTAAAGACAAGGATTGGCAAAGCCACAGCAGCATTTCTACAGTTGAAAAACATATGGGACTCAAAACAAATATCAACTAACCTCAAAGTCAGGTTCTTTAATTCGAACGTGAAGACAGTCTTACTGTATAGAGCTGAAACTTGGAGAATTACTGCAAATATCATCAGACGGATACAAATATTTGTAAACAACTGCCTACACAAGATACTGAATGTCCGTTGGCCGGAATTCATCAGCAACAGCATACTATGGGAGAGGACAAACCAACTTCCAGTCGAAGAGGAAATTAGGAAATGATGTTGGAAATGGATAGGACATACATTGCGTAAACCATCAGACTGCATCACGAGACAAGCATTAACATGGAATCCTGTTGGTAAACGGAAGAGAGGAAGGCCAGAGAACACGCTGCGTCGAGAATTGGAAGCAGACATTAAAAGGATGAGCAGCAACTGGAAACAATTGGAAAGGATTGGTCAGGACAGAGTTCAATGGAAAACCTTGGTGAGCGTCCTATGCTCCTCAGCGAGGAGTAACGGGCATAAGTACGTAAGTAAGTAACCAATCGGCAAGAGTTTTTTCAGTAACAATTTTACATCATATACGGATATATGACGCAATACTTATCGAAAATAATTGTTAACTATCTTAACTATATGGTTAAGTAGATAACGCATTGAACATTTGATTTCCAATGTGAAATATTAACAATTACATGAGTAAGTACATTGTCAGGTAATAGACTTGAAATGGGAATATTACATGTAATACAGTTTTCATTATTAATCAGAATACATTTGTTTATTTACATAGTATGTTCTTATGACTCATCGTCAAACGGGATATTTGTTTAGTAGAATAACATAAATGTATATGTAAGTAGTGAAGTTGATTAAACAGGCAATAACGCCCTAACAACAAACATAATAGTAGTATAATAATGTTTACTTTTTGGACCATCGTAATATGATTAAGACCAAATAAGTATTAGTAACCAGTAGTTTGAGCCAACTCAGTTTAATAATAATAATAATAATAATAATAATAATAATGGTAATAATAATAGCAGTAATAATATAATACTGGCTGCTCCAGGAACTACATTAAACTGATCCGGAAGTACCAGTTAAAAATTGAAAAAACTACTTCATAAGTTAGAGTACGAAAAATTTTACTAAATGTGATAAACAGCTTATAAGTTTCATGGAAGATGTGAAAATTTTTGAGAACTAATCCTGCTTACAAGTTAACGCAATAGATTTATTATATTCTATGCCGATGAAAGAGCGTAACAATATCAGTCCAAGTGGACAAAGAAACTGACAAAATTCTGTCCTTCAGATCAACCGATACTCAAAAGATACATTATATAGGTTAAATCTACAGCATAGTCAACAGTCGAACGATAATAACAATCAACAGAAATGATGGGATAAGTAGTAACAACAAACCCTATCAAGACAGCAAATGACAAACAAGGCCATCATAATAGACTGTCATTATACAGCTAGAAGGGGATTGCTGAGATTAGATGTTCACGACCACTTAAAATAAGGAAGAACTAAACATCCGTTTCGTTCTATTAATGTACTTCTTTGTAGCAATCAATTTTCATCACCAAATTATGGATTGAAACCAGGAAATACAAGCCCTACACAACTGAGCCGACCCCTATCAGTTTAAAGTTTTAATTTTTGCCGATTCACTTTATCATTAGGATTGTTAATTAAATGCAGAACTCTACAAGTCATATCTCCTTACTTCCTTGGTGAGATTACCTCCTTAAATCAGTCACAAGTGAGAATATATTGACTATTACTGTTTTTAATGCTAAAAATCTCACTTTTTAAATTAAAACAAACGAACAATATTGTTTTGTCAACCCTACTTGCATCAGGCTTTACTTTAATAAACAGTAGCGCTTTTATGCAAAAAACATGCAAAAAACAGTCAAACCAATCAAAGCAGTTTATAAACCTGTGATAACGCCAAAGTGGAATATATGAAAGTAATCATAATAGGAGATAAGTACAAATTCATTTTGTGGTGATAAGTACACTAGTAGGCAAGGAACCTCTATTCATAAAATAACAAGTTAAGTGGCATCCACATTAAAAAAATTACCAAACAGCGTTGCGTGACAAACAACTACTTTGAATCCTGAAGGCTAATCAAAAAGAGGATAACCAAACAACATATTACTCTGGAAACTAAGCTAACCTCATTTATTCTCAATCTTCTTCAACAAATGAACTTGATTGATTTTTATCTTATCTTGTTGTTAACTATAGTGGTTCTAGGAAATATATTGTGTACGACTAACTGTTGACCACGTAGAAGTTTAGTGTTGATTAGTGTTGGATTAGGTCGAAAGGAAATAAGGTGTACTCAAATTACAATGTGATGTTAGTTTACGAAGTCTTTAGCTGTTGATCTAGATAAAGTAGATAGATGGAACTTATGTGGTTAGAACTTTAGCGAAAATCTAGTGTAGTAGTTACAGACGTTGAATTACATAACTCATAATTGGCCTCATAGGCGCATTTGAATCAACTTCATTCTTTCCCTTATATCTCCAGTTCTATTGCTTTATACATTAAGCTTATGCATTAAATCTTGTGAATCTGTATTTTTTAAATTTAACCATTCTTATTAAGACTGACATTAAATTGTAGCGACTAACTTTTAATTATGTTTGTGGATTTTATCCCATACCGCTGATATGATATGGCTTATAAGAACTGCTTGTTATTTCAAATGACTGGACGTAATCGTTTACAATGCAAGCAACTTTTGTTAAACAATCATGGAAAAACAAGAAAAAGCAGACAGTTATTTTGTTCTGATAATAGATTGCTTAGGATTGCTCACCTACATTTCTACCAGGTTTCTAACTCAGTATTAATACTAAACCTTTAGATTATTAAACTGACTTCTTACAGTATACATTTTTAATTTTAACCACTTCATTATATACTGCCTGATATTATTCTTTGTCGTTGGTAGGTAACTGCTTAACATACAAATATGGCCTAAACATTCGTGTAACATCTCACCATAGCCATGGAATTACCTCATAAAGCTAGTTACCAGTTAGTTAGTGTTGATTAGGAATGGATGTTGCGGAAATTGGTGGATTAGAATTTTAAATCATAAATCCACACCTTCTAGAAAACCACTGAAAACCGGGATGCACTGACAGTCACTTAGTTCTATTTCTATTTTCTTTGATTGCAAGGTCTCATCGAAACCATTAAACTTAGACTTATCCTATTTTCTATCATTAATAAATTACTGCTAATTTCGTATATATCTGCTATTCAGTGATATGTCAACCGACACCCTGGTTTTGCATAGATCACTATCACTTACCGATGGTGCACCATGGTCTCGCAATTGTTGCGTATTGTTATATGGATTTTAAGTTTAGAAAATACTCAAGGTTAGTCGATTGGCTTTTAAGATAGAATGAATTTATCTCGGATAATCAGCTTTAACATATACGGAGTCTTTGCTGTAAGATAAATCATATTTATTATCATTACCATTGAAGGGTGCATAAAAGATGGGTTGGACATATAACAGTAGTGATTAGAGCACTTGACTGTCTTAAAGTCATTCCAAAGTCAGCCCACAGATCCACAGTGGATTTTGGTGGGTATAGTGTTTTTTCAAATAAGTTAAAATAGAGAAAACTACCAAAATTACTAAGGGCAGCATAATATAACTAACTTGTATGTTTACTTCAGGGTCTTATATATACATACATAATTCACTTATCAGGTGCAGATTCATATACCTAACTTTAGGCCATACTATGTGTGTAAGCTGCTGTTATTACTTCGCTCCTAAGTTGAAGTAAGTTAAACTGCAATCTGTTGGTTGAAAGTCGAGAGCTTCTACCGTTAAGTCATAGAATAATAAGAAATTGGCATGAAGTTCAAGATGTATGTTTTTTACTAGGTGATACTCTCCAGAAAAGCGTATTCCGTTACCATAAGGAATTGATGTTGCTTGTGCAGCCTCAATCTTCACGATTACTCGTTACTGCCATAGATGTTAACACTCAAATACAGAGGATACCAATAACCCATCCTATCTGAGACAAGCTAGGCATGAAATTAAGTAACCTGTTACTTGTACCATTGTCTATTTATTTAGCACTATCTCTCCAGTGTGCAAATATTGTTGTGATATACTGATATAAGCTATGTGACTTAAGTTAGACAGTTGCCATTTTAAAGTTGTTAACAGTAATAGAAACTTTTACTTACTATAACAAGAACAACGACGGTGTATACTTTACTCATAATAACAATATAAGGTGATTAAATATTACTACCAGTGAGGATATATTAGAATGTAGGACAAGGACAGATGATGATGAAAAATAATTTGCAAAAATTCTCTGCTAGTGTAGCACACTTGTTTAGGCTTAGTTGTGCAATAATGTACAATTGCATTACAGGTCTAAAATTTACTACAAATCAACAAAATAAGACTCCAATTTTCGAGTTTTATTCCAGCTATACAATACCAACGAAGGCCATAAATATCATCTAAGATTTAGTTTAAGCATCTTAAATATTCAATTACTACGAAATTTAGAGACTACAATATGTATAGGTTCCTATGCTCCAGAATAAATTCTAATTTTCGGTTAAGCATGGTGATAGAGTCGTTGATGATTCATGAACAAAATAAAACCAAGCACATGTATACTAACTTCCAACTTGACTCATCATCTTAACACACTAAGCATAGAAACTAGTAAGTACACGTACACTGGCTAGAGTTGCTACAATCAATTTATACAGTGAGACAAAGTGATGTAGGTGAATAATATGGTAATAGAAGTATTAGTAATTTTAGTTATGACAAAATTAAATTAGTCTTAGGGAGTATGATTCAAAAGATGATAATTCACTGGACGAGTAGCACAAAATAAACTTGAAACTAAAATTATAACATAAGACAAAACGTGAGTGTGTCTTCTCTAAAGTAACCAATTTTGAACAGTGTCACACGATGTTCCTGTTATTAGTTACGGTAATTGACTGAATACTAACTATGCGGCCAGTATCCAACGGTGTGGCTTCAAGTAACAGTTAATGACTAAATAAACTGACAATTTAGTTTAGATAAGCTGAACCAAAATTTCTTATTGTCTACTCCCACACAAGCCAGCAGTACACCTTAGGTAAAGTGAGGAGTCGCGTCCATAAAACCATTGCATTAGATTATCACTCCTGATAAAACGAAATAAATCGTAATGCTTTAAATCTGTTTACATAGCATATCGCGCATTGGTTTTGATATAGATAGACAAATTATTGTTATTCAGAGGCACGTATTACCTATCTAGTCACCATCGTTAACAGCTAATATAAAACTGGCTTATAAATAAACAGCATACACATAAAATAAGTGGACAAAAGTGATAAAATATACCAATCCCATGTTGCAACCTACTCTGTTACATTTGTTTCGACATATGTTCTTATAAATCCGTGTTTAAAAAGTAATAGTTCGTAGGATTCAGACTGATTAGCAACTTTCGTAGGATTTTCTCCTCCAATCGCTCCAACAACTTTCGATGGATCAATCGCAATGTTATTTAGCACGATGATATTGACACCAAGAGTATAAAGTCCACCGCTTACCTCATTTATAATTAGTTCATTATAACGACGTTTACTTTGAGTTGTGACGTAAATGGTAACTGTCATTAAACAAGTAAGTACCAGGATACAGGTACATTTAAAGTTAACTCTAAAGCTTGAATGTGTGAATACTCGTCTTCGAAAATACATCTGTCGAATTCCTTCTTCATTTAATTATATGGAGTCATTTAAGCTGTAAATTAAAACAAATGAAACTTATTGTTGCATTTAGATAACACTTTAAACCTCAACTCTGAGACCATGCGTTAAGTATGTATTAAAGTACAATGTTCATAAAATAAAATACACATCAATTAATCTCCGTTGTATTGTAAATATGAAGTTATTCGAATGTTTGTAAGATATAAAAACCCCGGGGATGCAAAAGTTACAGAGCACATAGATAGTTAGTAGCGCTACCAACTGGTGTCAACATATATGAAATTTTTGCTGACGGCTTGTCCCATGAAATCATGATATTTGGAACAAACACTATATTCAAGAAAAAGATGATTAATCAACTGCCTGGCTTTCCATTTTCCACTAGCACAACTCGTCAAAGTGATAAAATTGCCCAGTCTTTGCGTGCTTTTGGTTTAAAAAATTACTCTGTATTTCACTCTGGTTTTTGAAAGTGGACCTGCACTAAGTGAGAGCTTACTATAATTCAGAGTGCACTAAATAGCCGCTTCATATTAAAAAAACTTTTCTGGCTGACTTTAGGCAACTCCGATATTATCATTTTCTTTTCAGAAAGATAACTCCCAAATTGAATTTTAGTATTTAGTGAGGCTAGGTGGATAAATTTGATTAACTTTTAGATAAAGACGGAATATGATAGTTTCCAACATACTCTACATTTAATTCTATGTATTATCACGCTCCCCCATGCAGTCTACGCCACCACAGACAATGCCCTGCCTAGTAACATACACAAGTAAAGTGAGCAAATATAGTCAGTAAATAGAGGTTAGTAATAATAAGCATTTGTTTGGTCTATTATTGATTGTTGACTGTATTGGGTATCCAAAAGTCTACTGATAATCCTAGATTATACTCAAACGTGAAATAAAATGCTGCTATATGAATATCTTTGAGTCATAACAGGTGCCGTTATCTGTTAACTCGAGAATTGTTGATAATATGTTGTATTATATATGATATGCTTAGATGTCAAATCTCAAATAGTTACGTTAAAAAAATAATTTACTTGGTGCAACACAACAGATATTTATCTATAAACCAAAATGCCTGGAAACATCTCAACAATCAGCATGCGTCAGAAATATCTATTACACTTGTTTATGCATAAAAACCTGTCAGTTAGTCAAATAGATTTGTGCATAAGGCTCGCTATCAATAACTTTGGACTAGGATTTTTCCACAAAGATTCGTTTTGCCAAAAATTTAATAATTGTTTATATTGGAAACGCTCAACGCTAACATGATCTTACATAGTTTTGCTCACTTGTCACGGTAACAGGTAGTGAAACTTAAACACTTTATCTGTTTCAAGGTTTTCTAACCGATCCAATATCCAATACATTCCTACTGTTCTGGTATTAACCAAGTGTTTTGTTGTTCCTGACTCGTTTCCAGGCCTTGAGTACTATGTGATAGCGGTTTTATAGATACCAATCTATGTTCGTTTTTATGTTATCATTTTTTTCTCTTATCATTTATTTGGATCGGTTTTTTAATATATCTTTATGTTTATCAATTATAGACCAACAATAATGTTTCTTTTAGGCATTGTTCTGTCCTATTTCGCTTATTTGGCTTTCTGCGGACTAAATAATTTGTTAGTAGATAAGCATAAATCTCGACACAATTTGTCAATTTCAGTTGTTTATGAAGCTGGAGTGGGGACGAAATGAAAAGAATAAGATTAAAAGGCGAAGGGAAGATAAAACAGAGCCCGAAATAAAGGATGTCGGAGGTTTAAGAGTTGTAGCCCGGAAAAGACAATTAGTAAGGCGTAGAGTGAAAGAGGTGTTGCAGATAGTGGGTAATTAAAATACAAGACAATTAAAGCAAGTGGTGACATGGTGGGAGATGAGGAAGGCTAACCAGGACGTAGTCTGGAGTGCAAGTAATAATGCCTAGTAACAAAGATAAAAGCTTCTAAGGAGACTACGGCCGGATCTGATAAGCAATTTGTGTAGGTAAACTGTTGCAGGTAGAAATTATAGGAATAATCGAAATTGTCTGCAATGATATTCAGGAAGAACTGAAAAAGTTTAATAACGGAGAGTCTAGTTGCCGTTCCAAGGAAACAATGACAAACACTGAAGACGCAACCTTATTTTAAAGTAATCAGTAGTTGTAGCTTGGGATGCAGGTACAGGATGTGTACTCCAGCCAGAGGAGTGAGGTATAGATGCAGAAGTATGGTTTGGTAGCTCTATCTAATGTCCCTGGCAAACGACAGTTGTGCTTGCAGTTTGATATTGACATTTTGTTTTCTATCCCAACCTCCCACCGATTCACCTGTTGTAATAGGTGGATAGGAGAGCATTCCACGTGGCGAATGTTTGTGATGCATAAAAGTGAAAGCTTATATGAGAAGCCACCTATCAGCGTAAAACTTTTTGGGCGTTTTCCTTAGGCTCACTGTGGTTTGATTGAGTAACAAGTTTTTATTCACATTATCTGGACCACAAAATGCCTTACACATTTAATTGTGGCTTGTACTTACTCTTTTGTATCGAGGAGATAAAGGCTACATTTTACTTAGTTGAATATTTTTGCTGTGTCGCCGATTCACCTCCCGCTTCTCCATATGGCGATGGACTATTTTTAGACTAGTGTAAATACTTAAGGTTTCATTTTATTCTATCTACTGAGTGTGTTTTGAATTCTCTCCAGTCGTTTTCCTTTATGCTACATCAAACAAGAGTGGCGGTGACTATATTTCTAAAGTAGCTTCCACTTATATTATCCATGTCATCTGAACTACAGATCGCATTTTGTAGGTGTTAATAAATAAATAAATAAATAGTTTTTATTCTCATGTATCATTTTGTACATGAGGGCATGGCATGCTATGCCTTTTTGGAGAGTTGCATGTTATGTGATGCCTAACCTGAAGTGTGCTTGTTATTAGTCACCTCCAAGTTTTGTGGGCTGTTTCATTCTACTGACGTAGCGATTACCAGGGTCTAATTTTGAAACATCTTATGTTGCTATCCGACTATTTCTCGCTCTACATCACGTCCAACGAACTTTTGTTAAGTTCCCTTGGCTTCATATTTAATCATGTACAAACATTTTTATTTAGAATTTTTAACCATCTCACTACTATCATGCTTATGTGATAATTCATATTTTTGTTCCTCTCAGAATTTTCGTTTTCTATGTAAACCTATTTTAACCACACTTTTTATAAAACCCTAGATGGTTTCTTCGCATCACTCACCCTAAATAAATTGTATGTGGTTATATTAAAAACTTATTGTAACTGGGTGATATTAAGTTATGATCAAATATACACCTGACAACTTGGTTTACGTACCCTGACTATCGTGAAGTCATATAACATAATACACTTACTTTCTTTTTGCCGCATCATTGGCAAAGAAGAAGGGCGAAATGACGACTTGCCTACCAACATTTTATTTTCCATTACAGTTGGGGTGCAAGTAGTGTGCGCTAATATTACTACTTCCATCTCCAGGTGGTTGATACAATATCTCACACGACTAGAGGAGTCAACAACCATACTTACTAGGACATGTTGTGCAAGCAATGTTTGTCCAGACCCCAAAAAGTTGGTTTCAGGATTCTACAAACAACTTTACTTGAAATGTCATCTACCTTCATAATATTTTCCCTCTGCCTCACATATAGACCAACTGATTGCAAGGCTTACGTTCAGTGTGTGAGAAATGTTAGGCAGCTCGGTTTTTGTAAAATAGGATCTTCTGTATCACTACACGGAACAGACGGAGGTCCAGCGAGAGCGGTTCACACTACTTTAGGGCGTCCTTTACGGAATTACCAGCACACTCTATCTTGCCCGATGTCTAACCCACAGGAGTTTGCATTATAGCATTGACTTATATCGGAACATTCACCGACCTCTAGTACGGTGAGAGTAGTTGTCTGCATATTAATGGATATTATAGATTCAAGCCTATTGTCAAAGGCTGGCGGCTTTGGTCACCTCCATTTTATTGTTTGATACGTTCATATTGTTTTATCTACACTTTCTATTCGTTTTCTATGACTTCCTGTACTTTGGATAGTTAATGTGTATCGAAAGGTGCTTGAGTTAGCCCTGAAGTGTAAATTTTGCAAAATAAGTTATTATCATGCGTGGACTACATATTCCTTTACACATGTTAGTACTCATCAAGTTAGCGCTGTTTGAACACTCCAATAATAACCTTATGTTACTGTCCAACTACTGTGGCTCTGTAAGTTTCCACATTTTTTCCTGCTCGGAAACAATTATGTGCGCAGAAAAATTCTTTGCTTTCCGATATGTAATTTCTTTTTGAAGGGCTGGTTTAAACCATTTGATTTTACTGTACTCTCGTCTTTGTATAAATAAATAGCTTTTTTAGCTTTTATTCTCAAGTATCATTGTGTGCATGACAGCATGCCAGCTTAAAGACATGATCAGAATGATAAGGGTCAATATACATACAAATATTTCGACGCAGTGTCACTGTCAGGACATTCATAACATATAATGATATGAATTGGGAACCAAACCAGCTGCAAAGTGTACAGGACTGCGACACGAGATATACGAATTGTATTATGGTGCATATGTGACCAAGAAAAGCGCGCTCATTGGTCAATGCGTTACGGTTCCAAGAAACGACTAAGAGTTTGCAGAATTAATCATTGAGCATGTCCAAGTGCATGATAAGACCACAGGTACTTGGACCTTGGACATTAAAGAGAAGTCAGTAATGTGAAACTAAACTTTGCTGGCGAACTTGAGACAGCCAATGAGAATCATAGTATTTGTTTCAAGGTTGTACTCTTTGTCTATTTCAAAATACTTACATTGGATCGATTGATCGGAATTTTTTATGAGAACGTTATTATTACTAATCTGCAAGCTGTCGGATTACTTCGTACGGAGTCGACTCGTGTTTGCGGACCCAAAACGGCTTAAGCACCATCTACAGATACGCGGGATGGAGTCATCTTCTGTTGTGATGGTTGATCAATAAGAATAGGCAGCTACTTTTGCCAGTCTAAACTGACGCTCAAGCAAGCTTGCATGTTAGTTATATTATGGGTGATGCAGTTGCCTGTTTCGTTGGCATCGTCCTATATAAATGTAAGCGAAGTGTCTGCAGTGCAATAATATTAGTATTGTAAAGGCCTATGCTCAGAAGTGATGTTACGTTTAAATGTTTTTAGGAGGCGTAAGAAAAATTGCTGAAATAGATGAAATAGCTATTAGGAAGAGAAAATATAATAGAGGCATATCTCTGAAAAGTGAGTGGGTAAGTACTAAGTACTTTAAAGCTGCTAGTAGATTCTTGATATTTACGACAAAACACTAAGAAAAGGACATTTCCAGTATGTTCCAGATCAAACTGTGTCGACCATGATACCAATAATCCACATGAATGTTCTACCAAGATTCACAATTTCTATACTGACCAGTGTAAAGCTTATGGGCCTCTTCGTAGACTTGGATATATTCACCATGTTGTAGTTTACGAAAGATATTTTGTAAACCCAAGTACTGATGTTCATTCACAAAATATCAAAGGATATTGGAATGGTTAAAATTGAGGCACATATCTCCAGAACATATTTAACCACACCTAGAAGTATGAAGATCTAAATTCCATTTTGAGCACCGTACTGTGACTTTGTTGAGTTCAGTAATAACTCCACACGGTGTGTGTGAGTCCAATTTATGCAGTCATTGGTCACAAAGTCTAGTATACTTTACAATCCAGTCAGCACGAAGAATCGCATCTAGTGTCATAAATCTTATTTTAAAAAAATCAATCAATCAATATGACTATTATACTTGAGCAAATGCAATTATGTCTATAACAGCAACAGCAGCAGTTTCTAGCTTCTCAAGGACAGATGCTGAAGTCATTAATGTCAAAAACTGTTATGCAGTCCAGAATAACTCCCGAACAAAAAGACAGATTTATCAAGCAGTTCAGTTCCAGAATTTAATTTTGATACAGAAAATGGCCATACATTTGAATCATGGTTCAGCAGAATCATAGACCTTTTTCAACTGGAGTATAAAGATATAGATGATGCCACAAAGGTGCGTTTATTAACACAAAACTTGGTCAGCATGAATACTGTAAATACAAAAAATTATATCCTGCCACGACATCCGAGAGATCTGACATTTAATGAAACTATTGGCATTTTAAATGTGATATTCTGTGAACCAGCATCCTTATTTCATATTTGTTATAAATGCCTCCAATTGACAAAAGATACAGATGGGGATTATTTGACTTATGCGAGCGGTATTAATCTACAAGCTTAACGCTCGAAGTTAAATGCATTGTCAAATGATCAATTTAAGTGTTTATTATTTGTGTTTGGTCTCCAGTCACCAGCAGATGCTAACGTTAGAACGAGATTGCTATCATGCATTGAGCAAAATGATGACATGACACTACAGATGGTAACGTCAGAGTGTCAACGGCTGGCCAACCTCAAAAATAATACGACGCTCATAGAGAATAAAGGAAATGCTTGATTAAATTGTAATATCCATGCTGTCTAATCCAATAAAAGCAATAGTGTTTCATCAAATGATCAACGTCAAACTAGATTATTCAAACCGTCTTCCAAGTGCTGGTTTTGTGAATCTTGGCATTTAACGAGATTTTGCAATTATAGACGCCACAGGTGCAACATATGCTATAAAGTTGGTTACAAAGAGACCGTGTGCAGACAACAGAATAATTTAAATTTGGACCACGCATAATATTTCTCTGGAATCATAAGAGTCACATACGAAGAATATATATTTAACATTCACATGCAGTCTAGCTGACAAATGAAGGTATGTATATCTATCAGTAAATGATGTCTAAATTCGTTTCCAGTTGGATATATCATCCGATATCCCTCTTGTTTCCCCCCTTTTGCTACCTGCTGGACATAAGGCGCGTAATGCATCTAAAGATATTCGAAAACTTGTTGGAATCATTAATTGTGCTGTTAAATTTGGAATATATTCTTTCACTGGGACTTATTATTTTACAAACAGACATGATTTAGATTTTATCGGTATTGATTGGATTGATAAACTAGGTCTTTGAAAGGTGCCACTGGACGCAGTATGGACTTTGAGAGATCCATATATTTCTGTAGTGAATGTAAAATGTAACAACAACGTCTTGACTACAGCTTATTATTCTGAAAAGCGTTCGAACGAGTTACAATATATTTTGGAATGTTGCAATATTGGTTGAGCCAGATTGTAATTACGTCAAGGAGCTACGCCAGTTTTTCGCCAAAAACACCTAGTGCCCTATGCTTCCTTCGGTAGGGTTGATAAAGAACTTGACCGATTAGAGAAGCTTGGGGCTATACAATCCATCACCTCATCATGGGTACCTCCGATTGTTGTAGTTCAGAAAGTTAATGGTACTGTTCGTCTATGTGCCGATTTCTCTACTGGACTAAATAATGCTCTGCGAAATCAAATTTATTACCATTGCTCGAAGAGCTATTCACTAAACTTAATGGGGGACGTTATTTTACAATGACAAACACTACTTAGCGCTCATCGATGCTCATAAATTGTCGTTTTCTCTTTGCCGGGCTAAGTGACTGATAGTCGCAGGTTGGTCGTGTCCGTATACTCATTAGCAACTATCAAGGTCACTGTGTATTTTGCCGCAAGACAACAATTTAACTGACGCCACTCCACTTATATTCTTTATTACCGCGATATCACGCATAGTCCTGAATGGTTAATTCTGAGTCAGTTACTGAGGAGGAACACTATGTTTCTGTGACAAATATTAAAGAAGGTTTAGTTAATAAGACTATAGTGCATAGGGTTGATATTTTACTAAGAAGCGACCAGGCGTTAATTACTAAAACATTGACGCATAAAGAGTGAATTGTGAAGAATTGAATAAGTCGTTCGTGTTTATTATAATTGGATGTTGGCTTGAAAGTGCAGTTTGACTGTTCGAGCTACTTCCTGAACAAGCTGTATTGCCAAGGGAACTAGTGACTGACTGATCCCAAAAATTATTATAGTAGTCGGAGATATTAGGATGTTCAGAGCAATTTGATTTAGGCGACATGTCAGCTCGTTGACTGTGTGCAGAAGATGGAGGATGTCCTAGTAGCCCATCAGGAGTATATTTATAAAGGTGGGAAGATAGATTAAATCCACTTACACGATCTGAGTAGGTCGTGTTTGGCGTAATTACCAGGGCTTTGAACAAACTGATCTGTATTAGACGCCCTAGAATTTCTTACAAAGTTATCTGCGTCAGTGTAGTAGAAAGTAGTCGTATGGTCCGAGACGCACTCGGTATATGACCAAGTTACGTTTGCGGTATTACCAGAGCAACTTCTAACCATTGAGCCCACTCTCACGAATGCGAATAAATCGTTAGAAGTTACTTTGGTAGTACCGCAAACGTCAATTGGTCATATAGAGAGTCCACTCCAGTGGTTAGCCCGACGTGGTCTGTTGGTGATGCGTGACTGATCGCCTTCAACTAGTAGTGTCCGCTAAAACAAACATGGTCAGCATCAATATTGAGGACCTATGTAACTACTTGTTTTTGAGGCTATATACTGCTACAGTTTACTCCCCTCCTAATGGGTTCGTAAGGACTCTTTGACGTACTAGCCAAAGGATAAAACCCAAGGCGTTAGACATTGGTAAACGTTCCTTTTATAGCTTGCGATGTTGTCCAGTTTCTGGGCGTCAGTGTTTATGCTAGGGTGTCGTTACATAAAACATTTATACAAAATATAATCGTTCTCTTACGCGTCCTCCTGGTCTTTTCCAAATGGCCTGGAAATTCAAAAGAAAAACTTCTAAATATGAGCATTTCATTTATATATATATATATAACAATTTGGCAGTCAATGCGATAGCACATAAAATGTCGACAACACTAATATCAATACAAAACGGGTTTTTTAATATTTTTAAAACATATGAAAATGTGTAAAATGCATACTGTAAAGTTAAAAAAGGTAATTTTATTCAACTCCTTTCAAAAAATGCGAATAAACTTTACAAGACACAGAGAGTGGAAAATTAGAAAGAAATTAATAGACGTAATATTCGCTTAAGTTTTCGGGAAATCGTACATTTCTACCAGAACGTGAAGCTCTCGGCGTTATGGAGCTCTTCGAAATTTCCACTTGCTTGTTGGTCGTTGTTTAAGGCGTGGCGACTTCGTTCATGTCAAGTTTCGGAGGTGTTGTGGCGATTTTGACATCGAAATGTTTGCCTTCTGGGTAGGCCGATTTGAGGCAATCAATGCTGACGTTCTCCTGGTGGCCATCCTTTTCGATAGTATAGTACTATGTTTCTCGTTTCAAGACCTTGTATAGTCCTTCGTAGGTCACGTCGAGAGGTCGACGTAGAGCCTCACGACGTACGAAATCGTGTGTACTATATTTTAAGGCGGGTTGGATAGAAGTGTCTGTCGATTGTTTTCGAGTTTGAGCTAGCTTAACTGAACGCATAGCATTTGTAAGCCGATTCACGTACGAATTGATATTCAGGTTTGTCGAGGTGGAAGCAGTTTCCACAAACTCACCTGGTAGTCGAAGAGTCGTTGCGTAAACTAATTCAGCCAAACTGCACCCAATTTCTTCAACAGTGCTGCAAATTCAGATTAAGACTAGTTGCAAAGCCTCTATCCACTGCGGGGTGTTCGTAACCGAAAGTGACGCTTTCAGCTGTCGGTGAAGTCTTTCTACTAAACCGTCAGATTGTGGGTAGTAGGCAATTGTTCGAAAACGCGTAGCTCCAAGAAGTTTCGTCAGAGAGTTTAATAATTCAGATTTAAACTAACGTTGACGGTCTATCGTTACTGTAGATGGACAACCAAAATTCGCTATCCATCGTTCGATGAAAGCGCGAGCAATCGTTTCACTAGTGATGTCTTTCAGTGGAGTCGCTTCTGGCCAGCATGTAAAACGATCCACGCGTGTCGAACGATAAGAAAATACATTTGATTCTGGTAAGAGTCCTACCAAATGGAGGTGGACGTGGTCAAATTGAGCATCGACAGTTAGGAAGGTGCCAAGAGAGCATTTGTTGTGCTGAATTACTTTGTTCTTTTGGCAGGCCACACAGGAGCGTGCCCTTTCTTTGATGTCTTAATACACCTTTGGCCAGCAGAATCGCCGGGCAATCACTTTAGACGTAGCACGAGCTCCAGGACTAGAGAGGTTATGAAATGTGTCGAAGATGATTCGTCGATAACTCTTGGGAACGAGTGGACGGGGTGTACCTGTAGAATAATCACAAATTAAAGTTTTCTTACCATTTCCAACCGTCTTTGTTTGAATTTTGAGTGTTGTTGTGGATAACTTGTGATGAATATGATTGCCTTCATCTTGAAGTCGAGCTAGTTCAACAAGGTCGACACCTTGGATACGATTCAAGGCATGTATTCGTGATAAGGCGTCGGCAACTACATTATTAGCTCAAGATATATGTCGTATATCAGTAGAGAACTAAAATATATAGTATAGATGACGCGACTCTCGCGGAGAGCACTTATCTGAAGATGGCTTCATAGAAAACGTCAGTGGTTTATGGTCGGTGAATATTGTAAATTCCCGGCCTTCAATGGAATGTTGAAAATATCGTACAGCACAATACATGGCTAGCAGTTCCCGACCAAAAGTGCCGTATCTTGATTCGGTATCGTTTAGTCGTCTTGAGAAGAATGCTAATAATTGCTAAGTTTGGCCAGTCCATTGTCGCAGAACCGCGCCAATGGCTGAGCCAGATGCGTCAGTCGCGATGCTGACAGGAGCTTCAGCATTGTGATGTGCCAGCATAGTCACATTGGCTATTGCTTCTTTAGTTGCAGTAAAGTCTTTCTTTGACTCTGCATTCATTGTGACCACCTTTTTATTTTCACGAAAAGCTGATCCGTTAGTGGTTTCATGATAGATGCACAGTTCGGTATAATTCGTCTGTAAAAACTTACCAATTCATTGAAAGCTACTCAACCACTTAATGGCGGTTGGTTCCGGGTACTCCAGAATAGTTGCCACCTTGTGTTGGTGAGGTTGTATACCATTAGAATCAGTTGTACGCTCCAGGAAGTCCAACGAGGTTCTTTTAATTTGGCATTTCCGTATGTTTATGGTAACTCCATATTGTTGTAGTCTATTAATTACTGTGTCCAGATGTTACATATGTGTTACCTCGTCTGGGCTTGCTATCAAGCAGTCATCAACGTATTCATGGACATAGTCAAGCCCACGGAACACGTCATTCATGAAACGCTGAAATGTTTATGCTGCATTTCTTAACCCGAAAGGCATTCGTAGGAATTCGTAAAGGCCAAATGGGGTTACAATAGTGGTTTTGGGTGTCATTTTCAGACATCGGTATTTGGTTGTACGCATTTATCAAGTCGATTTTCGAAAATATTGTCATTCCCATCAGGGTGTCTGTTAAATCGTGGATGTGCAGTAACGGGTAACAATCAGGCGTAGTTTGGGCGTTAAGACGTCAGTAATCACCGGTGGGACGACAATAATTGGTATCTTTCTTTGGGACCATATGTAATGGAAATGACCATGGGCTACTGGATGGGCGGATTATTCCCAAGTCAATCATATGATCGAATTCGTTTTTCGTTATTTTTAGTTTTTCGGGTGCGAGTCGGCGTGCATTGGAGAATAAAGGTTGGCCTGTAGTCGTGATGTGATGTATAACATTGTTGGTCACACACGATAATTTCGCCGTTGCCTTATTGTGATCTGGATACCTGTTGTGTATCGGCTGAAAATAATGGTTAATTAAATGTTTAAAACGAAGAGGACATAAACTACAACCTGTAGCCGCGGTTCCACGAACGTTTAGATTTGAGTTACTATTTACTAGTCTCTTTTTACTAGGGTCCACAAGCAAGTTGTAGTGGCTCAGTAGATCTATGCCTATGATAGGTATTTTCACATCAACGATGGTAAAAATCCAATGTATAAGTTTTCGTCAACCCACATTTAAGTAGACATATCGCTTACCATACGTAGCTGTGTTTTTCATCGGCTGCCTGCAGATCGAATGCAGCTTCATGTTGGCAATCAGATGGAGCTGCAGGAAGGACGCTAACTTCGGCACCAGTATCGACGAGGCAGCAAACCTTCGTTATCACGCCAGGGACAAATAACAGGCGGCTGTTTCCGCCGGCTACGGTTGCTGCTAACGCCTGCAGACTAGATTGTTTTCTGATGCGTCAACGATGGGTTTATTTCTAGGGAAACAACAGGGGTCTCTACATTTCTTGGAATTTTTGACATAGGTGTTGTGGTACCAACATCAATGTGAGTTTTTGCTTCGTAGAAGTTGAGGCGATGATCTTCTTCGTGATGAGCTTTGTCAACAAAAATTATTCGGTCGGTGTCGTTCCTGTACGTCGAGACAATGAGGAAGGATACTACGCAATTTTGTCACCTTGTTTTCGGTAGTATGAGCACTTTCAGTAACGGAATAAACCTCATTTTCGCGAGTTCTGGTGATCTCCAGAATTCGATCAGCAGATGAAGCTAGTTCATCTGCTGGGTTGTTACTAAACGTTATCAGAGTTGCTTGCACTTTTTGTGGCAGCTTTGATAAGAAGATTTGACGGAAAAGACCTTCGTCGAAAGTGCTTCGACCAATCACTTCTTGCGTGCGCCACAACATTTCCGTCGCTGAACCGCTAGCGAGCTCATTGGTGTGAAAAAACTCATCAAGACGTTGTCTGTCGGATAAGTCTCCGCTTTTGAGAATCGATCTTTTGAGCTGATCATAAGTTTCTAGGCAGTCGGGGCTGAAAGAGAAAGAGGTGACGTGCCTGTTCAATTCACACGGAAGTGACCTTACGACGGCAAGAAATTGAACGCTTGAGTCTGTCATGCCGTGGTCTCGAAACTCGGCTTCTGCGAAACAGAACCAAGCTTCTGTGATTTCTGAACAGAAAGGTATGAGCTGAAAGTTTGGGGGTGTGGGAGTTTTAATCTGAATGAACTTAGGAGTTTGATCAGTCATCATATACATGCAATATATGCAAATTCAAAAAAGATGCAGTGAAAATATGCGAAAAATAATTACACCAAAAATACTGTTAAAGTCTATGAACAAGAACAAACTCATTTTCTTGAACGTGTCCAGATCACCTCGTGCTCACCAATGAAGTGCATCCGATATGTGACCAAGTTACCTTTGTGGTATTACCAGGGCAACTTCAAACAATTGGACCCACTCTTACGAATGAGAATAAATCAGAAGACAATAAGGATGGAAAAGAAGTTATATTTGGTCGTGAATAGAGCGTCAATGGAATAGCAACATCTAGGCTAGCAAACTAGAGAGAGATGCTTCCCAAGATGCGGTGTGGCGTGATCTGGTGATAATGTGTGACCGACCGCCTTTAGCAAGTAGTGTCTGCTAAAACAAACATGGTCAGCATCAATGTCGAGGACCTATGTAACTATTTATTTTGGAGATTATTTACCACTACAAACTGATTCACGCAAATAACAGGTTCTACTTTGCAATTGACTGTTTTTAACTGCCATTATTTTTATAATTTTTATCATTATTGAATTAACTGCGATCCCTTCCAACTTGGTGTAACATTAGTGTGAGTAAATTACTGAACAGAAGAATATTCTGCTTAAAGTAAGAACTAATTCATGGAGTGGTGTGCAAAAATTCTCCTGCTAGGAGTTATGTATGAGAAGATAAAATTAGTAACTAATGAATATAATCTACTATTCATAGTCATGTTTCACATAAATGTAGCAAAATAAAGTAAACCGCTGTGCAAATTATTGTTTTAAATACCTGTGACATGACAGATTTATATTTATAAATGCGATCCGGACGATATACACATATAACAGTAGGAAATGGTCAACTAGAATCCTTAACATACATAAAAAGAAGATACAAACACATGCAAAGAGAAGGTATTTACGATAGCAAAGTGCAGCATATGCACAGGTGTATATTTGCGACTTAATACTGATGTGTTGATTATTGAAACTCATAAAGTGTTATCTACCATATTACTACTGTCAAGTAGTGATATTCGTACAGTATGTTTGTTATGTTAGACGAGTAAAAAAGAGTAACGAAGTTTTAGAACTGTGTTTTGCATTACTGTCTCAATTATTTTAAGTGTGGGTGGTGTAAACATTATATTTCTACCATTGTTACGTCCCTCTTACCTTATCCTCCAGTTCAGTATATTAACTGTTAGTAAATTGTCTCTTCATATGAACTACAGTTAATTAGTTGTGTACAAGTTACCCCTGTTCACTGCCACTATCTCCATTGTTTTATATTAGTATAAAATTCCTAATTGATTCGCCGTATATATAAAGGAAAACTTATAATACGGCTTGGGACTAAGTAGGCGTCAAGTAGATGTGCAGTGACCAACTAGAAACTCTCATGGGCGCTCGTTATTATGACTTCGTGCACACAAGGTCACATCAACAATATGGTCATACGAATCGATCATATCAAAACCCCCTTCTTTTACGCTCTAACAGTGTTCGAGTTTACTATTTATATTAGATTGTTAGTATTAAATTGCCAATAAACAGGACGATTGAGATTACCCACCGAGTGTTATGTCAAGTATATTCTGACAATTTCCGTTCATTTTGTAGTTGAATGACGCATATTTGAGTATCAGTCTACGAAGTCATTAACTGTGTGTAGATGTGTAGACTACTTGATTGGAGTCCCCGTGACTTTTTTAGCCTACGATTGAAGAATTTCTCACCGTAGTGTAGATAAACATTCACCTTTTTATCTTCCTACAAATTAATTTGTTGTCTACTCTATGTCCACTTTTTCATTGATAGGAATGACGTCATTACTATGTCTACTGCTTTTCGTATTCATCTTATTGTATCAATAAAATGTAGTAGCTTCGACCAATCTCTTATGACGAGGCACCTAAAGGAGACTGATCATCTCCTAGAACTGTTCTTCCTGCAAACGATTTAATTATTTTGGCTGCATACGAAGTACGCATTTTATTATTATTATTATTACTTCGCCCTCGCTCTATACTCTAGTTTAAGGCATTAACTGTTGTTATATCGTTCTTCCTTTATGAACTATGCTTAATTGATTGTGCATTCGTTACCTCAGTTCACACCCACTATTACACTCATTTTGTATTTATGTCAGTTTCCCAACTGGTTGATGGTGCGGTCTGATTTTGTGTATATGTAAACGCATGATTGACATACAAAGACAATTCTGTCTGTTTGGCTCAAAAATCGTTGTTTTCTCTATTGCATCTTTGGGGACTGGTAATCGCGGTGCAGACGTGTCCGTATACTGGTTGGCAGTTATCAAGGGCACTGTGTACTTTCCAAAATACGTGACAATTATTTCGTCAAGATGGCCAGTGAAATATAGAGTGAATAAAAGTAAAAATTTGTAGCATGCACTGAGAATCATTACGCAACAAGCAGTTGTTTCGAACGAATGATACATATTATTTAATTCCAGTAGGAGAACGACACAACGCATTAGAATAACAGCATGGTAATGGAATTTGCAACAGGATAAGTCTTATAAACAACGGAATATAAATCAAAGTACTATTTGCCTACTCAATAGTATGCCATAATTTTGAAAAGTTGCAGTCACTGGGAAATATTTCTAACTCAGTAGGAATGGTACATGAGAGTTCCACGTTTGCTTTCGCTGAGTTTCTGAGCTTTTGATTCATTTTACACGAATATATTTATTTTGCATAAATTATAATCTACAATCCTCTTCTTACTAACTTAGTTGTCAATAGTACTTCTTGGTGTGGTGATGATGATAAGGTGCGGAAATTCCGAACGGTCCATAAATGTTTCGGGTTCAGAGTTGTGTATTACTGACCGAGTGAACTACAAAGATCCAAGTAATGTAAATAATGTCGTGAATATGGAAGTACAGGATAGTTGTCTGTTCTAGACATTATGATCTTAAGAAAAGAATAAGTAAGTTAACTACAGTATAAGTAGAATCATACACATAGGCAACTATAACCCCCAGTCCACGTTTTATCTAAATGGGTCCAAGGTCTAAATGTTCCAATCAACAAGCGACTTGGGTGATAAATATTCCGGTAACTTAAAGTTTACAGTACACGCCTCTTCTATAATCTCTAAAACTAAAAAATTAACAGGCTTCATTCATAAAAATTCCCATACAACGGAGGCTAAACTTGCTTTGTTTAAGATATGCGTAAGACCTACACTCGAGTAATGCGCATTTATCTTTTCGAGCATGAATAGCATAGATAGGATACGCATAGAGAGTGTACAAAATGGTATCACACGTTGAATTCTGGCAACTAACGAAAACATGGGCTCCATGACTAGATGTGAAACACTTTCTTTAGAACCCCTGTGTCGTTGCCGACTACGACATAACATTTGCCTATAAAATAATCAACGAAATATCATTTTCGGCTTTCTCTCCCATGTGGAACCAAACGCCTAGATACGATCTTCGGAACTACGAAGCAACATTACTTATCGACAAATACCAAACACAACATCGCGGTAAGTTCATTATCGTATTCTACAGCAAACTCTGGAATAAGCTACCACGAAATATCGGCACTACTAAATCTATCCTAATATTCAGACGACTGATCATTCCATATCTAGAATCTAAAGACTTGTACCAAATCTTCGACGACTTACCACTAAACCTTGGATCAATAAGCAATGGCTTATTAGGGCATTGAAATTGCAAACACTAAAATCATGCACGTTGTGGTAAAAAACGAAAACACGAAGGTTCCGGTTTGAAAATGATTATTCTGCTACCACTAATTAAATTCGTTTTTTCTTTCTATTTCATATATTCTGTGTCACCGCCTCCCCGAGTTTATGGTCAGCTCTCGTAAAGAATTGGCCCCCTTTAAGCAACCACAAAAGCTGGCTAGGAACGTAATCAATGCACCAACAACTCACCGCTCATGACCAACCCACACAGATTGGCTCCGTTAACCAAATTTCAAACTATCAGCCTTATTATGTTTCTGGATAGTCTCTATGGTTCATTCTGCTCACTCGCGGCCATTTCCTGGGATTACAGTGTCACAGACAAAAGGCTTCTTAGTTAATTAATACCTTCATATATCATTAATTCCATAACAGTAACTCTATTAAAACCCTGTTAAATCAGACTATACCATTCTGATCATGCCTGTAAACTGGTATGCTCTCATGTACAAATTGCTACTTAAGAATAAACTATTACTATTATTACTACATATTATAGTCAAGTCACAACAATAATACAGAACAACTATTTCAATAAACGAACTATTACGGTGCAAAAAGAGCAAAAAAATAAACGAAAAGGCATTTCATAGACAAAATAACCGACGATGTCCTATAACGTGTAGTCGAATTCTTGAACCCAAATCATCCCATTCATGAATATGTAGAAATGCTCCATCTCGATGTAATTCATCCATACTATTCGCAACATCTGAATGACTATAGAATATTATAATATACCAAACACAAAACAATAAATTAACATTATGCATGACAACAAGACACATACTCGACGTATAAAAACTGGAGTACTAGTTATACTACTACTAGATTAGGGTGGTAAAATGTAAATATATTCTAATTTTTCAGAATTTCATAATAGCAAATAAAGGTGTCACTATGACGAGCTAGATTGGTTGGAACACTTATTCTTTAAGACCTTTATATGCTAGGCAGGTCAGTCGGAGAGCGGTAAGACGAAAACCACGAGATCTGAGCTTCCAGAGGAAACGTATCGCTGACTGCATTTCCATCAGATAACCAGAATTACAGCTATACTGCTTTCATATCATAAAAATATAGGGTGAGATTCAGTCAGTTCTAAAAATGTACACCTCAAGTTACTACAGGAATGTCCATCTTCAGTGTCAAGGCCTCTGAAAACAAGGAGTTAACACACTTAAAACTGCTCATAATGAGGTCATGTGTAGCTAGATTAAGGCAGATATCCCATCAATACTATATTCATGCTCTTACGTTGCTAAGACTACCCATGATCCAGCTTCCTTTACAAATGCCTCAGAGAGGAGGACTCCCTAACTATTCTCCTTAAAACTATATTTCATTAAACTACTACTAAATATTAGAAGACATTGCTTTGTATAGGACACTGTTATCCCTAACACTGATGTTTGTACTGTATAATTCTTTATTGATATTTATACTATAAAGTTTGATTACAGTGTAGAAAATTATGGTTATTGTTGGCGCGTTGTACAATTAGTGACGCTGGATTCTCTTGGTTAAATAGATATCTGTCGCATCTTCGTTCCTGACTTCTTGATCATACGCGTAATTGATTGTTGTGCGTGTATGAGTCTGGTTATTTACGAAGACAAAAAATACGGGATACATAGTTGTTGGTTCCAACGAAGTTACAAATCCAGCAGTACAAAATAAGTCAGTCTCATAATCTGAAGGTACCACCAAAGTGGTGAGCTGACTCAACAAACACGCTATTCTGTTTGCAGCTTTTCTGGATTAGCTGTGCCTATAACTGCAACATTACCTTTGGAATTATTTGTTTTCATCTGACTCGTCTACCTTTTGACATTTTGTTTCGTGCTTTATACAAGTGCATACATACTGGTTACTTAAGCTCATTCCTCCTCATTACTCATGAAGATACAATTCACTGTGTTTTCTGTCTCCACGGATTACTAGAGCTTCCACACACTAACGGCATTTTAACATTTCATTTAATTCGCTAACGAGGATTATATTTTATTCACATATTCAGCTCATATCTTGTTTTGTGTCCGCAACTCTTGGTGAGTTTGTTTATTAATTTGCGATTAATTTTTGCTTGCACTCATTTTATATCGTACGTTATATATTATTGTATTTTTTTCATCGGTTTCGTTATTGTGTTGTCATGTCCACTAGCCCTGATCTTACTTCATACTTTAATACGGAGTCTGTAAGTGCTATAAGCCTTAACGTACCTTTTAGTTCTCATAATCCAGTGCTATGGTTTTCTCACATAGAGAGTTACTTTCTTGCACACAATATTGTATCACAGAATGTTAAGTATGGGTACGTTAGTTCCATGCTACCTGATGACATCGCCAATCAAGTTAGGGACAAATTGGTTAACAAAGATCCTAAAGCGCCTTACGACGTCCTAAAGCAAGCGGTTATAAAAGCAACATCATTATTAGATCATCAAGTTGTCGACCAACTACTAAGCACTGTACAGTTAGATGACCGAACACCTTCCCAGTTAAAGAACCATATGAAAACATTGCTAGGTGATAGAAAGGTCGATAACAAGCTATTTTATCAACTATGGTTGCGACGTTTACCTCAAAGTGTTTAGCAAATACTGGCTTACGGTGATGGCGATGTTAATGTTGACAGATTAGCCGATATTGCCGATCGGATTTATGAAAGAACGAAAAGTCAGGCGGTTGCGCAACTTAGTCAGCCAGCATTGACACGGGAAATAGACTCCTTGAAAGGACAGATAGAAATGCTGCGTGAAGAGATCTTGGCACTGCGACTGCACAACGCACCACGCACTCGATCTAGACAGCGATCCCTTAGCAGAAAAAGGTATTCACCTACCAGAACACACACTGCTGATACTTGTTGGTATCATCAAATTTTTCGTGACCGAGCTAGACGGTGTTCTTTACTGTGTAATTAAAAAAATGCCTTTCACGAAACGGCGAGGCCGGTGGTCGGTGACGACTGCGACTTTCGGCGAAAGGACTCAACACAGCCGTCTATTTTATGTAAAGGATCTGAATACCGGTACGCTATTCTTAGTGGATACAGGAGCAGAAGTTAGTGTAGTCCCACCTACAACCGCAGAAAAGAAAAGCGTTGATCCAACAGTCGTCTTACGTGCAGCAAACACATCCGAGATACGAACCTATGGAAAACGCTCGCTAATGCTCAATTTGGGCCTTGACACTAGTTTTGAGTGGAAATTTATTGTAGCAGAGGTAATGTTTCCAATAATCGGGATTGGTTTCCTCCGGCACTATAATCTCTTAGTAGATGCCAAGCGTCATCGACTGCTTAAGTGCTGAGCATCACGTCTATATCAGTTGAATAGTTACCGATCCTCCTTCCATGTCGTCGTTAGTGGTTCAGAAAACTCCGGTTCGCCCGTAGTTTTCACTCCTTCAGAAATTTCCGGAGCTCCTAAAAGTTACATACGAAAATACACTAGTGAAACATGATATCATGCATCACATAGACACAACCGGACCACCTGTCCATTTTAAACCAAGACGATTAGACCCTAAGAGCTTATCAATTGCCAGGTCAGAGTTTGATAGGCTGCTTCAGTTGGGAGTCATCCATCCTTCTAACAGTTCGTGGGCATCCCCACTACATATGGTTCCAAAAAAGAATGGGGATAGGCGGCCATGTGGCGATTACCGCGCTCTGAACAAGCAAACCATTGCCGATAGACACCCGATTCCCCATATTCAGGATTTTGTTAATAATATGTCAGGTACTACAATTTTCTCTAAGATTGATCTGGCCCGAGCTTATCAGATCCCGGTAGCACCTGCCGATATCGACAAGACGGCGATCACCACACCCTTCGGGTTATATGAGTTTCTTCGCATGCTCTTCGGGCTCACCAATGCAGCACAAACCTTTCAGCGATTCATTGACACAGTGCTTCGAGGGCTGCATTTTGTATACGCATATATTGATGACTTGATGATGGCGAGTACAACACCAGAAGAGCATATGGAACACCTACAGCAACCTTTCCAACGATTGAAGGAATATGGTGTAACAATCAACCCTGACAAATGCGAGTTCGGCAAGCAATCACTTCAATTTTTGGGCCATGTTGTGAACTCTAAGGGAATTACGCCCATTCCAGAAGCTGTAGAAGCCATCAAAAACTATCCTTTACCCAACTCGTTTAAGAAACTCCGCCGATTCCTCGGCTTGATTAACTTCTACAGAAGATTTCTTCCACACTGTGCGCATATAGCTCAGCCTCTGACAGATCTTTTGAAAGGACGCTCCCGGTCTTTAAACATGACTGAGAGAGCAATTAAAGCTTTTGAACAATTAAAGGAAATGTTAAGTTCAGCAACCTTACTTTCCCGTCGTGACACCAACGCCTCTCTAGCCTTAATGACTGACGCATCAGATACGGCGGTCGGTGCAGTTCTTCAACAGTTCATCAATGGTCAGTGGAAACCATTGTCATTTTTCTCCAAACGCCTTAACACATCGCAGACTAGATATAGTACGTTTGGCAGAGAGCTCTTAGCAGTTTATTTGGCGATCAAACATTTTCGACATATGCTTGAAGGTTTTGCTTTTACTATTTTTACTGACCATAAGCCACTCACAAAAGCATTTATCACGAAGCATGACAACTACAGTCCCAGAGAAGTTCGACAATTGGACTTTATCTCACAATTTTCAACCGACATACGCTTCGTCAAAGGATTAAAGTTACCACGGGAGTACTTCAGTCTAGCAGTAGGAGTTTCTAATGATATGTCTGATTATATTCAACGATTGAAAAGACATTAAGGAGATAAGGTCGCAAGCTCCTCGTTATTCATTGCGCCCTTCTTACGTACCTCGAAACCTCAACGATTGCTCCCACGTTTTCGTCAGGATTGATCATGTACGTAAACCCTTACAGCACCCGTATGAGGGCCCATTTAAAGTCTTACATAGAAACGACAAAACAGTCACTATCGAACGTGCTGGAAAAAGTGACACTGTGAGCATAGATAGAGTTAAGCCTGCATTCATCGAAAATGGTACCTGTCAACTGACCGAAAAGCTATCTCCAAAGTCGGAGCAACAGTTGAATGACAGCGAGAAGCCAGCAACTTAATCTACAACGCCGAAATCATCAACCAACCGTACAACACGTTCAGGGACGTTCACGTACACTGGCCACGAGGATATTCAGAAACGATTTTTATATCCTAGTATTTTCTTCTGAGTTCACTTGAACAAGTCGTCAGTTAAAGCACAGTATTATCCAATTTTATATTTGTTACGTGCAGAACATGCTCTCTGATACTTCATATCTAAAATTCTTTGTTATTTTCTTAGTACCATGCATTTTAGTTAAAGAGTTGCAATAGTTAGTTGTCTAATATGACGAAATATCAGAACACTAATATTCGTAATTTATTTTTTGTCGTTTTGTTTACATGTCATCGAATTATTTACAAACTGTTGCTTAGCCTATGCAACTATAAATTTAATAAGCAGTATCGTGTACCTTTTTGCAATGATTTATTGTTTCAAAAACATGCATTAAAAATTCGAAACCCTCACTTTTCACATTCATTTGTGCTATTTTTTTAAAAATCAAATTGGCATTTTGATATTTGTAAATTTTATACACGATAAGGTTCTGTAGCACTTATTTTCGTATCGCATTTTTGTTTTACTGTAATTGTATTTATATTTTATTATTATTATCCATTTACTTTTCGAACACAGACATTTTTTTAAATAAATATCTATGTTCTAGGAGGAGGCTAATGTAGGGGCCGCTGTTACCCCTAACACTGATGTTTGTACTGTATAATTCTTTATTGATATTTATACTATAAAGTTTGATTACAGTGTAGAAAATTATGGTTATTGTTGGCGCGTTGTACAATTAGTGACGCTGGATTCTCTTGGTTCAAATAGATATCTGTCGCATCTTCGTTCCTGACTTCTTGATCATACGCGTAATTGATTGTTGTGCGTGTGAGTCTGGTTATTTACGAAGACAAAAATACGGGATACATAGTTGTTGGTTCCAACGAAGTTACAAATCCAGCAGTACAAAATAAGTCAGTCTCATAATCTGAAGGTACCAACAACCTAGGCTGTTACTGGTATGTATACATATAAAAAACTCCTATACAAACATTCTAAGTCACATGTAATTTTGATGAACAACAGAATAAACTTTCCAGAAAAGCTCTTTAAACTACGTAACAGCATGAAATTAAAAATACTTTATAAAAGTTTTGTCTAACAGATTAATATCCTAAATTATTGATCTCCACTTCAGTTACTCACTGAAAGTGACTATGCCAACTAAACTACAACAATCAGCTCATTAGTGACTAACACCAAGATTTTTTATGGGGATCTTGTGAGAGGTCGTAACTGGTGGAGCTTTGACGTGTCGGGAGTGGGACAGTTATCACTAATGACAGCGGATGACC
Source organism: Schistosoma mekongi (assembly GCA_034768735.1). Lineage (NCBI taxonomy): Eukaryota > Metazoa > Platyhelminthes > Trematoda > Strigeidida > Schistosomatidae > Schistosoma > Schistosoma mekongi. The sequence continues at coordinate 15,095,547 of CM068312.1, read as the reverse complement.
GTCGAAGTGAGAATCCTACCATTGAATGCCGACTCAGTGGTGCATGGGGTTAGGGGTTCATCGTCAACCTGAAGCCCCTGGGGTGCGCACTGCTGAAAAGTAAAACACGAAAACGAAACAGCTATCCTGTGCTCCCTAGTTTTTAGTCAACTAACATATTCAAATACTTGTTGTCTTTGCAATGGTCAACATTGTTGGTACTGTTTGTAATTACCAAGAGAATTTACTTAGAAAAGTGACACAAACTTTAATATTATAGTAAAAGTTTACATATTAAAGATAGAAATAGTAATAAAGCAAACACAATTTACTCTGCGTTGGTTTTTTTTCAAAAATATCCCTGCACATCGAGCATTCAACTTGATTTTTTGACGAATTAAATTTATCGTTCGTTCATCACTAATTAATTAATTAATACAATTAGGGGAGTTTGTAGAGATAGTCAACTGTTAATTTCAATTTTTGATATCACGAATTGATGTGAATCAGACAACCACTGATCACCTGGAAGCACTGGACAGCTGTTTCGTCCTAGTATGGGACTTCTCAGCAGTGCTCATCCACGACCTTATCGGGGATCAAACCCAGGACCTTCTGGCTCCGCGGCGAACGCTTTACCATTGGACCACTTAGTCGGCTCCTAACGGTTGATATTTCCCATTCAGCCAATTCATGATACCCAAATATCCCTGATAAATTCAGTTGTTATTTTTATGTAAATATATATTTCACAAACGTAAGAAGTTGATAATCACGTGAAGTTGGGTTGAGCAATTTAATCCATAAAGCTTTCGTTTCAAGACAACATAAACTTTAGACTGTAGTGATGTATTAGAATTCCCTTAACAAATAAATAATAATTTGCATTATCAGAATGCGATCATGATTTGCATGAATATACCGAAGACAGATCGCAATAAATAAACACATGTAATTATTAGTTGGAAATGATATACCTTGATTGCCTGAAATTTCAAAATAACTTACTACTTAATTTCCTATTTTAACCTAACAACACCAGTGAATGTAAAACTCATTTGTCGAATGTGAACTGTTAGCAAGTAACGATCCTCAATAAAAGCATGCCCAAAACATGCTTACGAAGCTGTGTTGTGATTAATCCACACTTAGCCAACTAGAGCCAACCAACAATCGGAAAGTTTCTGAAATATTCTTATACCGATATTTATATAAACTCCAGTGTAATTATTTGCTTCTGATTTGGGATCAAGTCGCTGTCGTTGTCCAACCGTAGAATACTAAACGGGACTAATACATAATATTATCGGGGCAGCAGAGACAACTCATACAACATGGACTATATTTAGAACCACATTGTTTACGTGATAAAAGGTTATACTACCCAAGCTAACGTAATCCAGTACATAAAGTAAGGTCTGAACCTGAGTCTCATCTGTTGTAAGTCTGGTACTTTTACTAATGAACCATTCCTCCACGATAATGAGTCTAGAATTTATTGTAAAGACGACATAAAAGTTTGCTATTTGGTGTTGTAGAATATTTTTAGCCTTTATTACAGTCACCAAATAAAGAATGGAAAATTAAAATGAGTGTGGTAAACTCCTACTGCAGTTATAGGTAATTCATTACATATTTAAATTAGAGAGTAGAAGAGTGCTGATTACTTGACAAACAATAGTTAATCCCAAAAGACAAATTGCTAGGCAATTTATGTAAATATCCGTAACACCAGATAGTGATAGAATGAATAATTGCAAGTAAGAGTCAAAACCGTCTTCAAATTATCAAGCCAGCACTTATTACTGAAATTAAAAGAACTATTACAACAAAATATAAATATTTCATACTGTATATTTAATGTACGCAAAAGAACTAATCTCATTTTCAGGAAACCCCAAAGGCTCCAGTGTTATCTTTTATGCGATATAAGTAGTTACAATTTACAAGTTGAATTTGGCACTATATGACGCTGAAATAATGTTGTAGGTCATCACTTTTATATAAAGCGAACAGAGACAAATAAGCTGCTTTTATGAGGACTAGTGATACACGTAAACTACAGAAAAAGAAGTAGGCGTAGTGCAGTTCTAGACCCAGAGTGTTAAGATGCTAAGACGTTACCTATTCATTTCTTTTGTATGATCCCTTCATGCAGCATAGCTTCCATGAACCAATAAATAAGTTAAAACTTTTATTCGCAAAATAGTCCTTCTGTGACTGAATTCTCGTGATGGCTGCCACATGTGTTGAGTATGTGTTAGTGCTAAACCTAACTCCCTCTATTGCACCATCGGGAGGAACAGTGTCCACAAAGGTGGTAATTATGTCTCTGCGACTCCTGGGCGAAGAAGTATTTAGTGAGACATTTCAGGCAGTTAAATCACTGCCGTTTACATATGTTTAGCTGTCGTGATTTAAAAAGTCTTGGTTTAATGACTGAATGTCACTATTACAACGTACATCGTTCTACAGCTTCATGACAGTAATTCTAGCCTAGTTGTTTTGATGATGTGAATTATTAATCGACGATTGGGTGTACATACTTTGTTAAGTGATATGTACAATAGACTTGAAATCATTTACTGCATATTTCTGACAAGATATTTATATGGATCGATGTGTTAAAGTTCACTTAATTATGCTTGTTGGTGAAGGACAAAGTTAATTCATATTTACACTTTGACAGTGACAACACCAGAAAAATATGTAATTAATTTAAGCGCGTGTATTTCCATTTAGGCTTGAATGGTCTATTCGCTGTAAGCATCAGTTCACATCTAAACACCATCTTCATTTAATAATGTTGATGTGTTTACTAGCTATGTCGCTTCTAACTCTACAAGTAATTGTACTCATTCTTGATGGTTATTGATTCTACTCTGTTCATTCATAACTAATCATTCTCATTAGTCTGTACAATAATCATGAAGTTGATTTCATTAAATAATGAAATATTTGTGAAGGCTACTGCCATTTTACTTTAGCATTATCTTTGGGAATCTAACCAACATAAAAACGTCTAAAAGCACTTCAGTTTTATCTAGTTGGGTGACAATTGTAAGCTAGTTAGTTTTCATAATGAAATACTGTGATTTACATGAATATAGTTTTCTATCAAGGAAAATTGTCTGCAAATATCTTCTTTCTAATTAAGTCACTTGAAGTGTTTGAAGTGAAGAAGTGGTAGTAATCGTAGTTTCTAGAATGACTAATTTAATCATACAACAGGATGAACTCTTCTTTATTAAATAGTATTATAACTGACAAACATAGGCTAGGATAACTTTGAGTTATTTTGTAACAACCTCAAACGTGGTGCTATTGATGCCGCGATTTATCCAAGGACATATTGCACCACTGATCCCATAAGATGAAGTTTATCTGATAAAAGCCATCGGTTAACCAACATAAAAGCTTTTGATTTGACAGTGTTTGAGACTGTGCATAATAAGGACAAAGTGTAAACAATACAAAGTAAGCTGATTGTCGTGTAAGGTCTTATTTTGAGTAAATTACTATCAGGATTAGAAGTGAATTTGTTAGTAAGCAAATGATCTGACATTTCGTCGAACAAGACATTTTTCACTGTTTTAGTGATAACTCATAGGGATAACATTCTAGCGTCATATAACGGGCACACTTGAACAAACTGTGTGTATACTCTTATGTGACCTACTCCTCCCAACGAGCCTTATACCACACTATCATTTCCCCAAAAATGTCACCATATGCATAATTTTGTTGTTGGATTATATCGATGAACTTGTATATCAAAAGAATACTTATGCAAAATGTTAATTTATTAAGTAAAAGTTCGTTATCATGACATAAATAATTAATTAACAATCAAAAATTAAAAAACATTAGTAAGTTAATATGAAGGGCAACGAAGGGGGGCAAAATTATTGTTTCGATTGGACATTGTCTTCTACGATCTGGATTGTTGATTATTAAGTGTTCTAGTAGTGACTGTAATAAAAGCATAAAGAACGGTGACTTATTCATGAGTTATTGATGCAATGCTATTACTTATGACTAGTGTCAGACGATCTCTTGTAAGGTCATTTTAGTGCATACCAAATTAATGCTTAATTCAAATTACAAATGCCAAATCGATTTATTTGGAGGCAAAAATTATCTCATTGTGATGTAACGATTTGTGGATATTTAGGAATCCTATAAGTCAACAAGATAATCATCATCATTATTATTCAATGATGTATGTTTGATACTCTACAATACTTTAGAATCAATAGATTTCTGTAAAGTGACATGATCATTAAAGTTTTTATTTGGTGTATTTGTAGCCGTGAGACTAAATGAACCTAGGTGGTTTATAATTCATGTGATGAAAGTGAGTTAAATATATTTGGATTGTTATTTACCTTGTGGAACGGAAGAATCACCTGTATTTGAAAAATCTGTCAGCAAAAGACTCATAACTGAAAACACATAAGAGACAATAAACAAATGATTTTGTATTAAAAGGCAAATGCGTAATTTCGGTGACATTCAATTGAATACCCTCTGTTTCTGTGTGTGTATTGATAGATGGTTTGATGTCTGTATATGATAAATATCTGATTTGGAGGGGCGAGTGGAAATTTTGCTTCAACTACTGTCATCAATGTTGGCTGAATAGTGTCGGCGATGTAAACGTTACTTGTTGTTACAAAAACAACGCAGTGAAATTTTTGTCTACATTACAACTAATGAAATGAATGTAATGCTGACTTACACGAATAGATATCTCCGTTAGTTAAGCTCCATTCTAGATAATATATTTCGGAATTAATTTCACTGAAATCTGAAAAAACATTATCAACATTCAGTAATGAACAAATTTATAATCAATATTTAAACTTAAATTAATGTTTCTATGTGTGTGTGATGTAGAAATTTAGTGGTGTTTATACTCCCTAATTGAATGAATAGTAGTTGAACAAGTCAAACACATTGGTATGTAGACAAGATATGAATACATATTCAGTCATCATAAGTAGGTTACCATCATTAAAATCATTTAACTTGGTGTAATAGAAACTTGTTGAATTATGAATGATGACATAGAACGCCGTATCAGGCATATTTATTCAATGTTAGGAAAATAATGTTCATTATCTGCTTCAAATTACTGTATTGACTTAGAGGAAGTAGTTCAGCACAACTGGCTTCGGTTCTATTCGATTGTGTTCCTGTCAGAATATGAGAATGAAGTAAACATTGATCACAGTAATAAGCATGTGAAATAATCTTTGTAGTATACACTAATTATTATAACAAACTAATTGTTCAGTACATATGGTGAAGATACACACAGAAAAACTCTTTGACTATCGCACAAAGTGATATAAATTCAATACGTTGAGATTGGTGACAATGCTGCTGACTACTCACCAGCTCACTGATTTTATGTTGTATGTTACCTGTTGAATCTATATGTTAGTACAATGTAATTCAGCGGATGTTTATTTTGATTTAAACAACAGTATTTCTTTGAAGTAAATGTACTTACTGAAACAATCGTAACAATGTGTTTACGCTTATTGAACTATTCAATCTCACCTATAAACGTACGATTTTCTCCGTCCAAACGTTCTCGCCATAATTGTGCTAAAGTCAGATTATATTCTACGCAATGTAAGTGGAATTGAATAAAGGTAAAATTAAGATTAGACCACCAGAAGAACAATGAGGTCATTTCAATGAACGTGTTGTATGTATATGATGCAATTCAACAAAGATCAATTGAGTATCAGCTGAACATTCATCAAATAATGCTCCACATGCACAGAAGCTGTATTCAAATTCTATTAAACACGTCAATATATGTTGATGCAATAAATCATTCTCATGAGTACTTACGATCAAATTTCATTAATGCAACATCCATTCTAACCTTCTTATCTAAATTAAATCGACAGAAATAAATGATAAGTGAAAATGAATCAAATGTACCTGTCTCCACTTGAAGAACAATCATTGTAAATCTATTTAAGCTCATAATACACCTCAATACATAAAATACAATCATCACTATACAACAATAAATAAACACCATATTAGTCACTATTCATAGTCAGTCTAAAACCTACAAATTAATCCGAATCATTTCAATTCTAAATGTAACTATGCTATTCACGATATGATATGATATTCTCTTGTGACTGATGATTCCAAGTGTTTTGTGAATTCATATGATGTTGACAATATGAATTCATGAAATATCAATGTGTCTTCACGTCGACATTCAACAAATGACAGTATTTAATTCTAATAAACTAAAACAACTCTGATTAGAAGTGAATAAAAAGGAGAATGATACAAAAGAAAAACTGAAACAAAACAGTTCAATTGAATATTTCCGTCTACATTTAAGAGTGAGGCGAAGATGCTCTGTTCTTTTAACTGCACGATAACAATCTATATCTAAAATCAAATGTTTTGGTTAGATATCAATTAAATTGTTTCACTTACATTCTGTTATTGTTGCATTTGGAATGCCTGATTGTTCAATAGCTTTACCTAAACGATTCATATAACATGATAATCAATTAAATGTGCAGTTGTGTTGACATGATACAATCAAAATATTCTATCAATTAATGCATAGAATGAACAGAAATGTGAATAAATTTGTTATGTTTCGTTGGACAATGACAACTATGATGATGTTGGTGATGATGATGATGATGATGATGATGATGATGTTGGTGGTGATGATGAAGTTGATGATAATCTTGTAACAATTTGGATATTCATCGTCAATAACACTGAGAAGTGAGACTAGTTTACATTCACTCAATGAATAAGTGTCTATCAATAACATGATTGAATTCACTTCCATTCATCAGTGTTCATGTTATTCGATTTACTTGAAAATAAAGTAACATTTCACAATGATTAGTTAAAATATACCGCCCGAATGTTGACATTACCTTTTACCGTATTTAAAATTCTAAAGTTAGAGTTGGTAACATCAGCAAACCATTGTACATTGTCTAAATTTCAATGAAAACAAATTGTTGAATAATGTGAACAGGTGATTTGAGTACAATTAAAATGTGAAGAATGAAGAGTGTATTAAATGAATTCAGTGTAACTTCAGTATTCATACACATTTTCAATAAATCCATTACTCTTCTAATTATACAAATATATGGTCAACCTAAAACGCCTGAGGCCGAATTCAAGATGCGCACTGATGATAAGTTTAAGATTAGAACGAGATAGATGTCTAGAAATACTGCCTAGTTTTCAGTGGCATCCTGCCAACATCAATCTGTGACGTATGCAATCAATTAAAAGTATCAATCTCCATAATAAATCATCTCAATTCAAATGTCTATTTATCAGAAATCAACTGTTTCTCAAGCTACATAACAGAACTGCTACACTTCTATTCATCATGCAATTACTTCGTTTCATAATGTGTACACACTGTTACAAACCCATAGAATCATTCAAATGTCTAGAAATGCAAAGTGATCAATCAACTTGCTTGTTTCCAACTTGCTAAATTGACATCTTTACATTTCAATGACAGATCTTAATCGTAAAGCACACTGTACACACGTGAACAAGTGAACATAACAAGAGCAACTTCACCAACCAAATGATAATCAAGAAACTCGCCGATACTATTGTCTCTAATTTGACGTACAAGTATTTTGTAATTAGATACTGTTGTGATACTGTTGTGATGATATCACTGTAACTAATCTAGACCATCACATGATTGAAATGTAGCTTAAATTGCTTAGTGTCTTTATTCACATGATTATTGTAGATTGGTATTTATGCATTTTTATTTGATTGAATGCGTGAGAGAATGATGTTAGCAGGGTACCATTGAAAACCATGGATCACTGCTAGACAGCTGTTTCGTTCTAGTTTGGAACTCCTCAGCAGTGGCACTCTGCAAACTCAGTCTCAGGGTTTTCACCAACGTGAACACCTAACCCCTCCCTGCAAACGTTAATCTGGCCAGCATCCAACAGTAGAATTGCCACTTCCATCAATTTGTGATATATAACACAAAGACCATCCATTGTCATTGGTGATAGCCGTCTTACTTCCTAGAAATGTGTACTCGACTAGTCACAAATTCCACTAGTCACTAAGGTTTCTGGAACGTCCCGACGTTAATGACTAGTGAGCTGATTATTATAATTGAATTGAGATGGTTGACTAACTCAATTCACGTACTTCATGTTCTTGTTTACGTTTGCATGTTTCCCTAATTGGGTCGATGTGGCTTTGTGGAGACTGGTTAATTATTAATTTCTTATTTGTCTTCGTTATGCAATAATCTTGATAGTGTACTACTTAAAAGCATTACAATGTAGTGGACGCGTGTTTCAACTTAGTTTGTAACTCACTGGTAACACAAACTGTCGAATGAATCTTAGTTGATCTAATGTACTAACCAAACATTTTCAATCTTCACAATTTACTGATGTTTCTTCTCCTTAATTGTAAGGCTGATTTATATCCACGACAATGATATTCATGCATACAAAAGTAAACTATATCAAGCTGATTTGTAGCATTGTAAGGATTAGTGTTTCATTTTACTTGAATACAATATCAACATATCAGTTGTTCTTCTGTTAGTCACTACTATTTGAATTGCTCATTTATGTGAACAGTACAATCTCTTATGAAGTGATTATACACAACGGAGTACTTAATGAATTCTACAAACGTATAAATTGAACAAGGCGGATTGATTTATGAAACAATATGAAACACGCTTGAATACAAAATGTATTATTTCATCTGTATGTGAATAATCAACAGCATAATAGTTTTAACTGTTACTTACAATTCATTTGTGATATTCGCGCTTGTAGACTGTTTCGATGTACCTCTAGATTTTCTGAATTCAATTAAACACAGTATTGAAGTAAGCATATTCAACATTATGAGTAGATAATTGAGTAATGCATAGACGGATCGCACTTGAGAGTTTTACGAGGTATACGAAATACTCAGGAATGCATTACTACATAGTATACAAAAATACATTCTAACCTCATGACAGTAATAAGATTGGAGGTTAACATAACGGTGATTTACCAACGGTGATTAACCAACGGTGACTTATTTATGGGTTTTTGATGCAATGCTATTACTTATGACTAGTGTCAGACGATCTCTTGTAAGGTCATTTTAGTGCATACCAAATTAATGCTTAATTCAAATTACAAATGCCAAATCGATTTATTTGGAGGCAAAAATTATCTCATTGTGATGTAACGATTTGTGGATATTTAGGAATCCTATAAGTCAACAAGATAATCATCATCATTATTATTCAATGATGTATGTTTGATACTCTACAATACTTTAGAATCAATAGATTTCTGTAAAGTGACATGATCATTAAAGTTTTTATTTGGTGTATTTGTAGCCGTGAGATTAAATGAACCTAGGTGGTTTATAATTCATGTGATGAAAGTGAGTTAATTCTATTTGAATTGCTACTAACCTGGTCTAACGAGACGCTTTATTTCAATAACAAAATCTGTCTGCATCTCATTTAACACTAAAAACACATAAGAGACAATAAACAAATGATTTTGTATTAAAAGGCAAATGCGTAATTTCGGTGACATTCAATTGAATACCCTCTGTTTCTGTGTGTGTATTGATAGATGGTTTGATGTCTGTATATGATAAATATCTGATTTGGAGGGGCGAGTGGAAATTTTGCTTCAACTACTGTCATCAATGTTGGCTGAATAGTGTCGGCGATGTAAACGTTACTTGTTGTTACAAAAACAACGCAGTGAAATTTTTGTCTACATTACAACTAATGAAATGAATGTAATGCTGACCTACCCGTGTAAAGAATTTCATTGGATAAACTGAATTCTAAATAATTTATTACGGTATTTATGTCTTTGAAATCTAAAAAAACATTATCAACATTCAGTAATGAACAAATTTATAATCAATATTTAAACTTAAATTAATGTTTCTATGTGTGTGTGATGTAGAAATTTAGTGGTGTTTATACTCCCTAATTGAATGAATAGTAGTTGAACAAGTCAAACACATTGGTATGTAGACAAGATATGAATACATATTCAGTCATCATAAGTAGGTTACCATCATTAAAATCATTTAACTTGGTGTAATAGAAACTTGTTGAATTATGAATGATGACATAGAACGCCGTATCAGGCATATTTATTCAATGTTAGGAAAATAATGTTCATTATCTGCTTCAAATTACTGTATTGACTTAGAGGAAGTAGTTCAGCACAACTGGCTTCGGTTCTATTCGATTGTGTTCCTGTCAGAATATGAGAATGAAGTAAACATTGATCACAGTAATAAGCATGTGAAATAATCTTTGTAGTATACACTAATTATTATAACAAACTAATTGTTCAGTACATATGGTGAAGATACACACAGAAAAACTCTTTGACTATCGCACAAAGTGATATAAATTCAATACGTTGAGATTGGTGACAATGCTGCTGACTACTCACCAGCTCACTGATTTTATGTTGTATGTTACCTGTTGAATCTATATGTTAGTACAATGTAATTCAGCGGATGTTTATTTTGATTTAAACAACAGTATTTCTTTGAAGTAAATGTACTTACTGAAACAATCGTAACAATGTGTTTACGCTTATTGAACTATTCAATCTCACCTATAAACGTACGATTTTCTCCGTCCAAACGTTCTCGCCATAATTGTGCTAAAGTCAGATTATATTCTACGCAATGTAAGTGGAATTGAATAAAGGTAAAATTAAGATTAGACCACCAGAAGAACAATGAGGTCATTTCAATGAACGTGTTGTATGTATATGATGCAATTCAACAAAGATCAATTGAGTATCAGCTGAACATTCATCAAATAATGCTCCACATGCACAGAAGCTGTATTCAAATTCTATTAAACACGTCAATATATGTTGATGCAATAAATCATTCTCATGAATATTTACCACCGTATTTATTTTTTAAATATTCCTGTTCTCTCTTCATGTCTAATTTTATTACGACAGAAATAAATGATAAGTGAAAATGAATCAAATGTACCTGTCTCCACTTGAAGAACAATCATTGTAAATCTATTTAAGCTCATAATACACCTCAATACATAAAATACAATCATCACTATACAACAATAAATAAACACCATATTAGTCACTATTCATAGTCAGTCTAAAACCTACAAATTAATCCGAATCATTTCAATTCTAAATGTAACTATGCAATACACGATATGATATGATATTCTCTTGTGACTGATGATTCCAAGTGTTTTGTGAATTCATATGATGTTGACAATATGAATTCATGAAATATCAATGTGTCTTCACATCGACATTCAACAAATGACAGTATTTAATTCTAATAAACTAAAACAACTCTGATTAGAAGTGAATAAAAAGGAGAATGATACAAAAGAAAAACTGAAACAAAACAGTTCAATTGAATATTTCCGTCTACATTTAAGAGTGAGGCGAAGATGCTCTGTTCTTTTAACTGCACGATAACAATCTATATCTAAAATCAAATGTTTTGGTTAGATATCAATTAAATTGTTTCACTTACATTCTGTTATTGTTGCATTTGGAATGCCTGATTGTTCAATAGCTTTACCTAAACGATTCATATAACATGATAATCAATTAAATGTGCAGTTGTGTTGACATGATACAATCAAAATATTCTATCAATTAATGCATAGAATGAACAGAAATGTGAATAAATTTGTTATGTTTCGTTGGACAATGACAACTATGATGATGTTGGTGATGATGATGATGATGATGATGATGATGATGATGATGATGATGAAGTTGATGATAATCTTGTAACAATTTGGATATTCATCGTCAATAACACTGAGAAGTGAGACTAGTTTACATTCACTCAATGAATAAGTGTCTATCAATAACATGATTGAATTCACTTCCATTCATCAGTGTTCATGTTATTCGATTTACTTGAAAGTTAAGTAACATTTAACATTTATCAGTTGAGAAAATCTATTCAATGTTGTCATTACCTATTGATATATTCAAATAATGCTGATTGATTTGTATATCTTCCTCAGTTTGTATTAATCTCACTAAATTTTAATGAAAACAAATTGTTGAATAATGTGAACAGGTGATTTGAGTACAATTAAAATGTGAAGAATGAAGAGTGTATTAAATGAATTCAGTGTAACTTCAGTATTCATACACATTTTCAATAAATCCATTACTCTTCTAATTATACAAATATATGGTCAACCTAAAACGCCTGAGGCCGAATTCAAGATGCGCACTGATGATAAGTTTAAGATTAGAACGAGATAGATGTCTAGAAATACTGCCTAGTTTTCAGTGGCATCCTGCCAACATCAATCTGTGACGTATGCAATCAATTAAAAGTATCAATCTCCATAATAAATCATCTCAATTCAAATGTCTATTTATCAGAAATCAACTGTTTCTCAAGCTACATAACAGAACTGCTACACTTCTATTCATCATGCAATTACTTCGTTTCATAATACTTAATGAATTCTACAAACGTATAAATTGAACAAGGCGAATTGATTTATGAAACAATATGAAACATGCTTGAATACAAAATGTATTATTTCATCTGTATGTGAATAATCGTCAGTATATTCGTTGAAACTTTTACTTACTTTTGCTATTATAGATTCCGTTACTTAGATGCATTAAATGTGACGTTGCATTTTCTGAATATAATGAAACACATTATTGAAGTAAGCATATTCAACATTATGAGTAGATAATTGAGTAATACATAGACGGATCGCACTTGAGAGTTTTACGAGGTATACGAAATATTCTGGAATGCATTACTACATAGTATACACAAATGCATTCTAACCTCATGACAGTTATAAGATTGGATGTTAAGATAACGGTGATTAACTACATACGCTCTCCCACTTATGTTAGTTCAAATGCTCCACTTTTCTGTAATCGACATCTAACTTGATTAGTTTTACGTGTTTGACATTATCGTTAATTGTGATGGTAATTATTCATAATCTTAATTGAAAGCTTCGTCTTGTAAGTGAAACAGCTATCTTTTCAACGTCAAAAACATGTACACAATCAATACAAAGACAATTGTCAGCAATCGCCCACTGTAATACTTTACAATTTGAGACTAATCAATTTTAATATGATTTATCAAACATTGATTTATTGAATTATATGAAAGTATACTTTCTGAATACACTTAACTGTGACGTCTATGTTACAGAATTCCTGTTTAATTAATTTCATCAACGTACTACATAAATATGAAATGTAAACTTAATACACTAACAAGTATTTCATAACGTCCACGTTATGCCTATTCATATACATTAGTTTGCTACTAAGTGTTATGGCTATTTGCAAAAGCGCAATTATAAAACTGTTATCAACTTACCCTCTAGTGTAGATGCCTGAATTGCCATCAGGAATACGTTGATGTAAAACAGGAAAAACAGTACCATTTTGTCACTCATAACTACACTCTTTCTGCTTCTATTCATCCACTTTTATACTATCAGAAACACAGGTGATTGGTTATTGTGACGTATGATGTGTACTGAATGAATATGATTTGCACATAACGCATTATTGATTTACATACTAACCAATCCAACTCACCTCATTAGTGATTATCATCAGTTTGAGTGAATTCATTTCATCCAACAAACTACTCTGTTGTCAAACCACATTTGGTTACATAATTCTCAAGAATATTCGAAGTTGCATTCAATTTAAATATATTGAAATTCGTTAAGGAAGAAATGAAATTCGATCATGCCAATCTTTGCAATCAAAGCATTATTGATGAACCGTCAGTATGTTACAATGAATGCGGTTCAATATTAAAATACAAGGAGTTTTGTTGGCAGCAGATCGTTCATTCTTATGCAAAAACCAATTACGAAATCAGGTAAGTCCTATTTATTTATTACTGTTACTGGTAGTACTGAGTATCTTATTTGTAGGATAGATTGTTTAATGCCATTTAATGTTGTTTATCTACGGATGATTAATATTTCTGTAATTTAGTAAAACTGACACTTCACTTCTGAAGTTTGGAATTACTCAAAAGAAGGAAGGCACTGATTTCATCATTGTTTTCATTCAGTGATGGTGGCATCTGAACCATCTGTTCTTCAGTTAGATGATCTTAGACTTTGGAACATCTCTATGTCAGAATAGATTTATCTTACTAATGAAGATTTACTGAAAGATTTACTATTGCAGTGTTAGTGAGCAATAATTAGTTTGAAAATTCAATCAGTGCATTCAGCTATGCAGTAGGATTCTGATTTTCCAAAATGCCGAAGTATTCTTAACTTTTTGTGGGATGTGGTGAAAAGAGAGTCAAGTAAACTGGGTGCCGAGTGATCAACTGCCCTTGTTGAAACATCTAGTCGGGCTACCGTTATAATAACGCTAATGAAGGCAGTTAATTAATCGCCTAGAATTTGTGGAGGCATTCACTAGACTTTAGATCATCGTCCTCTACAACTTATTTGAACCACTGAAGTAAATGTAGGCATCTTTGTCAAATTGCAAGGTACATGTTGCTTTTCTAAAATTAACCTTACAGACAGATATTCACAAATTACTCTAAACAAAGCCTTCAGTGATATTCTTATTGTGAATACTTTATTCAGCACGTTCAGTTTCAAATATCATACACGTAGTTCAACAATTTCACTTATGATGTCCCATCGTTATTAGTCTTTAAAGGATTGAACCATTTCAAAATGACATGATAGTACATGCAGAAACTGGATGGTTAAACAATGAATGTCTTTAAAGTTGTTTAAACTTTGCTGTGACACTTATATCGTGGGAGGACTTAAATAGCAAATTCGAGTAACTTCTTGTAATGTTGCATGTTTTGTGGTAGATGTTGTGAACTTGAAATCAGATATGACTAGCTTAATGACTACTGGTTTGAGCATTTTTACTTACCGACATTACAGCACTCAACGCATGGATCAGTAGTCTACAGTTCTATTCTAGATATTTATCAAAATATTTTACGTCAGGCCCTTCCTCATTCGTGTAGATAATCAGCTTACTGATTTCACGTTTAGTACCACTGTATAGCTTAACATTTGTAACTATTGCCGTATTCTGAAATGATTGACTTCTATGAAACAATGTTTCAATGATTTTATTATCAGGATCATTATATTCAGTCATGCTATTAGATGACTTATGTAATCTGACCTTGATATTTTGAGAATCTGATGCAATACAGAGTCACGTAATATTTCATTATGTAATAGTTTACATAAGTGTATACATATGTTGATTCACAACAATTATCTCCCATTTGAATTTGTCTCAGCTCTAATCCTACTAGACAAAAAAAGACCATTTTTTATCACTTATCGCTACTTGCAACTGTTATTCCAATCTGATGAAACAACAAACAGGTACATCCAGTCCAACCAGTCTCAGATACGACGTAACGGGCATCTTGCCAGTCACAATTCAACTTAAACAATACTTGATTGCATATATCACAGACTGATATTGGCAGGATACCATTGAAAACCAGAGAGCACTGGACATTTGGTTCGTTCTAGTGTGTAACTTCTCAGCAGTGCGAACCCCAGATTCCGCACCAGGAGCTTCAGGTTGACGCGAGCGCCTAACCATCTGCACCACTGGGTCGACATCCAATGGTAGAATCCCCTGAAGCCCCTGGTGCGGAATCTGGGGTGTGCACTACTTAGGAGTTGCACACTAGAACGAAACAGCTGTCCAATGCTCCCTGGTCTTAAATGGTACCCTGCCAACATCAATCTGTGATATATTCAATCAAATAAAATAACCGATCTCCACAAAAATAACCATCCCATTTGAACCTAAACAATACTGATGAAACAACTGTCTAAGAAATTAAGTAATTCCTAGTCACTGTTTATTGATACTGTTAAAACGGAGAAATTTTGTTGAGAGGAAGGTTGATTTATGTTGTGAAATGTTATTCATCTATGACTGATTAATATTGATATCAATGGTATAATTGACCATAAGCATTTAACGGTTAGTATCACTTTACATAAAGAACAGTGAGGTTTCATTAATTTTCACAAATTTTATTAGTAAAATTGAGCCATCTTTGCATTGTTTGAAGGTTCTCAGTTATGTAAAACTTTATATACCTGAGTTGACTGATAAAGATTGTGGTGTTGAACATAAAGGTCCTAAGTTAGTTGAAATGCAGTTTACTTTACTATGGTTTAAGAGGTTAGATAAATAAGGAGTCAGATAAACATGGTTGAGTAAGGTATATTAACTCCGATTGAATCGTCTATTTTAGCCACCGCAATCGTCACACTATCAGTGGCAGATGGTTAAACGCATGGAAATTGTGGTCAATTTCACTTGATTTTGAATCTTCGTTTAATACAACAAAGTAGAACCACTGAACGAATTGAAGATGTACTGTGTGAGTTACGAGGCTGAAAATATTTTCTCTACAATCGATCTAAATGATACATACTTGTGAAATTCCTTCATGATAATGCCTGAATCGAACTCATCATTATTACTGCTTCATTTAGGATGTCCAGCTTCAAATGTTTGACATATCGATCAACAGTTTTACATACAATCTTCAAGAACGTTTTGTATAAGATCGTCATTCGACCCAAAAAGAATGAATCATATCAAGATGATATAGTAGTATATGTCCTAAGTAAAGTGCAAAATAATGACCATTTCTGAAGTTGTTTAAGAGTCGCTATGACACCTATGTTGTAAATCCACTGAAATATCAAATTCATCTCCTGTTGAATTGTTTATGTTATACAGTAGATTTAGGGAATTCAAAACCTGGTTGGACTTGTTTAATCCCACTGATTCACGTATTTTCACCGACAGATGTTTCAACTCTCAGATCATCAACTAGTGTTTTTTCAGCTCTGTGAAGTATAATTTATAATTGTTTGTTTATACTGGATTACAATCTAACTCTGTTCCATAATACTGTAATTCCAAATTGACTATAAATCACCGTATATTCATTATATAGACTAATGCATATCTACATCTCATAGGATGAGTGTAAATATAGTTCAAGTTAATAATGATGAATACAAGAGGATTATATTTGAAATGAACATCAGTCAGGCAAGTACAGAATCGAATAAGTTTCTGTGTTAATGCATGTTACAACATTCAAACCATAAAATAACAGATGAGCAACCATTAAAACTCGTTAGTATATTTAGGCTGGAGGAGATGGGAGGAAGTTATTAGTGACCTCTACACATCACGAATATCTACAAATGGTGCCATTCAATGGTCAATAACCACGCCATCAACTAATCAAATGATTCTATTTAATCAAACCACTGTTCATTCCGATATTCATTATAAATTGACTACTCATAATAAACAGTTTGTTTGATTGTGTATCATAAACAATGTCTTTATAAGGCAAAGGTGATCATGATGTTCAAGTGGTAAATCCAATCAGTTTTAAATGAAATCAGTGATAAGTAAACGAAGTTGTACAGTCAACTAGATCAGTAAATGAAAAAGTGTATCAACGTGATGATGATAAATTTAGTGAAGGGGTAGAATAAAACATTATTTCTACTGCATTTATGAAGAAATGGTATAAAGAAAGTAATAACAAAATGATAATGATAATAACAATAATTACAACAGTAATAATAACAATAATAATATTAATATTAATAATAATAATAAAAGTATGCTGATAGTTAGTTATTTTAATGAGAAGTCGGTAACAATAAGACAATTAATTCTACAATATTCACTTTCATTAGAATCCGACAAAGGAATAAAAGAAAACAGAATAACAATGAAAGCAGAGTTGTTTACAACTCAAATTCTTAGAAAGATTATCATTAGAAAGATTTCATTTGAAGTGCACCCGATATATGACCAAGTTACGCTTGCGGTATTACCAGAGCAACTTCTAACGATTGAACCCACTCTTACGAATAAGACTCCGCCTGTAGCTCTCCTAGGGTTACTGCCGGTCCCAAGCCCAGGTAAAGGAGGAGGGTTGGGCATGGAGCTAGCATCCCCATCCCGTAAAACCCAAGCTTGCTAAAAAAACGCTAACCAGATTAAACAAGATAAACCATTTAAACTCTGCCCTGGGAGTGGAAGGATTATTTTTGACGCCTCATGATGAAAGCCGAAATTCTTCGGAAGTCATGAGGCCGATGCCCCCCACCTTCTAACAACCAGAGCAAATATTTTTATAGGTACATGGAATATTCGAACAATGTGGGAGAGCGGGAAGACAAATCAAATAGCTGCAAAAACGAAGAGATACAACTTGACAATACTCGGAATCAGCGAAACCCACTGGACTCAAGCTGGACAGAAAACATTGGCTTCGGGAGAGACGCTATTATACTCCGGCCACGAAGAGAAAAATGCTCCTCACACCCAAGGAGTTGCTCTGATGCTGTCCAAGGAGGCACGTAATGCATTTGTGGGATGGGAACCACATGGACCGAGGATCATCAAAGCATCTTTCAAAACAATGCAGAAAGGGATCACAATGAATATTATCCAATGTTATGCTCCAACCAACGACGGCAACGACGAAGACAAAGATCAGTTTTACGATAGACTTCAATCAATTATAGCAAAGTGTCGAGGAAGGGATCTGACAATACTGATGGGGGGACCTAAACGCCAAAGTCGGAATGGACAACACTGGATATGAAGAGATCATGGGACGACAGGGACTGGGAGACAGAAATGACAATGGTGGAGGATTTACAAACCTATGTGCCTTCAACAAATTGGTTATAGGTAGTACAATATTCGCCCACAAACGCTTACATAAGGCTACATGGGTCTCGCCGGATCATACTACAGACAATCAAATCGATCATATATGTATCAATAAAAAATTTAGAAGATCAATGGAAGATGTAAGAACCGGGAGAGGAGCTGACATAGCTTCAGACCACCATCTGGTGGTTTCTAAAATGAAACTGAAGCTAAAGAAGCAGTGGACAACTGGAGTAGCACCAGTACACCGGTTCAATACAGGCTTTCTCCGAGACACTGACAAACTCAATGAATTCAAAATATCTTTCAACAACAGGTTCCAAGCCTTACAAGATCTACCGAAAGAAGAAGAAACCACTATGGAGGATAACTGGAAAGGAATCAAAGAAGCACTAACGTCAACGTGTCAGGAGGTTCTAGGCCGCAAGAAGCACCATTATAAGGAATGGATCTCCACTGAGACATTGAGCAAAATTCAACAAAGGAGAAACAAGAAGATAGAAATCAACAACAGCCGAAAAAGAGCAGAGAAAATAAAGGCTCAAGCTGAATACTCAGAAGCAAATAAGCAGGTAAAGAAGAGCATTAGAGCCGACAAACGAAAATACATCGAATGCCTTGCAACGACGGCGGAGAAGGCTGCAAGAGAAGGAAATATGAAACAGCTATACGACACAATGAAGAAATTGGCAGATAAACATGGTAAACCAGAGCGACCGGTCAAGAACAAAGAAGGCAAGATACTCACTGAGATCCAAGAACAAAAGAAGGGGTGGGTAGAACACTTTGAAGAACTCCTAAATAGGCCAGCTCCACTGAACCCACCGGACATCGAAGCAGCACCTACAGATCTCCCGATAGATGTTACTCCACCAACGATGGAAGAAATCAAGATGGCCATCAGACAAATCAAAAGTGGGAACGCAGCAGGACCTGACAATATACCAGCTGAAGCACTCAAGTCAGATATCGACCTAACAGCAAAGACACTCCATGTTTTATTCAAAATGATCTGGGAGGAAGAACAAGTGCCGGCAGACTGGAAAGAAGGACATCTTATCAAGATACCAAAGAAAGGAGATTTGAGCGAATGTGACAACTACAGAGGGATCACGCTACTGTCGGTACAAGGAAAAGTCTTCAACAGAGTATTGTTGAACAGAATAAAAGATTCAGTGGAGGCTCAACTTCGAGATCAACAAGCTGGTTTTCGTAAGGATCAGTCGTGTACAGACCAAATCGCAACACTACGGATCATCGTTGAACAATCAATTGAATGGAACTCGCCCCTGTACATCAACTTCATTGATTATGAGAAGGCGTTTGACAGCGTAGATAGGAGAACACTATGAAAACTTCTTCGACACTACGGCGTACCAGAGAAACTCGTCAACATCATCCGGAACTCCAACGACGGAACACAGTGCAAAATTGTGCATGGAGGACAACTGATAAATGCATTCCCAGTGAGGACCGGAGTCAGACAAGGTTGCCTGCTCTCACCTTTTCTCTTCGTCCTAGTGGTTGACTGGATCATGAAGACCTCCACATCAGAGGGAATGTACGGAATTGAATGGACAAGTGGGATGCAACTCGATGATTTGGACTTTGCGGATGATCTAGCTCTCTTAGCACATACACACTAACAGATGCAAGCAAAGACAACCAGTGTAGCAGCAACTTCAGCATCAGTAGGCTTGAACACACATAAGGGAAAGAGCAAGATTCTTAAATACAACACAAGGAGCACCAACCCAATTCAACTTGATGGAGAAACTCTGGGAGAAGTGGATACTTTCACATACCTGTGCAGCATAATCGATGAACAAGGAGTGTCCAATGCAGATGTAATGACAAGGATTGGCAAAGCCAGAGCAACATTCCTACAGTTG
Organism: Schistosoma mekongi; assembly: GCA_034768735.1. Lineage (NCBI taxonomy): Eukaryota > Metazoa > Platyhelminthes > Trematoda > Strigeidida > Schistosomatidae > Schistosoma > Schistosoma mekongi. The sequence continues at coordinate 15,074,855 of CM068312.1, read as the reverse complement.
AAAAACATATGGGACTCAAAACAAATATCAACTAACCTCAAAGTCAGATTCTTTAATTCGAACGTGAAGACAGTCTTACTGTATAGAGCTGAAACGTGGAGAATTACTGCAAGTATCATCAGACGGATACAAATATTTGTAAACAACTGCCTACGAAAGATACTGAATGTCAGTTGGCCGGAAATCATCAGCAACAGCTTACTGTGAGAGAGGACAGACAAACTTCCAGCCGAAGAGAAAATTAGGAAAAGACGTTGGAAATGGATAGAACATACACTGCATAAACCATCAGATTGCATCATGAGACAAGCATTAACATGGAATCCTGTTGGTAAACGGAAAAGAGGAAGGCCAAAGAACACGCTGCGTCGAGAATTGGAAGCAGACATTAAAGAGATAAACAGCAACTGGAAACAATTGGAAAGGATTGGTCAGGACAGAGTTCAATGGAAAACCTTGGTGAGCGTCCTATGCTCCTCAGTGAGGAGTAACGATCATAAGTAAGTAAGTAAGTAAATAAGTTACGAATGAGAATAAATCAGAAGGCGACAAACGATGGGAAGGAAGTTATATTTGATCGTGAATATGGCGGCAATGGAACAGCAATGTCTAGGCTGGCAAACTAGAGAGAGGGTTGCTTTCCACGATGCGGCGTGACGTGATCTGGTAGTGATGCGTGATCAAGCGCCTTCAACAAGTAGTGTTTGCTAAAACAAACATGGTCAGCATCAACGTTGAAACCTATGTAACAATTTATTTTAGTGATTATTTACCGCTACACATTTATTGTAGATAAGAATCTGTGAAAGATAACTTAGTTGACCTACATTAAGTATAGACTGATATGAATGTGAATGGTATAATTCAACTTATAACCAGACAATAATAATAATAATATAATAATAATAATAATAATAATAATAATAATAATAATAATAATAATAATAATAATAATAATAATAATAATAATAATAATAATAATAATAATAATAATAATAATAATAATAATAATAATAATAATAATAATAATAATAATAATAATAATAATAATAATAATAATAATAATAATAATAATAATAATAATAATAATAATAATAATAATAATAATAATAATAATAATAATAATAATAATAATAATAATAATAATAATAATAATAATAATAATAATAATAATAATAATAATAATAATAATAATAATAATAATAATAATAATAATAATAATAATAATAATAATAATAATAATAATAATAATAATAATAATAATAATAATAATAATAATAATAATAATAATAATAATAATAATAATAATAATAATAATAATAATAATAATAATAATAATAATAATAATAATAATAATAATAATAATAATAATAATAATAATAATAATAATAATAATAATAATAATAATAATAATAATAATAATAATAATAATAATAATAATAATAATAATAATAATAATAATAATAATAATAATAATAATAATAATAATAATAATAATAATAATAATAATAATAATAATAATAATAATAATAATAATAATAATAATAATAATAATAATAATAATAATAATAATAATAATAATAATAATAATAATAATAATAATAATAATAATAATAATAATAATAATAATAATAATAATAATAATAATAATAATAATAATAATAATAATAATAATAATAATAATAATAATAATAATAATAATAATAATAATAATAATAATAATAATAATAATAATAATAATAATAATAATAATAATAATAATAATAATAATAATAATAATAATAATAATAATAATAATAATAATAATAATAATAATAATAATAATAATAATAATAATAATAATAATAATAATAATAATAATAATAATAATAACAACAATAATAATAATAATAATAATAATGAAAGTATGCTGATAGTTAGTTATTTTAATGAGAAGTCGGTAACAATAAGACAATTAATTCTACAATATTCACTTTCATTAGAATCCGACAAAGGAATAAAAGAAAACAGAATAACAATGAAAGCAGAGTTGTTTACAACTCAAATTCTTAGAAAGATTATCATTTGAAAGATTTCATTTATTGTAGATAAGAATCTGTAAAAGATAACTTAGTTGGCCTACATTAAGAATAGACTGATATGAATGTGGATGGCATAATGCAACATATAACCAGACAACAATAATAATAATAATGAAAGTATGCTGATAGTTAGTTATTTTAATGAGAAGTCGAGGGCCGAGGGCCAATTCAACTGTTCCCTAAAGTGTTCTGCCCTTCGGTCCAACCTTCTGGGTTGACAGTGAATAGTGCCCCCATCTTTTTCTGCGATAGTTTCACTTACAGTTGGATTTTTGATGCCCGTTTCCTTGATAAGTCTGAACAGTTGCCTACTGTTACCTATTGCTGCTGCCTTTTCCATCTCTTTAACTTTCGCCACCCATCACTACTCACGATCATTCCGTAAGCTTCTAAGCAGTTTAAGTTCCCTTCGCTCCTCATCGTATTCAGAACTAGACGGGATGTGTTGCCGAGCATCAGTAGACGCTGCTGAAATCCACTAAGTTTTCCTAACTTTTTGGTTTAGTTTATTAGTAGATATTACTGCTGTTTCAACAGCTTTTCGGATATCATTTCAAGCTGACTCGGGGTGGGCATCGTTTATACAGTTGACTAATTGGTTTTCTAGTTGTTCCTGAAATGTATTCTTGACTTTCTCATCATTAAGTTGGACTCTTGGGAGGATCCTTGCCGTGGATCTTTTACGTCCAGTGAGACGCAGACTAATACGCGCTCGTACTAAAGCGTGGTCTGAGTCTAAACAGCTGCTCCAAAATGAGCGGCAGTCTTCTATCGAGCCTCTCCAACGGTGGCTGATAGCAATGTGGTCTATTTGAGTCCAACGTTGAGTTGGCTGTGGGGGCCGCCATGTCAACTTATGTCTTTCTTTATGTTTAAAGTTAGTGCTTACGAGATATAGACGGCTATCTGAGCACAGTTGTAATAAACGGTCGCCATTATCTGTTCGTTGGGCCTCGATACCATAGGATCCACCTAGGTGCCTTTCGGTTCCTCCTAATCTACCTACTTGGGCATTAAAGTCACCAGCCATAATCACTACATCAGTACGCTTAGCTTTTCGAAGGAGGTCTGAAAGCTTTCTGTAAAATTCATCTTTTACTTCATCAGAGCTGCAATCAGTGGGAGCGTTTCAGAGACGCAGCAGACATCGATAGAACGAGAATCAAGGGTCATGGCTAGGGAGGCCTGTTGTCCTATTTGGCCTAAGGTCCGAACGTTAAAAGCTTAGATATGTAGTTTAGTGCGATGTTTCAGGAGACCAGGAATAACGTTTTGTGAACTCAAAACATTAGCATTAGAGGCGTGAGGTGATAAGGTTAGGCTAGTCGGGTTAATCGTGGGAATAAGGTAGTTATTGAGAGTTGAGGGTGGGATTTGACCTCGAGAAAAATGATCTCTTGTGCTGTTAGAGGTATGAGGGAGGTTATCACTTCCCGGTTTCTCACACCATGGAAGGGTCATTCTTGAGGGACCTGAAAGAGTAAGAGGATTAGGAGAGGTCGTGATGACCTGAGAGTGTGACCGCAGTGTCCAGGGGACAGGTGTTTGAGGTCGGTCGAGTATATTAATTGTTGCTCCGGTTGTCAGAAGGGGGGCATCGGCCTCATGGCTTCCGGAGGAACTCGGCTTTCATCATGAAGCGTCATATTGATCCTTCCAATTCCCAGGGCAGAGTTAGGATGGTTATATAGGTTTTTACTCGTAAGCTGTTTTTAGCATGGTAGTTGTTTTACGGGATGGGGTTGCTAACCTCATGCCCAAACCTCCTCCTTTATCCGGGCTTGGGACCGGCAGCAACCCTGTGGGGGCTACAGGCGGAGTTGGCTACAGTCTGGTCCACGATGTGGACGTGGGTATACGAGACAGAGCGTCTGCCTTCGCATGTCGGCTTCCCGGTCGATACTCACATGTGACATCAAACTCCTGTAAGCGTTCCTGCCAGCGCACTACTTGTCCTTCAGGTTCGCGGAAAGAACGAAGTCACTGGAGAGCACGGTGGTCCGTGCGTACACGAAAGGGTCGACCCAGTAGATAATGACGAAAGTGCTGTAAGAATTTTACCGATGCTAACATCTCCCGGCGTGTTGTTGAATATCGCGCTTCGCTCTTATCTGATCATCGACTAGCGTACGCAATGACCCTTTCCTGTCCATCTTGAGTTACTTGTGATAAAACCGCTCCAATAGCCGTGGAACTAGCATCCATATCAAGTATAAATTCGCCTCCGTTTGCAGAGGTATCTGGGAAGGCTAATATGGGCGGAGAGGTTAGACGTGTTTTCAAAGCATCGAATGCCTGTTGACACTCGCTGGGCCATAAAAATTTCCGCCCTTTGTGTGTTAACCGGTGTAACGGTGCTGCCAATGACGCAAAATCACGAACAAAGCGTCTGCAAATATGAAGCTAGCCCCAGGAAACTACGAACATCTTCGGGTGATTTGGGCTGCGGCCAATTAACAATGGCATGTGTCTTTTCTTGATCTGTTTCTACTCCATCTGCAGTGATACGATGACCCAAGAAAGTTACTTCTTTCTGCAACAGTCTACATTTGGACGGCTTTACTTTCAAGTTGTGTTGCTTAAGGCGATGGAGGACCGCCTTCAGATTCGCATTGTGTTGTTCTGGCGTGCTGCCATATACAATAATATCGTCAAGATAAATCAGACATTTGTGGGGCACCATGTCTTGTAAAACCGTCTGTATTGGTCTTTGAAAGGTAGCCGGAGCATTCGTTAACCCAAAAGGCATTACCTGAAATTCATATAAACCATTCGGTACTATAAATGCTGTTTTCTTTCTGTCTTGAGGTCGAACCTCCACTTGCCAATACCCGGATGCTAGGTCCAAAGTCGAAAACCAACCAGCGTCTTTTAGGGAGTCTTATGTAGTATTAATTTGCGGAAGTGGAAAAGAGTCACGTTTAATTATAGCATTAAGGCGTCGGTAATCTATGCAGAGTCGTAGAGATGAATCTTTCTTTTTCACCAAAACAATAGGTGATGCCCAGGGAGATGATGAAGGGACTATAATCTTTTTGTCTAGTATATCCTTTATCATCGTATCTAGTTGTGGTCAGTAGTGTACTGGCACCCTGCGAGTTGGTTGCCGAAGAGGCATATGGTCCCCTGGGAAAATAGAATGCTGTACTGTAGTCGTCCGGTTTCCGGAAATACCTTACTCAAATACAGAACTAAACTGCTGGAGTACAGCAATCGTTGCGTGGCGATCATTTTCTGTTATTACTTGATTGCTCTGTACCTGACGTACAAGTTCCGAAATTCCTACATGAGCTACAGGTTTACTCGGCATCTCATAGTGGTGCAGATGTACTATAGCCTCACCAATTTTCGCTTCTGATCTATCCATGAATATTGAAACTTGGTATTTTAACATGAAGTCAACACCGAGAATCATGTCCCAAGTCAATGCAGGGCAGACTGAAAATTCATGTCGAAACGAATGTTCTCCTATCGTCAAGTCTAACCAAGTCTTAGAGTACACTTTCAAAGGATCACCACTTGCTGTAATTAATGTGGAGGAACATCGTGTTTCCTGGGTATTATGGTTTAGTTTCTTCAAGAACTCTCCCTTGAGAAGAGATACTGAAGCTCATGTATCTAGTAGTATTTCAATCTCAACGCCCTGCACCGTACCTCTAACAGTAATCGGGTACACAAGATTAACATGACGAGAGGATAACTGACAAAGACACGGCTTACCTGAGTTGTGGAGGCGGTTATGACCATATCTCCTAGCATTCCTGCCAAATCGTCTGCAGTAGCCGCATCCTGTCTGACGGCCCTGATAGTTATTCCACGACGGCCGTCTATTCCACATCGAGCTTGACTGTCCGCGAGTGACGTCCTGGCTGGGGAGGTGTTTAATAGCCGCTGCTCTCTGAAAATTATCTATGAGGCTAGCTTCTGTAGCTGGCTCCACAGTCATCGCAATTGATCGAAGCGTCTCTGCTGAACTAGAAAGTCTTTTCGCAGTTAGGAATCGAAGTGTTGTTCTTTCCAAATCGACTGTATCAACTGGTGACATTCGAAGAAGGTGTTCCCTTAGTGAACTAGGCATCAGCCCCTCAACAAAACGAGAGCGTACCAACTCTTCTCGCCCCATGACATCTAGATGAGGAAACGCCCGGACAGCTATTTGCTGCAAGGAGTGAAGATAATCGATCGGATTTTCACTCTTTTCCTGGTGACGTGATAAGAACTGAATAGTCACCTGCTGGGTGTCCGTGGGTAAGGAGAAACAGTTATCTAAGATTTTCCAGTTTTCAGCAGGTGAGTTACCCGCCGCTAAGCCGTTGGCTGTTGCTCTTTTTACTGCTTCGTCATCCAGATAAGATAAAAGGTAGTCAAAATGTTCAGACGTTGGGACTTTACGTAGATACGCTGTGACCCGAAGTTTCCAAACAGAATAATCTGACAAAGTTACAAGCAGTGGTGGTTGACGAGGAGTCGAAGCAGGTGCCGCCTTGACTGGGATCACCGGGGGTTCGTTTAAGTTCTTGTCACGTTTTTCGGTAAACACCTCCATCACCACTTGTAACACGTGTTATTAGCAGCTATTGACAGGCAGAGATCTAAAAACCACAGCACACAACGTTAATCAGGAACTTCACACAAAGTGAGAACACGGAGTAACAGCCACAGGTCTTTATTAGTTAAAATTTAAAATACGCGGTTCTAGTACAAAAGGAGAGGTTATTTACAAGATAGTCTCATACGTCATCATACAAGTTCGTTTTGCACAGGGCTCGCTCTTCTTCTTCCAACACATTTATCCCTGATCGCCCTGCAATAGAAAGAGAACAAATTCACGTTAATAACATCGTACATAGTAATTTCAACACTGTTACACCGCCCCCTCTCCTAATGAGGCACTGTCCTCAGTGCCTGTTCTCGGGCATAGATATGCCGTCCCTCCTTCTGGTGGTATTTCACAAAAGCTAGTGGCAGGTGGTGGATCGGCGAACTCAGTATCGGCAGCAAGTGTTATCCGATCTGGTTTCAATTGGTTGTAGTGCACCGTTATCACATCATCCTGAGGTCGTTGTAAGTTGCGTAGAACAAACGTAGTGGGGGATCGGATGAGAACAATTTCGAAGGGGCCTTGCCAGATTTGGTGGAATTTACTGCAACCTCCTAGCGATGTCATGGGGCGGCGTAGCCAGACACGATCCCCAACTGTATACACCGGTCCTTGCGCCTGACGATCGTACATGTCTTTCTGGAGTCGGCTAGCCTTGCGCAAGTTGATGTTGACCATGCGGTATGCATCCGCCAAGCGATTACGGAGAGTACGTATGTACGGTACATGTTCATGTTCTTCACAGGGTAGCAAGGGCGACTGTATCTCCACCGGCAGGCGTAATTCGTGCCCGAACAGTAAAATGGCAGGTGAGAATCCAGTGGACCCATGTACCGATGTACGATAAGCTAAAAGGCACTGAGGTAGCACATCATCCCACAACTCAGGCGACGATCTGTTGACGAACGACTGTAAGATGGCTTTGATAGTCCTGTTTGTTCTTTCTACGAGGCCGTTATCTTCTGGGTGATAAGCAGTAGTGCGTGACTTCCTGATTCCTAATAGCTGGCATATTTCAGCGATGAGATGATTTTTGAAGGCTGGACCTTGGTCGGAGTGGAGGGAGAATGGGGCACCGTAACGAGGAACCCAATGATCGATGAAAGCCCGGGCAACCGTAAGGGCATCTTGCTGTGGAATGGGTACTGCTTCACACCATTTAGTGAAATAATCCACCATAACTAGTATATAGCGATTTCCTTTTTTGTCGTTGTCAGTGGTCCCATGACATCAATGCCGACTCGCTGGTGTGGTCCGGTTGTCACCATCGGAATCAACGGTGCACGGGGTATTTGCTTAGGCGATTTTACACGGCAACACGTGTTACAATTCTTGCAAAATTCCATTACATCTTCATGTATAAATGGTCACCAAAACCGCTGACGAACAGCGTATTCTGTCCGTCGTTCTCCTGCATGACCAAGTTCGCGATGCACCTGCTCCACAATATTCTGGACTTTCACTCGCGGTACTATTAACAGTGGTTGTTTTGACTCGTTTATTAGGAATAACGTGTCACCATATAGTTTTAGGTTGCTCCATTTGGTACAAATACGACGAGTTGTTAAGGACTGATCCCTTAACTCCTTCATGGATGGCTTATTATTTCCATGTAACTGCCTTTGGTAAATAATCTGCAGGTCCGGATCCGCCGCTTGCGGAGAAGGCCAATCAATCTCCGGAGCTGTACTAAGAATTGCATTAACGGTATCTGTGGGCGAAGGTCGGCATCCAATGGTAGAATTCCCACTTCCATCAATTTGTGATATATATAGCGCGACGATCATCCATTGTCATTGGTGATAACTGTCTCAGTTCCGACAAGTCTGAACTCCATCAGTCACGAATTCTCACTAGAGCTTCAGGAACATCCTGGAGTTAGTCACTAATGAGTTCATTATTATTGTTCAATTGGGATGGTTATTTTTTTATTGGATCACATTTTTCGTTAGATCACTATTTTCTTTTTTAGATGTTTCAGTTCAACTTTTGTGTTTAATTAGGTCATTTTAAGTTTAACAACTGAGCTTAATTCATATTATTATCAAATATTTCCAACCACCTCTTATTACGTAATCATTTGAAGTCTGATCTATATTTTGCCTTCTGATACCTCCTTTTGTATTGAATATACATGGTTGCAGCACCTTCCCAACATTTCAGTTATGTTTGTATGTCTAACATGTTTGATTTCAACCAACTCCAAAAAAAATTCTAATGAGTATGTTAAACTTTGTTTTAAATACTAATTTTGTAAAATATTATTCTAGGTTGTATGCAGTTGATGAGAAACCAACGAAATGAAATGAATTCATCTTATTCTGCACAACTATTTGTTCTTGTTCTCTTAAAAATTATAAAGGGAACAAAGTGTATGAAATAACATTTTCACATGAACGGTCTTAACTGCTGCATTATGAATCAGATCATTATCAGATTCAAACGTGTTGAATCATATTCTAATTACATTCTATTTCATGCAGTGAGCAAAGAATTACATGGTGAATATAGTTTAAGCCTGTTTAAGCTTTTTGTGACAGCAGTGTTGATGGTAATCCAGCTAAATGCCAGATTCAACGTAATTCTGTTGATCGTCTTGGTTATAAAGTAAATACAGAAGCGAGAGTCACTTAGTACCAATGATCCAAGCACTTTTATCGACAGATATGTCGGCATTAAGATAATCGATTGGTGCCTTTCCCTAATTTACACAGTTATTAGTTCCATGCCTTGATTTAGTTTCGAATAAAGAGTTCTCATGGGTGCAGAGACAATCGAACTTTTCGCAGACTATATTTACGAACAGAGTCGTGTGTTTTAACTACGAGCGCATCTTCATTAGGAATAGTTGCTGTCTTACAGTAGAGTTGAATGCTTGTGATTTACATCTAAAGAAGATTGAGTTAAAGTATTTGAGTATGTTCACAAATTCAAAAAGAGCCTTTAATAGTTATTCAAGCGGTAAAAATACCACACAATAACTAGCTTGGTTTAAGATTTTATATGGTGTCTGATCACTTTAGACTGTTGCATACCACTACCGAACAAGGGAGGTTAGCCAGTTATGAAAAGATATTTGCAACCAGGGTTGATGGTTCTGATATCCAGAAAATAAAATGTGCATCAAGTGATAAACGGCACCTATGGTGGCTTCCGAAATTTAACTTTACAACCGAGGTAATCTGAATTACTGTCACTCATTGATACAATAGTTATTCAGCGAAAATCTTAGGCAAATAAGCTTTGTTAATACACAACTCATTATGATGGAAATGATGAACTTAGTTTGTCTGTTCCATGTGAGGCTGAGGAATGACCTACACTTCCCTAGAATTGCAACATAATGAGCAATTATTGGCTTGGAAATTCAATCAGTGCATTCAGCTATGCATTGACACTCCGATTTTCTAAATTATCATTTAGAAATAAAGGATAGAATAATTATTTACAAACACATTTAAATAAGCAGTTCCAGATTATCTGTATATCCCACTCAGGGAAGAACAGAATAGCGGAAACCAATTGGAAACAGAATTGTGTAGTTAGAATGAACTTGTATATTCCCGTTGAGTTGGTACAGACTGAAGCTGGTTAGTCTCTGTTGCTATATGTTCATCCTGAGCGGATTGCCTCAATATAACGAATTATTAACAAGTATTATTTAAGTTGGATTGTAACTGGCAAGTGGAATCCATGATGCGTATTTCGTCCTATCTGGGACTCGTCGGCTGGATGTACCTGTTGACGTTCACACTGAGATTCGAGTTCACCTAATTTTAAGGTTACAAAGATGTAGGAAAATCGTCTGAATGATATTTATAAAAGTATGTTCATGCTATCTGAACTAGTATTAAGGGATAAAGACATCAGTTTGATTGTCTCCAATTCTAATCACCACCACTCCCCCCCCTAGTTTAGTGAACTTCATTCATACAGGTACAATGTTTTAACTGGTAAATCATTCAGTCTAGTGAACCGATTAGTTCTTTGATTCAATTTTTAAGAAGATTCACTGGGTGGGGTGTGTGGCATATTTCCAGGAACAAAATTGCTGCATAATACTCCCTTACTTTGAATGACACCTCAAATTCATCATTTACTTCATATTCTATCTCATGATTTTCTATTGATGATTACATACAAATGGAGAACATTCAAAAGTTTCTTGATCTATCTGAAGCTTATAGTGTACACCGTGAATGTCTGCTTCAAACTATTAACTTATTTGAAGCAAGAAATTGCTATAACCTGGGAAAAGTTGATCGGTTCAGCGGGACGCCTATTGAGGTGTGCCTAGTTGCTAATGCTCGTATGACCTATTCCCACTCGGTGCCAAGCTGGAGATAGAAGAACAAGCCGATAGACGAACCAAGACAGGATCGAGATCGGATTCAGATTCGTATTATATTTTACACATTCCTTTATATGTACAAAATAATCGTAATGATCATTCATCAAATTGAAATTATCAACATTTATAATAATAAAAATAAATTTTATCAAATGTGCTCACATAAAATTGATGAAAGTTTACAAATCATGTTAATAAATAACCAATACAACTTGATAAAATGAACAGTTGTGTCTCTAGGGGTTTCAAATCCCTAACACCTCCCCTTTTGGACAAATGAGGATAATGATGATACTTTTTTGAGACTAGTTCAGCTTTAGGGTGGTCTGGCGAAAACCACAATTTATTCAAAAAAGAAAAGGGGATATGATTAGTTAAATCGAAAACTAGGAAATTACAATCTACCACTAGGCTCCTCCTCCACGGAATGTAGTGGGCGCTTGATGTGGTGACACGAACAACACTTCATTTTTATGGAATATGCATAGTTTTTAGGACGGCATTGATATATCTTCGCGGATGAGTTGAGAAATCAAGGACTTGACCACGTCTGGAGCGTACTTTGACGACAGTAGCAGTTTTCTTATGCTTAATGCTTCTCTTTGCTGAATTCCTCAACTCCTTCTTGTGGACAGCAAGCAATTTGATTATGTTATTAGAGGCAGCTTTCTGATTCGAGCTGGCGGCCGTGCTTTGCGCGTGCATATTTGGACAAGCACTCTGTAACGTTGTGGATAATTGGGAAACTACAGTTGTCTCATCACGTAGCTGTTCCATATTTGGAATAATCCCGTCAGATGTCTCCAGTGCAACTTGTTCCCATGGAGCAGCGACACTAGACACATGGGACAGGGATACTTCTGTCGAGCAAGGCAATTCAATGGCATTAAGCTCAGGCAATGTTACTGCTACCTGGATGACTATGATAGGAACTGCGTGATCATTTTTCTCAGGATCAACCTTGAACAAGTATTTGTATTTCTTAAACCAGGAATAAAATGAACTATCAGCCGAAAATCAATACAACTTGATAAAATGAACAATTGTTTTTCTAGGGATTTCGAATCTCTAACAGCAATATAGCACAAGTATTGGACACTTTATTGCAATTAGGATCAGAAGTATTCTGTTGTTTTTATTCGTATATTATAATTAAAAAATTGATCGGACTACAATAATTAGAGAATCGACAGATCAATTAGCTTGTTGTAAACATGGGATAACCATTCATCAATCTAAATGAATGACTGAATGAACACAATGAAGGCGTATTCGAATACTGAGTAATTCATCAGAGGAACTAAAAGCCGGCATTATTCGTAACATTTACAATATTCACATGTGAAATGTGACAATTAAGTTCCACTTTGTCAAGTGCAAAAAGGTTAGTTACCCATGACTATGTCGCGTCATGTGGCTAAATTGTCGCTGACTGACCGAAATTAGAAATATCAACTGTTGGATTTAATGAGGTCTCTATCACGTAAGCGTTCTTTATGAAACCTGAAGATCATAAGCTCGATTCCATAGGGTTGGATAGTGCTAGCGTTTGCAAATTAAGATAACGTCTCGATGCCTGCTGACGACATCACGACAGGTGAGCTAATCTATTCCTTAGCGCTCAAGCCAAGCTAACTAGAGGAAGAATTCCAACGTCAGGAAGTGGCGTTGATTCTATAGTCGGCCTGTCCGACAGATAGCGAACACTCAACTCTTGCGTATACACACAATAAAGAGAGCGTCCTTAGGAGTTTCACAAATAGCGTACTAAAATAAACAATGAGCCAATAATATTAAGCGTCTTTCTGAGTGGGAAACAAACTGAAGTTGAAAAGTGAGCTTGTTGAGAAGCAAACGTAATATTTAAATTTACACTAATAAATCACAAAATTAATAGGTTTACTAAGAGAATTCTGGAGATTTAACATTCCCAACAGGTGAAGACATGAATGCACTGTAGTGTACTAAGGAATACCATTTAAGAACGTAGCTGCTTGTTATGTATTGGAACTCGAAGATCATGAATTAACTGACAGGAATGATCACCTATTACTGTCGCTCTCTCTCCATACGTATTTCATAAAATGACTGAAATTGGAAACTGTCGATCTTGAACTCCAACGCAGAAATGGAAAGCTAAAAGTCTTTACATCAAAACTAACGGCTCTACAATTCAACTTATGATGATGTCATGATTATGCAACACTAGTAGTCATTAAATTAACATGATATAGCCATCTAGGATTATTTGATTTTTAGTAGTAAATTAATTGGATTAGTATTTTAACTAGAATAAGTAAAGCCTTGAAGAATTCAACCAATCAATAGCGATTTCGCATAAAGTAAAAGTATGTTTTAATACCAATGTAGTGAAACCTGTAAGAGTATAAAGTTTTTCAAGAGTTCATCTGAATGTAAGTACACTTACTCTACGGTTCACTTTTCTCATAAGTCGTTAGTTGTCCTCCCAATAGATTATAGTTTAGGTAAACCTTACAAAATCTAAAGATCCTAAGCTCAATTCCCAGCAGGTTTTGAAATAATCTATGCTAGTATGAAACATCTATTTAGGGTGTTCAGATTTCCAATAGACGTTGAACTCAGATTAATTAGTGAATTTCAATTCCAGTTCAACGATGTCCACGACATCAATTTATAAAGTGAAAGTCATTTACTTAATTATGTTTGGCTTGTCCTGATGTTATGGTTACATCTATTTAAAGCATTTTAACAACGTATGTACACAGAATGTTCTGTTAGTCGAACGTATTACAGCGAAAACATTCAACTTAGGAATAATATTAACTTCATTCGTCATAAAAGTAGACTATTTGTCACATATCACCTAGTCTCATAGTCTGTCACCACCACAACTAGAATGCATAGATTGGTTAATTACTGAGTGCTGACCAGTTTCACGTCTATCCGGTTCTTATTGATGATCAGACAATATCAACTAAGTTGTAATGTGATCATTAGTCTGTATGACTCGTCATCCCATGGATTATGTTGTAAATGTTAAGTTGGTTGCTGACGTCTATTAAATAGCATGATACCCAGATCTAGAGTCAGCTGATTATATTTGAGTTCATATCAACAATATGTCAATATCTAGTGATCAATCAGCATAAATCTCCAAATCCTAAATGACATCAGTTGTGCTAGAAATAGCTCAATGGTATTAGCGCCTAACCATGGGACTACGTAGAAACTTTTGGTAATATAAACAGCAGTTAAACAGTCGCAGTCCAAACACCCAATTGCAACCTCCACTACAATTCTTGGTCATCATTCGTTTGTTTAGTTTACGTCCTCTTCATATTCATTAAGTCATAAATGACTTTGCATAGAATTTTTATTACTGCTAAAGTGATTGCACAGCTTCTTTTAAAGATTTGGATTTTCAACCTTCCACTTCCGTCATTCGAATCTCAATCTGCTTGGAAACAAATTATTTTGTTTAAGTGCTGCTCTCCATCAGTTGGTTTGTATTGGGTTACGTTGACAATTAAGAACAGTGAGTAACGGACATGTTGTGGTATCAGATTATGAAATACAAGTGACAGAGATAACGTTCACATTCACCGTATAAACTACCGAGGTAATCAAATATAACATCCGGCTACTCTAGATCTATTAGCTGTCGTATTGCAAACAGTACTAAAGCAATAAGAACCAACGCATTCAAACACATGTCACTTATAATAGAGGCTATTAACAATAAAGTATAGACAAGTTGAAAGTCAGACGGTTATCATCAATGGAACTAAATAATCGTCGTAATACATCACAAACCAATGGAAGCTGTAAATGTAAATTGTTACAGGTTAATTTATTGGTCTAATGATGAGAGTTATAAGAGCTGAAGGTTTCGGGCTAAGCAAGGTCCAGTGTACTCAGTACTAAGATTTCCTCTACTAGAAAGAAGTACCTGTCCAATTTTGTCTTTCGTTTCAATGTTACCTCAACTATGGTTAATCTATCACGAACACTATACTTGATGTATAGATATTACAATGTCATAATGCCATATTTATCTTATAAATCTATAATTTTCATCTGTTGACAGAGTCAATGTAACGGATTTCAAGGTCCTATATGTGAACCAAAACCAACTTATTCACAACCTCGTCAATGGACAGAAGAAAAATTACGTGATAGTGAAGAAATCATTAGTTTTCAAGCGGGAACAAATAAGTTAGCTTCACAAAAATGCATGTCATTTGGTGCTTAACGTTATATCGCCTATATTTGATGCGATGATATGACTTCCGAAAGTAATTATAAATGCTAATGATAGATATCGGTTATTTTCTGCTTGCAAACTCATTCAATGCCATTTGACATCATAGTGATGAGGAGATACTTGAGTCATTGAATCGTTGCATCACTTCTAGTTTTGGTTACGTAAACCTTAAAATTAACAAAACAATGAAAGGAATTCATTTGTTTTTCAGCTGAACTTGTTCTATACGTCCCCCCACCCACTCCTTAAACAATAAATTTCAAATGGAACCTCTATTTGTTAAATATTAGCAGTTAAAAGAAAGAACGAAAGGTTCATATTCGTTTTAGACGATAATGGTAGCAACAATGAAGATAACATGCGAACTTTAGAAAGTAGATTTAAGAAATAGAGGTAGCATTCTTAGTGGGCCATTCAGATATTTCGTGAACTCTGACTAATGCAGATAACGGTTACCAAAACTATTGATACAACATAACTGGAATCAATATGTTGTCTGTCTATAATAAAGCTAATTGATTGATGCTCTTAAGTCTAGCTTCAATTATGATAGCACCACACCACAACGAAACGGCTGTTTGATAGTGCTTCCTTGTTCTCAGTGATACCCTGTCAACATCAGCCTGTGACGTATTCAATCAAATATAAACAAAAATCTCCGCAAGAATAGCCATCTCAATCCAACTTTTTTATTCATTTATTTGATGAGAAATGAAAATTTTATATACAAAATTAGTAACCAACCTCCAACCCTCGCCCTCTCAATAATTTGTTGGCAGTTTTCTTCACCCAAAAGAAGAAGAAAACAACTATTCGCTCCCACTATCTGTTACAGAAGTTCAATGAGTTACCATTAAAAAGTAGAAAAATGAAAGAAAAAATTATGAAAATGCTACTGGGAAAATTTCTCCATAATGTTGAAAAAAATATGCTTGTAAATTCTCTTTAATAAATGATGCAAGATAATCAAAATATTTACGATTTGTTTCTGGCAGAGTTATAGTTGTTATGCCACGTTTAGCCTGAAAAAATATAATAAAGGAGAATGATTGTAATTAAGTAATGTGGGGATTGTTGAATTTTCAATTTGATATCACCAACCAGTGTGAAGTAGACAATCATTGATTACTGGGAAGATATGATAATTAAAGCTCAACCAAGTTGGGTGTGAGGTAGTTACCCACCGATGGCAAAGGATAACGTCGCCCAAATTTATCGTGGATTGAATTAATTGTAAATATTAGTCATTGGCAGTTGACTCAATGGTCTAACGATAAAGCCTTCACAGCGGAGACAGAGGGTCTAGGGTTCGGTCCGTGATAGGTTCGTGGATATCCACTACTGAAGAGCCCCATACGGGGACGAAACAGCTATTTAGTGCTGCCTGATGATCAACCGTTATCTAACTTAGGCAAGTTCGTCATATCAAACTAACAAAAGTGAATGAGTTGGACGATTAATTAGGATTCTGTTAAATAGCCATGAACAACGTAGAAACCTAGCATATTATGCACATAGGCTCAATTTATTATACTGTATTAGCACGACAAAATCAAATTAATTAGATTAGCATCACATGATTCAACAAGGAAGAATAAAGCAGAGGTGTTTACAGGAGAACAATCGAATCTGTATGCACGCATGCATGCATGCATGACATAGAACCTGGTATATATACGCATAGGTACAAGTTATCATACGTATTAACACGATAATACAATTCAACAAGGATAAACAAGGCAAACGACAGTACAAAAGAATTGTAGAACTTAAGATCTAAAAACAGATGAAGACTGAACACACTTAAGTAACTGTGAATACGCATCGCTTAGAAGTTTTAACGAACAAAACACCATTGGCTAAGAAAGGTTTCGTGTCAGATGTCTCTAACCACTTTAACATCATCAACACACTGAACTGTTGGAACTCTTAGTCATGTGACTAAATTGTAACTCAAGTAACAGTAAGGACGACACAAACATGTAAATGATCACCACCACTTATCCATACGACGGTTTGTTGTTTCACAAAGTTCTCCATAACGGAGTACGTGAAGCAGAATAAGGACGTACAACCTAGTCAGAAATTTGAACATATTATTTACTAAACTACAGCTCTAATATTTCTTAACAGTTCTCTACAAGAAGGTTCATGCAAGTAGTATTTGTCACTTCGTCATATCATATCATTGATATCAATCTATGAAGTCGTTGACTATTGGTCTAAGACATATTGATAACTTCAGACCACCTGGTTGATATCAGCACTGATTGGATAAAGAGCATGTTTCGGTACAGGATCAAACGTGATCATCAGGAATATTGAAACTCGTCGATGAGGTTTACTTCATCTGCTTTAGAAAATACCAAGAATCCAATGTTTCATTGCATCTATCGAAAATTAAACCTCTATATCTATTGCAATATCTCTTATGATGCGATAACGGCAACAAAAAGTGCTATAAACTACTTGGTTAATTTTATGAAGGCTTGATAAAGCCGTTTTACATCCGTTAAATAGTACACTGAGTACACTGATAGTTAAAACTGTACCATACATGGTTTAGGCCAAAGTTTCGAAAGCCATGAAATAAAACTTACTGCAACTACTCTCTCTTTTATACCACCAACTGGTAGAGCTTTGCCGGTTAAACTTATCTCACCAGTCGTATTGTGAGTGATGCAGACGTCTACTTTGTTTGCATCATCCCATATAAATGTATGCGAAGTATTTGCAGTGGAATGATATCAGTATAATAGAGGCATATACTCAGAAATGATGTTACGTTTAAATGTCGCTAGGAGGCTTAAGAAAAATTATTGAAATAGATGAAACAGCTATTAGGAGGTGAAAATATAATAGGGGCATATCTCGGAAAACTGAATGGGCAAGTACCAATTACTTTAACCTTGTTGGTAAGTTCTTGGTATTTACGACCAAACATTAGGAAAGGGACATTTCCAGTATGTTCCAGATCGAACTGTGAGGATCCTGATATCATCAGTCTAGATGTATGTTTTACCAAGATCCACAATTTATATATTGACCAGTGTAAAGCTTATCGGCCTCTTTATACACTTGGATATATTCACCATGTCTTAATTCACAAAAGACATTTTGTAAACAAAAGTATTGGTGTTCACACAAAACAATCAAAGGATGCTAATCACGTCTTAAGTACTTTTACGACCATATAAATGTCCTGGAATCAACACGATATGGGACTGAATGGATGAGTTCCAATTTCGTTCATATTATGAGTTCGAATTCAATGAACCTGTCTAAAACCTTCAAAAGTTTATAAATCACGTGAAAATTTTGAATCCTGTGTAAATTTTTTAAAGATTTTATCGTTTCTCATAATAAGTTATGATTTTATCTACAAGTGCATTCTCATTGGTTAAAAGGTGCTTCCAGGTCACTCGCAGTTGTGCAAGTTCGTCAGCAAAGTTTAGTCTCGCCGTCAATGTCATTGTGCCAGTAGGTTCCATGCTTGCCATGTACATAATCATCTACAACTAGAGGGAAGACAAAAGTAGAAAGGACACAAAACAACACCACTGGTATCCTGGGGTTAACAAAACTAATGGACAGAATTAGTATTCATACTTCCGTTTATAAATGGATTAAAAGGGAAGAAAACTAGCATATGACTAAGACAGATGATTGGTGCTCTCACGTTCAGCGTCCCTATTATTTCGCTAGTGAAGTAAGAAACAATAGTCGCTGCAAAAATTTTTAGTGAGAAATCAGAAGAAATGAAATTACCAATATATCGTACAAATTAAGGAGACGAATCTGCTTCCGAATGGCTTGAGGCAAATTATTTCAGATTCTGGAGGATTTATTTGTAAATTAATTCGTACAAAGAGCAGATTTAGAATGTGACATATTTATTCTCAAAGCTGAATTGCGTAGATTATAGCAAGAACGTTCCTCAAACTGAATTGTATTGGACAATGAAAGCGCTTATTTGTTCAGTATCTTGCAAAAGAAGATTACGTTTAACTTAGGTTGGTGCCTTCATAAGGTATCTAGTCCCAACTCAATGCATCTAATTTTATAGTCTAGAGTACGACCAGCTTCAAGAATACGAAGGGTAAAGCGACGTTGCACGGACTCCAATCTGAGGTTATCCTCCATGAAATCATTATCGCGAATAAAAGTGCAGTATTCTAGTAAAGGTCGGACACACATTTCATATAGCAGAATATAATAATCATTTTTTTAAAAGTTACGTAGTATGCAACCCAGTAGTCGACGTGACCTAGATGTCAGCATATTGGCCTGTTTTGTAAACGAGAGATAATAAGAATACCTGAGTTTAAAGCCTAAACAACCTACTGTCATTTGTGGAGAGATGAAAATTGAGGCACCTATCCCCAAAGCCTATCCAACTACAATTAGAAGCATGGAGATCAAACTTCCATTTCGAGCACCATACTGCGACCTTGTTGAGTTCAGCCGTAACGCCTCTGCGTGTGTGCAAATTCGTGAGGAGGAAGTGAATAAACTGTTTAAGATCATTTGCGTATAGAAACGGTCTACCCATGATGAAAAATTTGCATATATCGTTTATGTAAGCCATAAAGAGCAGTGGGCCTAAGATACTTTCTTGTATAATGCCACTTGTAACTGGTTCGGCCTTCAAAAAAGTGGAGTTAATTTTAACTATTTGATGTCTATAGGGCTTGTGATATCTGCAGATGGCATGTCGTCAAACAGAACATATTGTGATTACTCTTACTGTTCCGCCTGTACAGCTGACCAATTCGTTCAAATGTTCAATGAAACTTTAGTGGATCTAGTTTTGTCGATAAGCAGCTTGAGACAAGGTCAAGTTTTCAATACATATCACAACATCACAAATCTGTCGTAATCGCTTGGTGCCATCTTATCCTGAGGATGGCGAACCCATCGTCCACGGAAGCTGCATTCTAAAATATAAGCGCTTACCTCTACCAGTGATGCGCATAATACACCATAGCCATCACTCTGTTGCATTTTAATTTACGTTAGCTCTTCCTTATCCTTCTTTTCGTTTCTTATAATGATAGTCTATAGTGTACGCTTCTAGAGCTCCCTAGACTATTCGTTGCATGAACTTAAGCGAGTATCTGTAGCCGTTTTGATTTCCTGGATTTTATTATATTATTTAACTTTGGTTCTAAGGATTGGATTGAACCGTGGGTAAGGATGTTACGAAAAGCTATCCGCATCGCAGCTTTAGGAGGGCCATCTTCAAATGTTTCGTTTCGGATATTAATATAATAGCTAACGTAACAAATGCTTTGAACATAATAGAGATACGGACTCATATATGGGTTTATAAAGAGAATAAGGAAAAGACTTTGTGGGTTTATAATTTTAACAGCGTCCTAATTAATAAGAACGGTGAAAATTCAAAGAAATTTAGTTGTCTGTAAAAGCTTCAAAATATGCAAATTATTGCCAACATTGAGAACATGAAAGATCCAGTTGGTCAACGAGGCCGATGGAAAGAAATGATGGTAACAACGTGCCACCCTGAAACAGAAAATCCTAATAGAACCTCGGATACAATCTATGACTATATCATTAGTTACGTCAACTGCTTTGAATAGTGACTGTGTGTAGTCCTACTAATCAGCCCACTTTTGTGGTTTATGGAAGTGCTTTGGTGATAGTAGTGTGACAGCTGCTAAATAAAAGTAATGTGATGCCCAATACTGCTTGACCTCATGCACTGTAATTCTACTTGTATATGCTTATAGTGGTTGCAAGGTGTAATAGTGTTTTCTGATCCTAACAGCTGCAGTCAGTAGTCAACATTAGTCAGTTCTGTGGTAGATTCCATATATTTTCAGTTATTACGAAGCAGCTCAAAAGAAAGTTAGTAACTGTTTTCTATAGGCGTTAGATTACAAAGTAGTACGCCAGTATAGAAACAGCGTGGCCCAGATACATTAAAACATACCTTACCATCAGATATTGTTTTGAGGTGCCAGTGCAGACCAGTTTAGGTTTTCCAGCTTGGGTCTTGATACGGGAGCTTGTGTCTTGTGGCATGCCGCAAGTGCCATGTGAATGCGCAAAAACTGAGAACCGAACATAGACCTTTTAAAAACTAAGCTCATCAATGCCCATTCGATACTTAACAAAATGTCAGACCTCAGAACAACAGTTCTTATCATAAGGCCAACAGCCATATTGGTGACAGAAACATGGTGTTTGTCTTCAGTATTGGATGCTGACATAAACATAGATTGATATTCCTTGCATCGCACTAGCCGTGATAATCAAAGGGGGGAAACGATGTCTAATATAAATACAGAATCACGCCATAGTGACAAAAGTAGAAGAAATAACACTATGTACAATCCCTAACTCGCTTTGCCTCATGGTATATGGCACTCGTTATGAGATGCTTTTTGGCCGTGTGCATAGAGCACCCTGCTCAATACCTGCAATAGACGCGGTAACCTTGTTATCTATTTTCACAGACCTCAAACTTAAATTCTGATTACAAAGTGATAGCGGAGGATTTTAATCTACCACACGTTAACTGGATAACATGCAGTGGCCCATAACGATACGACAACATAATTACCGCCATAAATTTATATGGATGGAAGCAGTATGTCACACAACCTACACGCGGTAACATTATCCTAGGTCTAATATTTTACCACAGTATCATACTCACCATGACGCAAGTTGGTAAAGAATGGTCTACTAACGACCACAAAATGGCTTTCAGCTCCTTGCCTATTCCCTCACTGAAAACAGCTCACAAATAGTACCGATGTGACACAGACACTCGGTTCCTTAGGAATGTCTACATTCAATCTAGAAAACCTTGGAATCTGTTAGAATGTCACTCGATCGACGGCCTCCCATCAATCTACCTTAAGCGATGTGGCGGCATGCTATTTCTACTTCTTAAATTGTTCACCTTGTCGCTAGATACAGGAGAATACCCAAACATTTGGAAGACTAGCTACATCACCCTTAAATAGAAGGCCCGTGATAGAGCATACGCAAGTATTTACAGGCCTATAAATACTACTCCAGTTCATTCACGAATCATAAAGAAAATAATAATAAAAAATGACATCGCAGATTACTTGTTACCACGAAGCCAAATATCCAAACCATAAAATGGTTTCATAAGTAGTCGATCGTGTTCATCATGTCACTCACTTCGTTAGTCACATAACATCCTGCCGTGACTTACGCAAAATAGTTTTAGTCTCATACTCTGATATGTCTAGGGCCCTTAACAAAGTATCACTCTGTGAGAAATTATACTCAATGGGGATTCTAAACCCTTAGCTAATCTGGCATGAATAATTCTTAAACAGTTAACATCAGATAACTAAAGTAAACTCGGTACAATCGTTTCCTAAGAGAGCAACAAGTTGGGTTATACAATGTAGAATACCAGGGACTCTCTTGCATACAATATACATCAGCAGCATCAGTAGCTGTTTTAACTCTGGCCAAAATTTCTTATATGCAGATGAATTTAAAGTTGTCTACTGATGCGATAAATAGAAGCTATTCAACACTGTTAAGATCATACAACGAGGGTGAGACAAAGTCACTGCTTGGTGTAATGAACATAAACTCCACTTTAACATAATGAAATGCAGCTGGATTAGCATTGGGTGTAGCAACCTAAACTTTAAATTTGAAGTAGATATAAAAAAATCCTTGAATGTCAAACAATACTGGATCTAGGCTTAATATAGGCTGTGGATCTTACATTCACGGGACAAACAACAAATGCCACGTCAGTGGCACACAAACATACAGGTTGCATAATCAATAATTTCTGCAAATATAAAAGTAGGGAGGATTGCGAATGCCCGAAAGAAAAATGGAGACAAAGAGTAATCGGTGGTATCCGAAGAAGAGATGGAAAGAAGAATAAAAGTGTACGGAGAAAACAAGCGAAAATAGGAGTGGACAGGCTTTGTGCACAGCTTCACACATTTCAGCTTCTGGCAAAACAACTCGATAAGCATTAATAAATGATGGTGATGACGATGATAGAGAATTATCGACCGGCAAGTATTCTCTATTAAATTCTTGATAATTAGTGACACTGACTGAATAATTATTTGAATAAGATTGATTACTCTCAGTTGATTTAGAAGTTTTAATAATGACGCATTCAGGAATATACACAGAGCATAAAAAATACTGAAACCAAGACAAAGTAGTAAAAATCAAATGCTAACAAAAGTAAATTCGATGAAGGATCATCAAGTAGACCAAATTCTCTAAGACTACACAAGTATATGAAAATGCAACAAAATATTCCTAAATTATATTAACTTAGGAAGGAGTATAATTCGTTAATAAGGGCTCAATATTTCAACTCCATAATTCCGCCGACGTACAAAAAGTATATCCCATTTATAGAGTGTTAAGCTTGCATTAGCCTCATTTTGTAAATGCTGAACGTGCCCAAATCAAAACATGGCCTCGATTAATTGTCATTAATTGATGGTAAGTACAGACTTTCTGGTTAGAGTCCACATGATAACGGCGACTGGTAGTTAGAGATGATGGATGGCATGGCAGAAAATTGGTCATAATGGTGTAGAAAAATTCACACTTTATCCTTCGATGGATCCTGGGTCTTCATATTCCTCCATACGAACCACTTTATTGTCTTCTGAGTTATATTGTCAATATTTAGTACTTCTCAATATAATTAATGCTATATTGCTTTGACTCTTGGTATTCATGGTGTCAATTACATACCATCGTGTTGACGAGGTATAACCTGCACTAACGCACATTTGTACCAGTCTCTGTGTTGATTACGACTGAGTAATATAACTAAGCGATTGTATGATATGTTTGTTTTTCTGAATGAAGGTGCACATTCTTTCTATTCTGCTTTAAACAGTATGCTATGCCAATCAGTGCTGACTACTTGATATATAGCATACCTCAAGGGTTATTGACCAGTTTCAGATTTTACATTGACTAACAATAGGTGGCTTTAAAAGTATCACGTAATTTAAGTATCATGAAAAAATCTATGATATCGAAATAGAATCAGTCCAATTATCAGGGACACTACGTAGCCACAGAACTGTCAGCTTATGGATAAGAACCTGGAATAGGATATCTATGAGATAGTATAACACCAGTGTCTGGAAATTTGCTAAATGATGCCTTAAAATGCATGAATTCTATTATTTACTTACCTCAAAATATTGTAATGCAATATACCCACTTGTTTACATTCCAATATCTTGTACTAATACTTATTATTTATTTCTTATATCCTCATTGTCGGTTTTCATTTACCAATATACTACTCTTTATCAGAATTCAAATACGTGACCTGTCAGTAGAATGCTAACTACTCTAACCACTAGGTGACTACTCCATGGCAGATTTGATGATGAAACGAATTCAAGAAAATATTAAATTTCAACGAGTAAAACATTCGGCAACAACCTTGAAACAACAAAATGATTTCTAGTCAATCTAGTTTGGGTAATAACTAAAAGTGCTTTAATTATATAAATAGCACAATGTAGTGGACTTTCTAAAACTACGCTCCTTGTTGGCTAATCTTGCGAGAAGCGAGACTACAACATTTACCAACACAAAATATCTCAATGAAAAAATATGGTAGAAACCAGAGTGAGTTTTTAAAAAGTAAGCCACTGCTTCATTGAATTTAACAGAGAGTGAATTCATTGTGAAACGTCCACATATTTGAATAAGCTATTACCAAGTCAGAACTTTTAAGTCTCATAGCAATCGACCCGAAAACCTGTGTAACTATGATCTCAGTTATTTGATGAAGTATAAATTGTGACTTAATATGATATTTAAATGAATCAATAACTATTACCCTGATAATTATACAATCACATTAATTTCAGTAATGACAGCAAAAGTTTGGAGAAATTAACCTGATCTCTGTAGCCTATTAGTATAGGGTAAAGGAGGAGTAAAGAGCTATAAATGACACCACCACTCCGAGCATAGCAAAATTATGAATGTTTACTGATCCTGAGTAATAAGTGAGAAAGATGTGTAACAACCTAAACAATATAGAAGAAACATTTTATGATTATGAAGTGGAGATTTAGATAAAATGTGGCTCAAAGCCATCCGATTAGGACAGATTCACAACGAACAACTACACTAATCAAGATAACTATAATTTGTAAAGATGGTTAGTTAAAGACCAACAGGCCATAAATATCAAGTATTCTACTCTGCTTCAGACAATTTCAACAAAATCACGAGGCTCACTTGTAGCTTGTCCCAACAGGTTGGTATAGACTGCAGAGCTGTCCAAAACTCTAGACTGTAAAAAGTCACATCTTCGTCAAGTGGTATTGAAGCCGTCAGTTTGTAAGGTAAATGGTTGCCTAGGCATGTACGATTGAGATGTTGAGCGATCGGGACACAAGAAGTTGTATCCAAAGTGCATTGTTCTCTAGAAAAAATGTGGAAGTGATGACAAACTAAGTATTTACAGGAAAAATAGTTCATAATCACATATTGCAAAACTGTAACTGAATAACACAAAAGTGGTAAAACGTTTGCATGAAATCTAAATAGTAGCCTAACTAGAACTAGAGCCAATTGGTACATTTGGGGTATGTTACAAACGCAAGTCATTCTTTGGTGCCGTGCATAATAAATTTAAGCTAGAAGCTAGGGACGGTCAAATAAAAATATACTAGTTGTCCATAGAACCACTAACCGTTACTGGGTCTTACAGAAGTGTAGATATGATTAGTAGAGTGACAATATGATTCAGAATCCTTTAAAATGGCACAGATATACTTTTAGTCCTTTTTCTATTAATTCACAAATATTTTTATTCTTACATCTTGTTTTATTTGTTTATTTCATTAGTTTCCAAATCAATGTCCTGGGAATCTGACTGATAACGTGGAGGTAGGAATAAGGGAGTTATTGAGAGTTGAGGGTGGGATTTGACCTCGAGCAAAATGAGCTCTTGTGCTGTTACAGGTATGAGGGAGGTTATCACTTCCCGGTTTCTCACACCGTGGAAGGGTCATTCTTGAGGAACCTGAAAGAGAAAGAGGATTAGGAGAGGTCGTGATGACCTGAGAGTGTGACCGCAGTGTCCAGGGGACAGGTGTTTGAGGTCGGTCGAGTATATTAATTGTTGCTCCGGTTGTCAGAAGGGGGGCATCGGCCTCATGGCTTCCGGAGGAACTCGGCTTTCATCATGAAGCGTCATATTAGTCCTTCCAATTCCCAGGGCAGAGTTAGAATGGTTATATAGGTTCTTACTCGTAAGCTGTTTTTTAGCATGCCCAACCCTCCTCCTTTATCCGGGCTTGGGACCGGCAGCAACCCTGTGGGGGCTACAGGCTACGTACGCATGTACCAAGTTCTACGTTGTCACTGTCTGTCTATCTGTCTGTCTGATAACGTGGAGACATTCATAGTTAGTTGATAAATAGTTAAATCAAGTAGGCTAAACATAACCTACCAAAAGTTACCAATAGATAGGAAAAAATGTGCTTTCTGAAGCACATTCAACACTTAATTTACTATACTAGCATACAGATGTGGACTTGTTAGGCTAGCAAAAGCATAATTCTAGGTATTTCCTTAAAAACTAAACTATACTCATATTGTCTTCCACTTATCATACCTTTTGTGAATTAAGTAAAGAACAATGGTCTCTAGTCTGACATGAGAACATCGAGAATAACAGGGATTTTTAAAGATTTCAAACTAGCTCGAATGAAAAAGTAGTATCTGTATGTATGGAAATCATCTTATATTACAAGTGTAAGAGAAATACTCTGACCTGATCAAACACAAACCATGACTGATAAGTTAGAATTATATGTGTTATATGTTATATGTTATTATATATATATGTTAAGATGTTCTTTATAATCGTAAACAAAACCACAATACAAACTGAACAAGTTTATTTCTTTGAGTTTGATGAAATCAAGATAGTATATAATCGTTGGAGACGGATGACTGAATTCGAAGTCGTATATCTATATAATTACCCAGGCTTTTGAGACTGAAGTACAAACAATCGTTAGAAAACAACGACAGAATCTGCGGTAGGATTATAGGCAGGCAAAAGATCCTCAATGACTAGTGAATTTATTAATCATAGACTCTAAAAAATGTACCGACCGGAATTAAATTTCGAAACAATCTTCTTATGTTCATCTCATTATAACCAGTCGACAACAACTAATCTTTTAGTTACTATGATTTTCATCGCTCAACACCGTCTGCATATCGGTCTAAACTTATAACTAAGCTTCCACTATACGGTGATACCGTTTATAAAAACGCTGGTGAAATGGATAACTGGCGTGTTTGGTGCCATTTTGTCATAACCTTCGGCAAACCTCAATGATTCAAGCTGGAAACACTTATTGTCCAGTTAGAAGAAATACGCACATATCACAACTTTTTTAAAAGAAGCTGGTATGTAGCACATAATGCAATACAGTTATAGTTACAAACTAAAGTTACAGTGATAAATGAGGCGTGGGTTCTGGCGAAGATAGTAAATACAGTGTGCACAAACCACGCGCTTCGTCAAAGGTAGTCGAAACAGCAGTTTTATAACCAAGCTTTTGGCGAATAGTAGTGTGAAAGGTTGGACTAGAAATAAGGAAGTTCTTTAAGGACAGTTAAATCTCGAAATTTCCTGCTTGCTTAGGTAGTCCATATAGCCTTTATTAAGCTTATAATTATTACAATATGATATACTCCTTGAGGCTCAGATCAACATATTAATTTAGTAATACGTCATTTATAACCAAGTGTTCTGCATACTTGTAAAGCCAAGAAATGTTAAATAGACGCTAGGAGTTTTGGAAAAGAGCGGCTTATAAAACCAATTGATGATCTAGTTTTAATTGGCTGGTGCATTGTTCTCACATCGTTGTATAGCACTGACTCAAGGACATTAAAAATGAATTACAAAGCCATCAACAGTACTGGAAGAATGTTTAACTATTATCTCTGCGGAAGACTAAATAAAATGTATATACGGTAGTTTACGAAATAAAGAAGTTCGTTTGTTTAATTTCGCCCCCTACGACGGTTTTGGATATTGTATTTTGACGACTTATTAAGGTCAACTTGCTGCTGTACTCTGGTAGGCGCAACTTTCGAACTATCTAGTCCTTATCGTATGTGGCCATTTAGGGCCTGAGATGCATGTTGGAATTTGTAGGATGTGTGGTGAAAGCAACAGTATTTCATCAGATTCTTGTACTGCTTGTGATCCTACGCTTTGTTATCTGCAATGATCCTTTAAATTTGTTGTTATCAAGTCCTCCCAAAGTCAAAAGGTAGTTTAGTTCTCTTTGTCGTTTTTTATGTACCTTTTTGACTTTTGATATACTTATAAAGGAACAAATTTGTAAACGTGAATTACAACCGTGCCAATTTTTGACTAAGAATCAAAACGAAACGTGATTTTCATTGACAATTATTATAAATTAAGCAAGTTAAAATAATCGTATCCCCTACCTATTCTACTTTCTCGTAATTTCCCATTCATTGTTTTCTACAGCCAACCTCTTGTTAACTTAGGTCGGTATGTTGTCTATCATGCTAAACTGACTTCCCAGGTTTACTGCTCCACATTGTATAATGCCTTATACCACTATATTGTTTATCTGGTAATCCGTAGTCGAAATCCAAGAAAGCAATTCACTTTGCTGTTTTGACTACCTTTGACGAAGCGCGTGGTTTGTGCACACTGTATTTACTATCTTCGCCAGAACCCACGCCTCATTTATCACTGTAACTTTAGTTTGTAACTATAACTGTATTGCATTATGTGCTACATACCAGCTTCTTTTAAAAAAGTTGTGATATGTGCGTATTTCTTCTAACTGGACAATAAGTGTTTCCAGCTTGAATCATTGAGGTTTGCCGAAGGTTATGACAAAATGGCACCAAACACGCCAGTTATCCATTTCACCAGCGTTTTTATAAACGGTATCACCGTATAGTGGAAGCTTAGTTATAAGTTTAGACCGATATGCAGACGGTGTTGAGCGATGAAAATCATAGTAACTAAAAGATTAGTTGTTGTCGACTGGTTATAATGAGATGAACATAAGAAGATTGTTTCGAAATTTAATTCCGGTCGGTACATTTTTTAGAGTCTATGATTAATAAATTCACTAGTCATTGAGGATCTTTTGCCTGCCTATAATCCTACCGCAGATTCTGTCGTTGTTTTCTAACGATTGTTTGTACTTCAGTCTCAAAAGCCTGGGTAATTATATAGATATACGACTTCGAATTCAGTCATCCGTCTCCAACGATTATATACTATCTTGATTTCATCAAACTCAAAGAAATAAACTTGTTCAGTTTGTATTGTGGTTTTGTTTACGATTATAAAGAACATCTTAACATATATATTATAACATATAACATAACATATAACACATATAATTCTAACTTATCAGTCATGGTTTGTGTTTGATCAGGTCAGAGTATTTCTCTTACACTTGTAATATAAGATGATTTCCATACATACAGATACTACTTTTTCATTCGAGCTAGTTTGAAATCTTTAAAAATCCCTGTTATTCTCGATGTTCTCATGTCAGACTAGAGACCATTGTTCTTTACTTAATTCACAAAAGGTATGATAAGTGGAAGACAATATGAGTATAGTTTAGTTTTTAAGGAAATACCTAGAATTATGCTTTTGCTAGCCTAACAAGTCCACATCTGTATGCTAGTATAGTAAATTAAGTGTTGAATGTGCTTCAGAAAGCACATTTTTTCCTATCTATTGGTAACTTTTGGTAGGTTATGTTTAGCCTACTTGATTTAACTATTTATCAACTAACTATGAATGTCTCCACGTTATCAGACAGACAGATAGACAGACAGTGACAACGTAGAACTTGGTACATGCGTACGTAGCCTGTAGCCCCCACAGGGTTGCTGCCGGTCCCAAGCCCGGATAAAGGAGGAGGGTTAGGCATGCTAAAAAACAGCTTACGAGTAAGAACCTATATAACCATTCTAACTCTGCCCTGGGAATTGGAAGGACTAATATGACGCTTCATGATGAAAGCCGAGTTCCTCCGGAAGCCATGAGGCCGATGCCCCCCTTCTGACAACCGGAGCAACAATTAATATACTCGACCGACCTCAAACACCTGTCCCCTGGACACTGCGGTCACACTCTCAGGTCATCACCTCTCCTAATCCTCTTTCTCTTTCAGGTTCCTCAAGAATGACCCTTCCACGGTGTGAGAAACCGGGAAGTGATAACCTCCCTCATACCTGTAACAGCACAAGAGCTCATTTTGCTCGAGGTCAAATCCCACCCTCAACTCTCAATAACTCCCTTATTCCTACCTCCACGTTATCAGTCAGATTCCCAGGACATTGATTTGGAAACTAATGAAATAAACAAATAAAACAAGATGTAAGAATAAAAATATTTGTGAATTAATAGAAAAAGGACTAAAAGTATATCTGTGCCATTTTAAAGGATTCTGAATCATATTGTCACTCTACTAATCATATCTACACTTCTGTAAGACCCAGTAACGGTTAGTGGTTCTATGGACAACTAGTATATTTTTATTTGACCGTCCCTAGCTTCTAGCTTAAATTTATTATGCACGGCACCAAAGAATGACTTGCGTTTGTAACATACCCCAAATGTACCAATTGGCTCTAGTTCTAGTTAGGCTACTATTTAGATTTCATGCAAACGTTTTACCACTTTTGTGTTATTCAGTTACAGTTTTGCAATATGTGATTATGAACTATTTTTCCTGTAAATACTTAGTTTGTCATCACTTCCACATTTTTTCTAGAGAACAATGCACTTTGGATACAACTTCTTGTGTCCCGATCGCTCAACATCTCAATCGTACATGCCTAGGCAACCATTTACCTTACAAACTGACGGCTTCAATACCACTTGACGAAGATGTGACTTTTTACAGTCTAGAGTTTTGGACAGCTCTGCAGTCTATACCAACCTGTTGGGACAAGCTACAAGTGAGCCTCGTGATTTTGTTGAAATTGTCTGAAGCAGAGTAGAATACTTGATATTTATGGCCTGTTGGTCTTTAACTAACCATCTTTACAAATTATAGTTATCTTGATTAGTGTAGTTGTTCGTTGTGAATCTGTCCTAATCGGATGGCTTTGAGCCACATTTTATCTAAATCTCCACTTCATAATCATAAAATGTTTCTTCTATATTGTTTAGGTTGTTACACATCTTTCTCACTTATTACTCAGGATCAGTAAACATTCATAATTTTGCTATGCTCGGAGTGGTGGTGTCATTTATAGCTCTTTACTCCTCCTTTACCCTATACTAATAGGCTACAGAGATCAGGTTAATTTCTCCAAACTTTTGCTGTCATTACTGAAATTAATGTGATTGTATAATTATCAGGGTAATAGTTATTGATTCATTTAAATATCATATTAAGTCACAATTTATACTTCATCAAATAACTGAGATCATAGTTACACAGGTTTTCGGGTCGATTGCTATGAGACTTAAAAGTTCTGACTTGGTAATAGCTTATTCAAATATGTGGACGTTTCACAATGAATTCACTCTCTGTTAAATTCAATGAAGCAGTGGCTTACTTTTTAAAAACTCACTCTGGTTTCTACCATATTTTTTCATTGAGATATTTTGTGTTGGTAAATGTTGTAGTCTCGCTTCTCGCAAGATTAGCCAACAAGGAGCGTAGTTTTAGAAAGTCCACTACATTGTGCTATTTATATAATTAAAGCACTTTTAGTTATTACCCAAACTAGATTGACTAGAAATCATTTTGTTGTTTCAAGGTTGTTGCCGAATGTTTTACTCGTTGAAATTTAATATTTTCTTGAATTCGTTTCATCATCAAATCTGCCATGGAGTAGTCACCTAGTGGTTAGAGTAGTTAGCATTCTACTGACAGGTCACGTATTTGAATTCTGATAAAGAGTAGTATATTGGTAAATGAAAACCGACAATGAGGATATAAGAAATAAATAATAAGTATTAGTACAAGATATTGGAATGTAAACAAGTGGGTATATTGCATTACAATATTTTGAGGTAAGTAAATAATAGAATTCATGCATTTTAAGGCATCATTTAGCAAATTTCCAGACACTGGTGTTATACTATCTCATAGATATCCTATTCCAGGTTCTTATCCATAAGCTGACAGTTCTGTGGCTACGTAGTGTCCCTGATAATTGGACTGATTCTATTTCGATATCATAGATTTTTTCATGATACTTAAATTACGTGATACTTTTAAAGCCACCTATTGTTAGTCAATGTAAAATCTGAAACTGGTCAATAACCCTTGAGGTATGCTATATATCAAGTAGTCAGCACTGATTGGCATAGCATACTGTTTAAAGCAGAATAGAAAGAATGTGCACCTTCATTCAGAAAAACAAACATATCATACAATCGCTTAGTTATATTACTCAGTCGTAATCAACACAGAGACTGGTACAAATGTGCGTTAGTGCAGGTTATACCTCGTCAACACGATGGTATGTAATTGACACCATGAATACCAAGAGTCAAAGCAATATAGCATTAATTATATTGAGAAGTACTAAATATTGACAATATAACTCAGAAGACAATAAAGTGGTTCGTATGGAGGAATATGAAGACCCAGGATCCATCGAAGGATAAAGTGTGAATTTTTCTACACCATTATGACCAATTTTCTGCCATGCCATCCATCATCTCTAACTACCAGTCGCCGTTATCATGTGGACTCTAACCAGAAAGTCTGTACTTACCATCAATTAATGACAATTAATCGAGGCCATGTTTTGATTTGGGCACGTTCAGCATTTACAAAATGAGGCTAATGCAAGCTTAACACTCTATAAATGGGATATACTTTTTGTACGTCGGCGGAATTATGGAGTTGAAATATTGAGCCCTTATTAACGAATTATACTCCTTCCTAAGTTAATATAATTTAGGAATATTTTGTTGCATTTTCATATACTTGTGTAGTCTTAGAGAATTTGGTCTACTTGATGATCCTTCATCGAATTTACTTTTGTTAGCATTTGATTTTTACTACTTTGTCTTGGTTTCAGTATTTTTTATGCTCTGTGTATATTCCTGAATGCGTCATTATTAAAACTTCTAAATCAACTGAGAGTAATCAATCTTATTCAAATAATTATTCAGTCAGTGTCACTAATTATCAAGAATTTAATAGAGAATACTTGCCGGTCGATAATTCTCTATCATCGTCATCACCATCATTTATTAATGCTTATCGAGTTGTTTTGCCAGAAGCTGAAATGTGTGAAGCTGTGCACAAAGCCTGTCCACTCCTATTTTCGCTTGTTTACTCCTTGAATGATAATAATATTAATAACGCTGGTATTAGTCATATTAATAGTAGTATCAGCAATAGTGGCGATGATTCTACTATCAGTAAACATAGCTATCCAAAATTTTTGGATTGCTCATTGTATACACCGGGATGTCGACAGGTATGCACCACTTTGTCAATAATTTTTGTTACTTTTTTACATTGAACTGATGATGATTAACTGGTGATTATAATTGGGAATTCTGTGAACTCATTTATACTCAAACTAACTGTCTCTGCTATATAGTAGTATCCAGTTAGTTAATGAACCTAGTTTTCGACTGATACATAGAACACTCTTCCACCTACTTCGGCTCGGACAACTGGGTAGTTGTATCATTGGCTTTCACGCGGCCAAATTATAGCACAAAGCTGAGTGCATACGTTTACGTAGTCGATATGTGAGCAAAGCAGTCATAAATGATTGAGTAGTTCTGCTACCAATATTATGCACATATTAAACCTCGAAATATGATTGATATACGAATTCTTTTTCGATCTCAATCTTTGTTTATAATGTGCAGAGAGACATAGAAGGATAAAGTTAATAAATCAACTCCACTTTTAAATACAACATTTTGATGATGACTATCGAGTTAAGTATTGTAAAATAGTAAATTTTACCAGCGTTTTATCAATGTTTTTAATTTCACGGGTATGATTTTCAACGTATAGTACTGGAAAAGGTGAATACTAAACTTGTTTGTGCTATAGCATGTCTCTAGCAGTCGCCTAGATAGTACCACATGACATAGCCTTATACCGCTTCAGTGATCTAAAGGTCCTGGGTTCGATCTTTTATTATGTCGTGGATTCATACTTGAGAATTCCTATACTAAGAGGAAACAACTATTCAATCCTTCTTGGATTTTAATGGTTCTCGAGTCAAAATCAGTTCATTATGGAAAGATTGCAAAATAACTGTTTTCTGTATTTGGCTTAGATCAAAATGGTTTTAAACGAGTGTCTGATCGAGAATTTCTGACCTTTCAGAATATTAATTTAATTGGAATGGTTCTGTAGTTCTTGTGTCAGATGTCGGACAATAATAGAGGAACTCCAACACTATATATTACCCTGTATTTTAATTAATGCCTTTGTTTATCGAAAATCCAACAGAATTTGTAAGGAAGTACGTACAATCCACGCGTACCTCAGTAGTCGCACCATTTGAAACTATAGTAATAAATAACTACAGGCTGACTATCTATAGATTTAATCCCTAATCTCATTAGAATTGCAAATAAATGTTATTGTTAAGTATCAATTAAATTAGCATTCCATATTGGTTGGATGTTAGTCAGTCGTAAGCGATGTAGAACCATGTATATATATATATATATTCTGGAAAGAGACTAAAGATGAGAAATATGGTTAGAAAATAAAAGCCCGAAATCACGGAATAAAAGCGCGAAATAGTTTTTCAACTAAAAATCTAGAAGTAGACATAGAGGGAATACACCTACCTTAGTGCAACTGATTCTGAGCCATTTCATTCAATATCTTCAACTACATTCATGCTACTACATTCATACGGGCACCAACCAGATAGTCTACACCTACTGTAATGCCTTAGACTGGCATTTGGCGGCTTCATAGATTGGTTCCACTTTTGTTTGATTATCCGTGTCTTCTTTCCAATTTAGTTCTACGCCAGCTGACACTATGCATCTAGTTAGTCGTTGTATGTATGTCGTGCTTATGCAATACATATCCCAACTATCTCAGTTAAAGAGCCAAAGTCCTATATACTGGTCTGTCATATTTGCCTAGTTTGTTGCTTCTAAACCAAGCAGTGCACACACTGGTTCCGCCATACATAATTATTGCTTGCAAAATACTTCAGATCAAATATTAGTGACTTACAACTGTCCTATTTCGACAGCCATGTTATTAAGTCATAGCGAAATACCGCTCAGTATAGTTACCCTCTAGTTGGCAGATGGACATCTCGCTCACACTACAAGCGGTATAAGTTGACACAAACCAAGTATGACTCCTGAATTCATGCTGAGACTTTGTTAAATGCAGACTTGCTATTTTTTGTTAACACTAGGGAATTAGTGTTGTTATTTCTTTCCAGTAAGCAAGTCAAGCATTATCTACATAGTCACGATTATAAACCCACTTCACCTTTCACTGTTTTCAGAATAAAATGATTTGTACAAATTGTACACTAGTCTGAAGTGAAGCAAAGTGTCTAAGATTTCTGGTTAGGTTTAACTTATATGATCATTGTCCATTTTTCACGCACATTTTAGTATCATGTTTTTGTTTTTGTGACGAGTACAGACATTGTGTTTGACCAGTTAATAACCCCTGGTTGTCTAGACCTGAAATAAAATGAACTTCATTTCATTTTGGTTGTTTATTGTTCATTTGTCATACCTTATTAAACCTTTCACTCATTCTCCCTGTCCAATTTAAAAACCATTGTTCATTGAAGTATGTAATGCATCTAAAATTCAGTTGTCTGTTGACAAACAGGCTTTGAGTTTAGACGTAAAACTTTGTCTTATCGTAATGGATTAACTCTGTGTATGTTGGGAGTGAGGCGGAGCGATTACGACCAGTAACTTACTTTTGTTTTATAGTGGTACTAATGGTTATGGCGTTTTTGACTGTAGAAGTAATGGCTTAGTGGTTAAGGCTTTCGCCACTAAGCCGTAGATTCGAGTCCCAATGCATACGCTCCGGTTTCGATAACTGGAAAGCATCATTAACCTTAACATATGAAGTGTGGCCTAAAGACGAGTACATGAATTTAGATTTGGTAAGTTGCATCATTACGCTGTTGGAAGTTTTCAACGGGAGGTTCTGAATGAATTATTTATTTGTGTGTGTGTGTGTGTCACAGAAAATATTTCATTCAAAGTCTGAGATTTGAATTCGCTCCGCTCAATACATGAAGTTATTCATTCAATCACTGGATTAATTATTACTTCGTGCAGACTAAATAATAGGCCTGAATAATCAGTTCCGCCTGTAGCCCCTAGGGTTGCTGCCGGTCCCAAGCCCGGATAAAGGAGGAGGGTTGGGCATGGGGCTAGCAACCCCATCCCGTAAAACAGCAAATGTGCTAAAAAAACGCTAACCAGTAAAAACCTTTATAACCATTTTCACTCTGCCCTGGGAGTTGGAAGGTATGTTATGACGCCTCATGGTGAAAGCCGAGTTTCTTCGGAAGCCACGAGGCCGATGTCTCTTCTGACAACCAGAGCAACAATTAATATAGGTACGTGGAATGTCCGCACGCTGTGGGAAACAGGGAGGACCATGCAAATAGCTGAAGAAATGAAAAGATACAACCTGAAGATACTTGGAATAAGCGAAACGCATTGGGTGCAAGCTGGACAGCAACGGTTATTCTCGGGAAATGTGCTTTTATACTCCGGCCACGAAGAAGAAAACGCCCCCCACACACAAGGAGTAGCATTGGTGTTATCCCAAGATGCATGGAAGTCTCTTATAAGATGGGAACCTCATGGACCTAGGATCATCACAGCATCCTTCAAGACGAAGAAGGAAGGGATTGAAATGAATGTCATCCAGTGCTACGCACCCACCAACGACAGCCACGAAGACGACAAAGACCAGTTCTATGCGAGGCTGCAGTCAATCATCGAGAAATGTTCAGCCAAGGACCTGACTATTCTAATGGGCGACTTCAACGCCAAGGTCGGAGTGGATAACACCGGGTATGAAGACATCATGGGACAACATGGAGTGGGAGAAAGGAATGATAACGGTGAGAGGTTCGTGAACTTATGTGCCTTCAACAAAATGATTATAGGTGGCACCATTTTCTCTCACAAACGTATACACAAAATTACATGGATTTCACCGGACCACATCACGGAGAACCAAATCGACCACATCTGCATCAATAAGAGGTTTAGAAGGACCATGGAAGACGTAAGAGCAAGGAGAGGAGCCGACATAGCTTCAGATCACCATTTGGTGGTAACTAAAATGAAACTGAAGCTGAGGAAGCACTGGACAACTGGAGCAGCAGTATTACACAAGTTTAATACAGCCCTTCTCCGTGATACTAACAAACGCAACGAATTCAAATTAATTCTCAGCAACAAGTTTCAGGCATTTCATAATCTACTAGAAAAAGGTGGAACTAATATGGAAGACAACTGGAAAGAGATTAAGGGAACAATAACCTCAACATGTCAGGAGGTTTTGGGTCTCAAGAAACAACACCAAAAAGAGTGGATTTCTGTTAGAACTCTGGACAAGATCCAAGAAAGGAGGAACAGAAAGACAGCGATCAATAACAGTCGGACAAGAGCAGAGAAAGCCAAGGCACAGGCCGAATACACCGAAGTCAACAAGCAAGTGAAGAGGAGCATCAGGTTGGATAAACGGAAGTTTGTTGAGGACCTAGCAATGACAGCGGAAAAAGCTGCAAGAGAAGGAAATATGAGGCTCTTATACGATACAACGAAGAAGTTAGCTGGGAAATTCAACAAGCCAGAACGGCCAATCAAGAACAAGGCTGGCAAACCAATCACTGAAGTGCATGAACAACGGAACAGGTGGGTAGAGCACTTCCAAGAACTCTTGAATAGACCAACCCCACTGAACCCACCAGTCATCGAAGCAGCAGCCACGGATCTCCCTATAAGCACAGACCCACCAACAGTCGAAGAAATCAAAATGGCCATCAGACAGCTCAAGAGTGGCAAGTCAGCAGGACCAGACAACATACCAGCAGAGGCACTGAAGACAGATATAGAAGCAACTTCAATGATACTCCACATTCTCTTCAGGAAGATTTGGGAGGAAGAACAAGTTCCAGCAGACTGGAAAGAAGGGTACCTCATCAAGATACCAAAGAAAGGCGATCTCAGCAATTGTGAGAACTACAGAGGCATTACTCTACTTTCAGTACCAGGAAAGGTCTTCAACAGAGTGTTATTGAACAGATTAAAGGGCCCAGTCGACGGCCAACTCCGAGATCAACAGGCTGGATTCCGTAAAGATCGATCATGTACCGATCAAATCGCCACTCTACGGTTCATTGTTGAACAATCAATTGAATGGAATTCACCACTTTACATCAACTTCATCGACTATGAAAAGGCATTCGACAGCGTGGATAGGAGAATATTATGGAGCCTTCTACGACATTACGGCGTACCCGAGAAGATAGTCAACATCATACGAAATTCTTACGACGGACTACATTGTAAAATCGTGCATGGAGGTCAGCTCACAGATTCATTCGAAGTGAAGACCGGTGTTAGACAAGGCTGCTTACTCTCGGCCTTCCTCTTCCTACTGGTTATCGACTGGATCATGAAGACTGCAACATCTGAAGGCACTCTCGGAATACAATGGACAACATCGACGAAACTAGATGACTTGGACTTTGCAGATGACCTAGCTCTTCTTTCTCACACACATCATCAAATGCAGAAGAAGACCAACAATATAGCAGCAGCCTCAGCAGCAGTAGGCCTCAACATACACAAAGGGAAAAGCAAGATCCTCCGATACAAAACAACAAACTCTAACCCAATTACACTTGACGGAGAAATTCTGGAAGACGTTGAAACCTTTACATATTTGGGCAGCATCATCGACAAACACGGAGGGTCTGATTCGGATGTGAAGGCGCGGATTGGTAAGGCACGGGCAGCATTTTTACAGCTGAAAAACATCTGGAACTCAAACCAACTGTCAGTCAATATAAAAGTCAAAATTTTCAACACAAATGTGAAGACAGTCCTGTTGTATGGAGCTGAAACTTGGAGAACTACAAAAAGTACCCTACAGAAGTTACAAGTATTTATAAACAACTGCCTGCGTAGGATTCTTCGGATCTGTTGGCCAGATACCATCAACAACAACCTGTTGTGGCAGAGAACTAATCAACTTCCAGTTGAGGAAGAAATTAGGAAAAGACGCTGGAGATGGATTGGACACACACTGAGGAAACCATCAAATTGTGTCACAAGACAAGCACTGACTTGGAATCCTAAAGGCCACAGAAACAGAGGAAGGCCCAAGAACACATTGCGTCGGGAATTGGAAACAGACATGAAGAGAATGAACAGCACTTGGGAAGAGCTAGAACGGAAAGCCCAGGACAGAGTTGGCTGGAGAATGCTGGTGGGCGGTCTATGCTCCACTTGGAGTAACAGGCATTGATTGATTGATTGATTATACGTGAAGTTTTGGATTATTTTTGTAGCAACACTGGGCTATTGTGCAACATGTAGCATTTTTCAGGTAATCATCATTTTATGTTTGATTAAATATCGAATCATTTTAAATAGTGGTAGATAGTGGTTAGATCTATTTGGTAATTGCCAATATTATGTACGCACAGCCTCAGGGAAGTTAAAACCTTCAAGATCCAGATTCAAAAATTTTGAGCATTGTTACTGTGGGGGCATTTCGCCATATAGCCACCTTTGTTAACTCTGTTGCAATCCAGCCCCACGTTTTTCGGTCTAGGCAGTTAGGCTGTACCGCAGTTAGAGTGTTACTCAAAATCGATTGTATTTGGTTGTACTTTATAAGTGAGTTCCGTCATACGTCTGTGTAATTAATCCATGAAATTGTCCAAATCGGTTTTCAGAAAGTGATCTAACTGCTTTATTGTTAATCACAACGATGCCCTACAAGTATTATGTGTTTATATATCTCCGGTTTTTTACATTATATTTTCCAAACCGAAGAATAAATTAACCGCTCGTTTATTTCAAAGTAATGGAGGCGGTTGTCTATCTCCTCTTGTCACAACATCATTAAGGCGAAATTGGTAAGTCATGATTGTTGTTATTCAGAAATATGTGTATATTATCTGGAAAAATTTGGTATGTTATAAATGTTTTTATCATATGAAGGGTTTTTAATCATTTTCGTTTAGTTATACTCTCATTTTGCTGTTGAACTATCAGTAATTGATAGATCGATGGTAGTGTTTACCCAATCAGTTGAGATTATTCGGTTGTTTTTGTGTAGCTACTACACCATGTCAACAGAGCAAGATAAACATCAAAGTAGTGAAAGTAATCGAGTATTTTCAAGGGTGGTAAAAAAATTGGACTTAGAGAATATGATTTCGAAAAGGGTATTTACTCGTGGAGAGAATGATATTAGAATAATTTCAAAGCCTGTAAAACAGATTCTGAGTCTTCAGTGTCTGCTTCAACTGGTCGTTCTTCGGTTGCTGACATATTCGTTCGACATGCGTCGTTATTATTAATTTGACTTGTTGCTGAATTTAGTTTAGGACTTTGAATAGATAGAACATTAGGACTTTTTGCAGATGATACATCTGATTTATCTACTGTACAAGAAGCAATAGTATCACTTTGAATGACAGCAGTTTCCATTTTGAAATAACAATGATTGGTAACTAGTTTATACGAATTAATGATATAATTTAACTAAAGAAAGCTATGTTGAATGAACTGTCCATATCTATACGATCTGCTTTTATCAACGGATATTTGAATCCCTGTAAGTTACAAGACATATTTCTCTTTATTGAATCAATCCTTCAAAAGACGTAAGTTAATAGCAGTAGCTTAGTAGTTAGGACATTCGACTTAACATCATTGATTCATAAGTTCTGAATTACTCCCTTGGTTAGCGGAATGAAACTCTAAGACAAGATTACTAATCCTTACCTGGTAAATGAGAGTGTTAACACCCAAATGCGAATAGGAGGTAGCTTAATAAGAGGGATGATTAAGTTTAAGCAGTTAACGTCAAGTTATAAGGTCAATTGCATGTGGTGTTATCACTTCACTTTCACAGTAATGAATTGACGCTCTAGGTAACATTCTAAAATAAAATAGGAGCGATGATTGATAGCTTGAGTTAGCTCTCAGCAGGGCTGTATGCAGAATCAAGTATGTATTCCTTACCAGTTACTTTGACGATGTTTGTCTAACTTGCTGAATAAATTGAATTGTATCGTCACAGTTCCTTATCCTTTGTGTTATGGATAGTCTGGGTGTAGCTTCACTTGGAGTTTCGTAGTTTGTCATTAAAAGTAAAATGAAAGATATCGAGAGTAAAGAGTTGTAAGGTAATAGATGTTCATTCATTAGCTAGTTAACTTATGGAGTGGTGGCCTAACGATTAAGATATTCTTTCTACTTTCGGCCATTAGGTTCCAGGTTCGAGTTTCACTCCATGTACTTTGGTTTCGGATACCAGGTAATATTACTAGCTCTTATACACAAAGTGTGATTCAAAATTGTCTATGCGAGTCTGTCTTTGTCTACGGATATTTTAGGTTTGACCTAACTATGGGAACTTTTGAATCTCACTGGGATATTTTATTTCTTCGATTTATAACACTTTCCAGCTGTTGTCTGTTAGTCACCATTCGTACACTGTGCAGTTTTTATCTTATCTCCTCTCTCACTTGCCTCTATAGGATTCCTGGTATTGAACGATGTAGTTTTCCATGCCGACGTCCTCATTTCGATTCAGAACACTATACATTAGCTAGATGGATTACAGGTTGTTCTGCTATCGTCTGTTTATGCACTAATATTCTAACGTTGGTAAGAGTTGTGGTTTACTCTAAATCTTTTTTCAGAAATTTTTTACATTTTAAAGTTTACGTTGTCCGTAATCTATAATAATCCACAAATTCACGTTAATGAAGACAAGAACATATTGCTTTATATTTCACTTACACATTTTATAGTCATCGTATATTTGTATAGGCTGAGATGATAATTAGAGATTAAGTCTGGTGGAGGTTGTTTTCCTAGGAATCATTTATCTAACGACTTATCCATAATTCGCGGATGATATCAAGTGTTGCAATCTTACGGTAGCTGGTGATCAGAATGAGTTTGTATATCATTCATTCCTTCGGAATCCTGGAGCCCATGTATGCTACTCGTTGAAGATCGGTGTATTCCAACTCCACTAGATGGACTTACATACCCACTATCCCGATTTAAGTTTGCTTTTCATCTTCTCTCTTTCGTAAAATACACGCTCACTACATTTAAAAAGTAAATTTTCTTTAGTAGGGAATTAATTCTTTGTTAAATCTTTAAAAGAAATGGGAACAAGGGATTCCGAATTGAAACTCGAAAAAAACTAAGCTTCTTTGTACAACAACAGAATATTTTTAATTGTGACATGACATTGCAACAAAGTAATCTCGTCATCTAGAGACCAGGCCATTTCAGACCATCTGAGTAGATAGATATTATTCTAATCTAATTCACGTCTATGGTTGCCTACGTGTATTGATATGAGTGGATATCATGCTGCTTAGCTAGCCATCCGTTTTCTACCTTAATTTCATTCGAATGTGTTAAAGATAAGAACACATAAAACCATCAGTTAGAATAAACAGACCGGTTTTATCTTTTAGACTGATTCTTTGAAAAGACCGTACGTTGAAGACCTACCTGACTTAATTTGTTTCGAGTTACCTCGTATTAGTATCACTGCTATCAAAGTGTAACTAATAGCCAAGTACACTAATTCATGCTTTATAAATAAGCGTCGCATAAGTATTATTTATTACTGTTTAAGTGTAGTAAGCCTGTCGGATGCTTTGATGTTCTCATGACTTTCGGGTTCCTTGATGTGTCACTGTTGATAAGTACATGGCACTATTAATGCATACTAAGTTCAAAAGAGGGTTATGTCCTAATTGTCTGCATTCCACTCTGTTATTGTTCTTATTTCCAATGTTTAATATTACCGAATCGATCCAGTTTTGAGCTTACCATTCACGAGTTTACTTCTGACATGTCTGGAAGAAGACATGTGATTGGCCAATATTGTGTGTCAGACATACGACATTGATCAGGTCTTATGTATATATATCCTGTGTATTATTGGTTATAATATATTCGTGTGAGTAACAAGTGGGCTTCTTGATAATCGGTCGGATCTTGTGCCTGTGCAATAGACTAAGGCAAGGTTGGGTGTTAGCAGTAGGCAATAACGTGGCAGATAATAGAATCGATAAATTTGACCACTCGTGCATCAGATATAACAACTTCCTTATCTGCACGAGGCTTCGCACCTAAATGCATGTACACTGACTTGTCTGTAAACATCCCCATTAACTCTATGTATTCAGGAAGCCGATATGTAAGGTTCTCGACTGCAGCTACTACTTTGATTTAGTGATCAGGCTCTCCTATCGCGATGACCCAATCAAGTTATTTTGGCTGAAACACTCATTCATTTGAATTCTACCAAGCCTCGCTGGTTAGTTGCAGATGAAAAACCATAAGCTCATGGTCGGCGGGCGAAATTGAACTACCGGCTATACAGAAGTGTGATGGTAGTAAGATGTTTTCCATAGAAAACTAACACTTGCAACGATACTCTTTTTCCAAAACGAAGGACTGGGGTTGTTGGGATGCCACTACTGACCCGATAATATTACGTTTTAATCCCTTATAGTATTCTACGATTCGAGAATGACACCAACTTTGTCCCAAATCAGAACTAGATTAGAACAGGTAACAATAGATATTCAGAAATGGAACATCAGAAAAACCAAGTA
Source organism: Schistosoma mekongi (assembly GCA_034768735.1). Lineage (NCBI taxonomy): Eukaryota > Metazoa > Platyhelminthes > Trematoda > Strigeidida > Schistosomatidae > Schistosoma > Schistosoma mekongi. Next base: position 15,030,651 of record CM068312.1, on the reverse strand, counting down.
AAGAATATTATCAAAGTTTATATAAAATAGATATGAAGATGTTCTATGGTTCGTTGGTGCCTATCGGCTAAAAATGGACCACTCACTGTGCGCTTGGTAAGCACGTCTTGAGCATGCTTTAGAACTGTTTCGTGCTAACAAAGTTAGAAATGATCAACCCTAGATATGCTCACCTCACGTTGCTTCACGGAATTACTTCTTCAGTATTAAGGCCTTTCCAAATACAGAGCCGCGACATCGTAAACCACTCGTATAAAGGTCGTATCTTACCTGTTTCAGGTACTTGTCCCCTAGGTACTGCGGTTATGCCCTCGAGTCGCCAAGGCCTCCTTTAATCCTTCTTTGGGTACTCCAGGAAGAACTCTTATACAACGGGGAGGCAGCTGGGAAGTAATCACCACCTTCTCACCTCTACCAATACTAAAAGTCATCCTGTTCAGTATCCCAGGATCCCTTCAACCGAACGTACTTTATATCATATCAGTCAACAGGCCTTACTACCTAAAACTGTAGAATTTCTTGCCATCGATGTATGTTGTTGTATGTATACAATATCCTAACTTAGTCATTCACTTGACTTAACTTAATCAGTACAGAGAACTAGTACGATCTACTACTCATGTATTTGCAGACCTGTTTGCTAGTTGTCTTAATTTTGTGTAGGGGTAGCACTAAGTTTGCAAGTATAATAGATACTTCTTGAAGGAATTCCTGTCAATAGTCGCTCATGTGCTCATAAAGACACTAGGTGTCATGGTTGAAATTCGGTCACAAGTGTATTTACTGTCTATCTTCATCTTAAGTTCCATTACTCATTTATACACACTCTGTTGATCTATATCTTATTGTTAATTTTGGCGATTTGACATCATTGTGATAATTTGATACAGCAGCGTGAACCAGTTCACATATATGCTTGATTCTACGCTGTTCATGATCAAGTGACTTTATGGAATCATTGACGTTCAACTTTGAGCGATGAATCACTTGGCTTTTTGATAAAGAATGCAGCCAACTGTGAATTACTGGGAACTTCATACTTCCTTAGATGCATTTTGCAGCTAGGGCTTTTCCTGTGGTCAATGGTCGTCTTTTTATCATGGTATATATTAAGTCGTGAATCGGACGTATACCTAACGGCATATATCGTCGTATACAAACACGGTTTATTGGTCGGAAACTCCGCACGGATAATCCAGCCACATCCTAGTTTAGTCTGTATAACCAGATTGAGATGCTTTGTTGAGTTGTACCCGAGTCGTTGCTTAACTAAAGTATATATATGCAGGTTTTCTGGTGTTTATGATTGACTGGATCATAATTAATAATTATTTACCTATTCATATATATATATATATATATATATATATATATATATATATTCTATTAATCATTTTGTACATATTCTGAACAAAAAACTACTCTATTTTAGTTTACTATTCGTTTACAATTAGCTGAACGTCTGGAGATAACATTACAACTTTCAGCCTATATTCATCGTCTTATTGACTCATTACACTTGCCAACGTTTTCAACAGATCGCAAATCACATCTTATTTACCGTGGAAAATCACAATTATCACCAACATCAGTAGTAGCAGGAGTAGAAACAAAGGCAACAACATCATCGAGTGATACAATGCATAATAACAATAATAGTAATAATCCATCTTGGTATTTATTACATACATCATTATTCTACATACATTTGTTTTTAATATTCGGTTGTTTTGGTTGGTTGTTACCATTATTACCAAATATTGGTGAATATGTTGCTTGTCGGGAAGATGGTAGCCTTCGTATTGGTGAACCACAAATCAGGTAAGTTAACTTAAATCACGAACTGATTATATACATATATATACTCCAGTTTGTGCCATGCTTTTTGTATGGGCGCTAGTCATACTACTATTGGGTTACCTAGACCTAAACAAGTCAGGTAGAATTCAAACTTGCGACTACTTCATGTCTACAAGTCAAACGCTTTAACTACAACTATGCCACTGTTATATAACATTTTCCACGAACACTTTTAGCTAATCAGAAACGGATAGTGACTTACTCTTGTAGTTATTGGTTATTGTGAACGTAGGCATATAGATGATGAGTCACAATTGAGTGGATAGATAACTGTAACTTATATGTTTAACTTCTCATTTAGTATGTGTGATTTGTCACTCTGTAATGTTAGAATAAACGGTTGTGCCTAACCTCTCTTGTTCTTGATCGTTCTGTCGGATTATCGTGTTTGTGTAACAGGCTAAGATACGGCTGAAAGCAGCAGTAGATATACTATTTCGTGTAATCCAGAATCGATAAAACTGGTCATTCCACACGTGAAATCTAACAGTCAAGTGAAGTTAAATTAAGGCAAGCCATGTTTAAATCGATTGATGGTTTTACAACTGATTTTTTAATACTTTGTATTCTCTAGAAGAACTAGGATTTAACATTCCAAACACTTTCCCACAACTAATAACAAACTACCTATGGTTTCCCCTGAAGAGTACTACTGAAAGCTAGTACATTATTTTATAAGATTGCGGATATTTACTGATTAAGGTATTTAGAATATGTATTACTTCTATGTAACCACCGCCCACCTGGTCGCATGTTAGTTGCTGGTGTAGGATTAGGATTGAGAAAAGTTTGTTTTGACCAGTGAAAATCATTACATCAGACAACGAAGTTGTTGGTTGTTAGTTTGAGCTGTGTTGTTAGGTGGAAACTACCTATGAATGGAGACGTTGGATGATATGGCTCAAAATCAGCCTGTGTCGCAGATGCATTCGCTTCTTCCCTTAGATCCTAAGCTTTAAAATTATTTTGTATCTTTCTTCTCAAATCACATTCTTTGTCTAATCCTTATTTAATAACTACTACTACTACTATTACTATTACTGTTACTAATTACTATTACTATTACTTCTGCTACAATTACAATTGGCTGGCTGACTGACTGACTGACTTGAATCTTCTAGTTTTTGACTGTTTGGTTTTTGTTATGCTTTTACCCTGTAAGTGCACCGTAATTACACATGCGACTGTGTATTAATCGGATCATTATTGGCTTCCAGCAACTACGTTACAGGTTCTTTCTTGTCCCACCAAATAACTAGCATTATCTTATTTTCTGACGTTCGTGCTACAATATGTACTGTCATCATTTATTTTATCTAATAAGTGGTTACTTTGCATAGCATAGCATAAGAATTTATGCATTCTATTGAATTACATTTTGAAGTCAGTTGGAAATTTGACCTAGAATTTGCTCTAGTTGGTACCTTCAATCTTGATGGAGTTGAAGCCTCGTGGTGGTTTCAATAGATTTTAATCAACACTTAGAAGTGGACATTCATGATATTAATGATAACCCAACAATATATATATAATTCTTTTTTGTGTTTATCAATATTTTGAACGTAGTGTTCATCACAACACTTATTACCGTGACTTAGAACCTTGTAGTGGTTCAAACTTCTCATCTTTAAAATCGAACTCTTAGTTTTCATATTTTGCAGCCTATCCTTAATAAATGATGCAGTCCTTTTAGTTTCGAATTATTAACCAATGACTCATTCACTCCGTTTTGTTTCTCCTCTTTTCGTTTTTGCGACCACCACACTAGTTCAGGAAAGTCTGTCCTATGTATTGTGGATTTCATCTTATTGTATTTCTCATCTATGGCTGCTGCTATTTGGTCGAATATTTTTGATTACGCATTGTTATACCAAATAAAAAAGATTAATTTCAATCTATCCAATCCACAACATCACCACTATCCTTCTCAACACCATCATCGTCATCATCATGATCGTCAAGATCAACCACATCATCGTTATACCGATCTTGAAATGAAACATTTCCAATCACGTGTAACAAAACTCGGTGGAAATTTATCAAGAAAGCATAATAAGTCGTCAGAGTGTTTTACTACTATGCAAAAGCGAATCTCTGATGAACCATTGTCAGAGATAACAAATTCAATTAATTTAACAAATGAAAAGTCCTCTGAATTTGAATTATGCAATGAAGAACATTTGATTGCTGTAAATGATACGGCTTTTAATGCTACTAATAACAATACTACTGATATAACCATTGAGCCGTCTATTTCTGGAGATTGTCGAAATAAAAATAATAAATCAGAATGCAAATCTAAAAAGCCCCGTTTATCTGAATTTTCGTCTTCTTCTTCGGCATCGTCTACATCCTCCTCGCCTCCATCGATGACGTCAACATCGTCGTTATTACTGCTATCTACTCAAAATGTGGATACTACGAAAATGGAAGAATGTGTCCATTTATCGAATATACTTACAACTACAACAGCAACGATTAATAAATCCCATAATCCCAAGAATGGATTGCAAATTAAGCAAGGAAAAGATTTAGCGATGGATCATCGTAGTATGTTGGACCACATATATTTTTTTATAAGTTTGTAGATATAGAATTTTTAGCTCACTTTTCTAATTGCTTTTAATGGTAAACGTTGAGTTTTTTAAGTTTTTTGAGAAGCTTCAGTTGTTGTTGTTAACAAAATCAGGTCTTAATTCAAGTAAAAGTGGGGATTTTGATTATTCTAGTTTGTTCTGGTAATCTTATGTCAAAGAGGCTGACTTCATGCATCTTCATGTGTTTTTGCATGATAATGGTCTATTTTACTTAGTTGATACCTGATCATTTTATTGATTGATCTCTTCTGTATGGGTTGATAGATTAGATTGATATCGATGTCTAGTGTTTACTAATTTATCCAAATAACATACCTCCAGAAATTCTATGATGATTTTCAAATTTCCTCGAAGCATAACTTTTATATTTTTCCAGTTATCTGTGCCAATTGATATAAGTGATTGTATTCATATCCTAGCAAACTAACTAAAATCTTTACTTGACGTTAGGGCTGATGGTGTTTTCCATACAGACAAAGAAAGTTTTGCGAATCAACTATCCAGTCTAATGAATTCCACATTACCAAAATCATTTATCTAAGCTGCAAATAATCTCCATCTTTTCAAAACTATCGTTAGTCTAGGTATTAAACTTGAAAGCATTTTAATATCTGACTTTTTCATTGTAACTCTCTAACTACTTTACTAGACCATTAAGAATCCTGACACGGAATTATGTCAGCCAATCAACCAAAACTGTTCCTAACAGCAACATATTGAGGATAGACAGAATGACATCAAGGAAATCTTAGAAGATATGTTCAATATTTGCAAGAGCATTAATATTTCGTAATCCAGTATTAATTTAGCACTAGCGCACCAAATTGTGATAGGTCCCAGATAGGACAAAACACGCTTTTTAAATCTTATTTCTAGCCATTGTAAGTCATAATTCTCATGTTTCATGTGGCTGCTACTAACGCTAACATGAAAGCTAGTAGATAGATGTATATTTCATTGGTTACGTTAAAAAATGTTCGTGAAGTTGGTGTTTACTGACCATCGATGTGTTTATTTATGCAGTGTAGTTTAATTTCTTTTAAAGTTATGCAACATGTACTGTTGGAGGGCAATGCGTTGAAACTTTGCTAATTAGTTTGTCATTCTTTCTCAATGGGTAATCGTGCAATAATTCTTTATAGTGATCTAGACTGCTGTTAGGGGTTTATTGATGGTTGTCACTATGGTCGCCCACATCATGGAAGGACGCTTCATTTTAATTGTCCTAGAAAGGAAACAGGACTAGGGACAGTCTTATTGACCTGGGAGTGTAATCTTTGAGCCCTACGAGCAACTGCTTGGAGTGGGTTACACAACCTTTCTGTGATTAGTTTTGAACGCATTAGCTCCGTACATTTAGAGCCTCAATGTCCGTGATAGAAATACGTGGGACAAGCCGAAATGAGTTATTTTTTAGGCTAACATTTTCTATCTCTTTCCATTGCGAAAAGATAGCTGTAGATCCTGATTGTCTGAAGACAACACCTTACAACCTTCATCTTTTAATATAGTTAGCAGGGCGAACTCATTTCTAAACCTTAAGTTTTCTGCTTTTAATCTTACCACTTTCTTACCTACCAACCTGATTTTATAAAGCCTGAAAAACGAGCGTTCTAGCCAATTTTAGCTCGACTAAGTTATCATCAACCTGACAATTATACCAAAGAAGCAGCTATAGTCAGAACGATATTACTTACCACGTAATTGAAATTGTTGATTACTTCACATCATTTTCTTTAACCTTTTTAATCACCCAAGCGTAAACTTGTAGTCCCAGATTCTAATTCAATTGTACTTTGTGTGCTTTGCCTAAGTATATTGCACAGAATCGTACTTAACTATTAAATTGATTTTCAGCTTTATCATCTTATAGTGGAACTTCAGTAGTTAGGTTAACTATATTCCACTAATCTTAAATGTCATTTGGAATCGATAACATCTATTTATGTGAATACCTCATTCTTACAGGAAGTCAATTGTGTCTTGCATAATTCAATGATACCGGTCACAGATTGTGGCGGGCGATGTGCAAGCTTTGGTGTCACATGGGATATTCGTCCCCTAAAGATTGGCAGTACATTTAATTATTACGAAACCACAGCAAATCTAGGTTTCTTGCTGACTATTTCTGAATACCTAACATTATAACTTAGGAAAAACATTTAAACACATCGATTCACAAACATAAGGTAACTCAATTAAGCTTCTATGTTAGAGTAATTAAACGGTTCACTTCTGTATGAAGTATGTATGCACTGATGATAACTCTGTTCAGAACAATAATAAATGCTTTGCAGTTAACTTATCTAGCTTAAAATTACCAAAACAAATATCTAATTGAGTTTCTACTTATCCTCCCCATCATTTTTTATCTATAAGACTACGTATCTATGTGTAGTATTATGCATACTTTTACCCTTCACTTAGCTTTTGCAAAATGTATCGGTTTCAGCATTATTTTTCTTGCTTCTATCATCCTTATCGCCTATACACTACTTCTGTGAATAATTTAGCAATTTTTTATAGGGTTTATTATTTCTTAAAATAAAATATTCTCTTACCTTTTTCGTGTGTGGGATTGGAAGGAGTATGGAGATGATTAAAAAGGAAAATTGTAGCCAGCCACTAGTATTAATTCACATTGATGGTAACAGAATAATCCATTCATTCTTTAATAAGGAACCTGACTATAGATATATTTAATATATAAGTAGTTTCGTCAAGGGAATAGCATTTCATTACTACTATTGTATACACTGTCCATATGCTTTACAAACAAATTTTCGTAATAACTAAAATCTTATTTATACATAACTAAGAGAAAGAATGACTAAGGTATCAAAATCTTGTTCTACCAACGATAATGCGAATACATTTTGAGACGATCGGATGTAAAGACTATATGTGAAAGTGTTACACCGGGCGATTAAAGAAAAGTAACGAACTTTCAGAACTATTTTGGGGGACTATTCTCGTTATTTTATTCATGAGTGATGTAATCATTTTATTCCTATGATTGTTACGTTCTCCTTGCCCGGTTCTCTCATTTAGTGTATTGATTCTTTATGCATTGTTCATTATTACGAACTACGCCTACTTTATTGTGTACAAGTTCTCCCCATTCACTACCACTATTTCTTTTGTTCGGTATGAATGTTAGATTTATGATTGGTTCACTGTGTGGTCTGACTTTATGTGTATATAAAGGCATGAATAAAATATAATACGTTCTCCGGTTCTTGGTTCTCGCTCTCTCAGTCTTCCTGTTCTCAATTCTGGTTGTCCTATTGTCGGCCTAGGGAGGTGAATGGGCTTACGTCAATCGCACATTCTTAACTAGGCACGCATCTCATTGGTGTTCGCATCCACCAATCAAATCATCTCCCCTCCTTCCTTTCATCGCGTCATAACAGAAAGGATTCTGGAACTCAAGCTGTAGAGGAAGAAGTGGAATGAATGCATGTTAACCATTTCACTCAGTGTCTCTAATTCTTGACCATGTTTACTGCTTCTCTGACTCTAACCTTGTAGACCACACGTACTAATATATCCCTGATAAGCAGTCAGTAACCTTATAGACTGATAGCTTGTTCTGGTTTACCTGCGCCTAACTTCCTTCAAACCTACTCCCTATTCCAATCAACATCGCGCGTGTGTTTAGTTTTGATACTATCATTGTCATTGCTTTCAGATTGTGACGACTTTTATAGTATCCATTTCGTCTCATAGTGTCGATGTGGTGTAACAACTTGAACTAATATTACCAGACAATTTACTATTTTTGCATAGTACCCTATATATAACTTTATTTACATTTAGACTGAATTCTTCTATATTTAGTGTTGATTTTTGTTACAATTACTTTTGTCTCCAGAGTTGCATTCTCTTCCCAGTCATCACCATGATTTAGTTTGCTTGGGATCAATTCTCCAACATTCACCAGTGATGGAATGCGTTTGTTTAAATCCACATCATAATCATTACCATAATCGTCGGCACTATAACCACGCTACTAGTCAGAACTATCGACAGTATAAGTGTGGATCATTTACTAGCATCCCCTTGGACTCACTTATTGATTTGCTATCATATGATTGTCTTAATTCTTGCATCTATCCATCTCCATGTTTCCCAGTCTCGAAACCATTAATCTCACAAATACTATGGATCCAACTATTTACCGATGATAAGTATCTCTTTATTCACAATGTAGATACACTCGGGACTGCTGTCGACGACGATAATTATAAACATGATCATGACAATGCTGAAGTAGTGGATGATGTTGATATTGATAATGATGACGCAATTGATGGTCATTCTTTAAATACAACGTCAAATTTCTACGTAACAAACAATGCTGCCAACACCACTATTCCGACTGCTACAACTTGTTCTGACATGAAATCACTTATGCATAGACATGGCGTTATCATTTCATCACCAATGCATAATCAAATGATAAATACACAACCCCAAACTACCTGCTTACATCTTTTAGCATTAGCTATTCCTTTAGTGTTTACTCTGATCATTTTGACGGCTGCTGAAGTAAGTTTAATTATTTGCCTTGTCTTTCTTTGATATATGTTTCATTCTCACTTTTTTAGCATTCCTCAATCATGGAACATTCTTCATTGAACTTCATGTACTGTAAAGTCTTCTGTCATTCCCTCTATTTTTCTATTGGTGCCGATTGGTTTGTAATGGATCAGAAAACGTATTCCTATTTTGAACTTAAGCCTAACTCAGGACTCTATTCTACTAACAATATATTTGATAAATATAGTAAACAGTATAAAGTGTTCTTCCTAGGATAGGTATTATTAAATGTCACTACACAGTATTACATGTTAATAAGCTAACCTTCATCAGCCCTAATAAATTGGATTCAGAAAGATCGCTTGGCTTTCAGCAATTTGTATCATCTGCGGTGTAGACAAGATTTCTGTTAGCTGACAAATATCTCTCATGTATGTACGGATCACCAAGTAAGCGATGTCGAGGTTAGACTTAGGGTATCAGAGGAGGATTGTAAACTAGTTGATAAAATCGTGGATTTTCACTGACACAGTTGGAATCGAAGTTAATCCGGTCAATATTATTGTTATTGTTATATCTGTGTTACGCATTTATTCTTTCTTGGTTTAACAGATTGATGGAAATTCACTGAGTGGAATCTGTTCTGTCGGTTTGACCAATATATGGGCACGTGTTGGTCTCTTATTGGCTCCAATCACTTTATGCCTAGTAATCAAATTTTATTATTTTATTCAATTAATACTTCAGTTTATGAAACTACGTCATAAGTTCTTGTTATCATCATTTCGCGTGGATCATAAAATAGCTCACCGTTTAGTACGTTATTCATTATTTTATAGTAAGTTTTTCCCTGTAATCAAATGCTCTTAGTTTCATGTTTTAAACGTTTATGTACTTTTTTGTAGAATAGATGGGATTCATCTTATTTGGGACTCGTCAGGTAGTTGTACCTTTGTTGTAACATGGGCTGTGAAAGTAGAAAACTTGTGTTTGGTCGTCCAAACCAAAATGTGACATTAGTCCACAAAGTTGTCGAATGCTTGTCTGGGTAGTACCATTCGATACAGATTACCCTGTCGGGGTTTTTATGACAATCGTGATCAGTATTAATAGATGTTAAGTGACATGAGTAAGAGTCGATGAGCGTGGGTTAAGTTCAGTTATCATTTATCTTCCTTTAAATCGTGAGTTACATTATTTCTTGTTGCTTATCTTCTTCGCTGCAACTTGTATTATATCCCCAATGTTTAGTCTGTTTCGTTATCATTGTTGCTACAATTATTTCGGCTACTTTTTTTCATCCAGCTTATTAATTTTATCTCGTCATATTGACTTGATGTGACAACTCCAGCCAATACACATTTGTGCCAGGCTATAAATCGATTATGACTAAGAAAGCAATAAAGACAATTCAGCATAGAAAACTTTCTTTTAGACAATATCCATTACTACGACTGTATAATCGTATACATAATCATTTATACAAGATATTTATTGAAAAATAGGAAATTACATAGTAAGTTATTTTGAAATTTCAGGCTTGAACTACCGAGTTGATAAGGCTTCAGAGATACATATGACATTCATTAATGCTTCCTTTCTGAACGACATAATTGCCTTAACCCGTTACTTGTTCATTATAACTGAATTTACCTGTACATTTTAATATTGGACTATGTGGATACTAATTTAAGTACTATCCGTTTATTTACCGAGCTATAAAGTTCGAACAGCCAATATCTCGTTTAGTGTTTGCGATGTTTGTATTACTATTATTAGTGATGGTTTGAATTGTCCTGTCTTCAGCACGAAGCTTACTTGTTGTATGTATGCATGTATGATCAACGTGTGCATCGGTTCAAGTTGCCATACCTCTATGGCACCGCAAAATTAACACCACCACCACTAGTAGAAGTTACTTCAATAAAATAAAATAATAATAGTAACAAGGAGTGTGAAAATATAGAATATGGTTCAGGAAGCGTAGAAAGAAAGCTATGGAATAATTTAAAGCTCATGATTTAAGGGAGGACAATGAGTGAATACATCTGCGCTATTGTGACCGATTCTGAGTCGTCACTCAGTGTTTCTAGCCACTAGTTAAGGTAATCGCGAGGACCCCATCCAGGTAGTCTGAAGATACCGACACGACTCGAATCAGCAGTTAGTGACTTCAAAGACTGATGCCATGTTTTAGTTTGGCCACCTCTAACTCTCTTCCATCTTGCTCCTATATCAGCTAACATCGCGCGACGAATCAGACGGTAGTTGGGCATGCGTAATACATTTCCTAACTACCACCGTCAGTGAAGATTCACAACGTCGTCGACTGATCTGCCACATTTGCCCAACACCCGTTGTTTAACCTCGTTATTACTTACTCGGTGATCCCAGCTAACGCGAGCGATGTTTCCAAGACATCGATGTCCAAAAACTAATAAACTTCAACTGTCGTCTACCCTAAATGGTCACGTCTCACATCCATACAGTAATGCAGAGCGAACTGTTGCACATTGCACTCTCCTTTTCGTTGAAAGACGAATATCTCGTCTACGCCATAGGTAACGTAAGTTGGCAAACGCCAAATGACCTTTTTGAATTCGTACTGATATTTCGTCAGAGACCAATCCATAAGGGCTAATCAGACTTCCAAGGTAAGTGAAGTGGTCGATGTGCTCAACTACTTTCCTCCCTATCTTTAGTTCAGGGTTTGATGAAAACCAAGTCGTGGAGCAATAGTTTGCATTTAGAGGGGGGGAAACGCATTGGAGCTTATTGATGATAAAAGATTCTGCATCTTGTCAGTGTCTTCGCCATACAGGATTATGTCATTAGCATATTCTAAGTCAATAGGTGGATTTCCTGGTAGGAGATCAATTCCTGGAAAGTCAGACGATGAGAGTTTAACTTCTAAGAGCATGTCGACTATAAAATTAAACAAAAATGGGGAAAATGTGCAGCCTTGATAGACATCATTTGATGTTACAAGTCCAGATGACAGTTCGCCATATGCTCTAACACGACTAATAGTGTTTGAGTAAAGAGCCTTAACAAGTTTTATGTACTTTTGGGGCACGCCTTTCAGTGAAAGACACTGCCATAGAACTTCGCGGTCTACAGAGTCAAATGCCGCCTTCAAGTCAAGGAAAACCACTATTGCCGGGCGCCGAAAAGTATGTCTATGTTCTAAAATCTGACGAACGGTGAATATCTGGTCTATACAACCGCGACCAGGTCTGAAACCAGTCTGATTTTCTCGTATTTGTAGATCACGAGTTTCAGTTAAGCGTCTGATAATTATAGAAGCTAGTATTTTAGACACTATATTAGTCAAACTAATTCCTCTATGGTTATTGCAGGACGATTCTGACCCTTTCTTATATACTGGGACGATTGACGATCGACACCAGTCAGATGGAATCATGTCAAGTTCCCAACCCTTAGTCAAAATATCAGTCAGCCTGGTTGTCAATGTGGGACCACCGTCCATAAAGACCTCTGGGGATAATCCGTCTGGACCCGCTGCTTTGCCTCGCCTTAGATTGGCTATAGCTTTTTCGACTTCGACAAGAGTCGGGGGGACCTAAGTCGTCTTTCCATTCTGGCTGTCTTGAAATAGTGGGAAGTTCTAGAGCGGCTGAAGGCCAACTGAACTGCTCCTTGAAGTGTTCAGCCCACCGTCCTAAACATTTAGACTGAGAGCTAATAAGCGTCCTATCTTTTTCGGAAATCGTCTCACTAACGCTGGATTTTTTTACTCCGGTTTCTTTTATTAGCTTGAAAAGTTATCTAGTGTTACCTATCGCCTCTGCCTTTTGCATTTCCTTCGCTTTCGTTACCCACGACTGCTCACGGTCGTTTCGTAGACTTTTCTTCAGTTTATACCTGATTACACGTCGCTCCTCATCATGTTGGAAGCCTGACGGGATAAGTCTTCCGAGGTCTATCAATTCAACAGAAGCCGTCTAGATCCACTGATTCCTCTTTACATGTTGATTTAAGTCCTTGATAGATGTCACTGTAGAACTCCTGGTTATCAGGTAAAATTTTGACACGGTTACATAGAAAATGCTTCCTAGATGGTTCAAGAAATATATCAGTTCATTTTCAACCGATATTATTGTGTTCTGGGTTGTGGCGGTTGAAGAAATAATTAAATGAGATTTTGGGTCACATTACGACATAATAGTTTCCTCGCTTGTCTTATCTAATCAATTTTATTCTCTGATAAGAATCGTCGTCAGAACTGACACGTCATTTACACATAGTCAACGCGATTATACTTATCAATTCACTATGCTGATTGATCGGGCTTGTCTGTTGTGACGAGAAATTTGGCTATATTGAGTTAAACATTCGTTTCTTTACGACCAATCCTGATAAATATGTTGGTTCAAAAGTCATAAAAACTAAAAGGATCAACTCAGAATTCGAGAGTGATGATGTACTATCGACTATGCTGAGATGGAATCACTGTAAGATCTTTATCTGAAACAAATAACAATTTCAGCTATGCTGCAATAGTTAGAAAATATGAACCCTATAAATGGCATTCCTCCCTAGTGGATTTCTTTTGTGGGTGGTTAGGATTTTCTAAATTACGCTAACGCAACTACTCATAAAACGACAGAATGTATTCAACCTCACATAATTGTCCCTCGAACTCTTCTTGGATCAACAACACCAATTTTAGATGCCTCAATAGGGGTTAACCTTCCGCGATGTAGGCAGCTGGTTTGTAATAGCCCCCATGCTTTCAAGATCATGTTTACGATAGAACCCCCTATTCAACTTGTAGTATTTCTTTTACGTTCCCTACCAACTATCTTATAATATCAATGTTTCCCTACTGGTCACCAGTGCTAACGTTTCGAGTCCACAAATTGTCTCTAAATGCTCTCAAAACCGAATGATGGCACTACCAATGTCCGAAAATTTTGTCAAATCGAATAACAGAATTAATTAGTAAGGACTCGTCCCGTTGACCTATCATTTGGTTTTACTGTATTGTACTAAAATATCTTTTCGAGGAAGCAGCATTCTGTCTTTTTCTATACTTGTGGTGCTTTACTTTGTATGTAATAATCACGACATTGAGTTTTAGCATCTAACAAAGTATAAAACATGTTAGCATCAGCAGTGGTAAACTATCGAATCAATTAAAGAAGCGAAGCTTCCAAAATAATTTTCCTGCATATTATGTTTTTGTACGTATATACATATCTCTGTTATCTACTTATTGAATTCGATATCATAAATCAGTTTGTATTAATGAGATGTAAGGTGACTACGATTTGAATTCATACGTATCAGGTGGCAACAGGCTGCTTACTCTCTCCCTTCCTCTTCCTACTGGTTATCGACTGGATCATGAAGACTGCAACATCTGAAGACACTCTCGGAATACAATAGACAACATCGACGCAACTAGATGACTTGGACTTTGCAGATGACCTAGCTCTTCTTTCTCACACACAACATCAAATGCAGATGAAGACCAACAATATAGCAGCAGCCTCAGCAGCAGTAGGCCTCAACATACACAAAGGGAAAAGCAAGATCCTCCGATACAAAACAACAAACACTAACCCAATTACACTTGACGGAGAAATTCTGGAAGACGTTGAAACCTTTACATATTTGGGCAGCATAATCGATAAACAAGGAGAGTCTGATTCGGATGTGAAGGTGCGGATTGATAAGGCAAGGGCAGCATTTCTACAACTGAAAGACATCTGGAACTCAAACCAACTTCTAGTCAACATTAAAGTCAAAATTTTCAATACTAATGTGAAGACAGTTCTGTTGTATGGAGCTGAAACTTGGGGAACTACGAAAAGTATCCTACAGAAGATACAAGTATTTGTAAACAACTGTCTGCTTAAGATTCTTCGGATTCGTTGGCCAGATACCATCAACAACAACTTTCTGTGGCAGAGAGAACTAATCAACTTCCAGCCAAGGAAGAGATTAGAAAAAGACACTGGAGGTGAATTGGACACACATTGAGGAAACCATCAAACTATGTCACTAGACAAGCACTAACTTGGAATCCTAAAGGCCTAAGGAAAAGAGGAAGATCAAGGAACACATTGCGTCGGGAATTGGAGACAGACATGAAGAGAATGAACAGCACCTGGGAAGAGCTAGCAAAGAATGCCCAGGATAGAGTTAGTTGGAGAATGCTGGTGGGCGGTCTATGCTCCACTTGGGGTAACAGGCATCGATTCGTTTGAGGTGGCAACAGATAAGGTCGCACAATTATAACGCGCATTAACTGAAGTTAAAAAATATCAACATTTAAACATCATTACCGCTATGCCGGTGATAAATGGTATAATTCCCACTTCAATCAATTTATGATATATCGGAACGATTATCTAGTGCAATTATAAGGCGAATTAGATTTGCAATGATACGTAACGATGACCAATCTATGACAAATATAAACTGCAAATGTACATTTTATAATTACAATTTAATACTTAAACTATTTAATTTTTTTCTGTTTTGTTAGGTATATTCCTAATTTTTCTATTAGGTTTATGGTTGTTTTCAATCTGTATTCATACTTATGTCTACCTAAATGAACCTGTCTGGTTAGAATCACAACGCCTTTTATTATTGTAAGTGTATCGTAATTTTCTATTTCGTCCCTTTTTTTTTTATAAAGAATATCGAAATTTTGTCCATTCACAAATTATATTCAGAAATGTTTGGAAAAAAGTAATTCTCATATATTGTGTAATGTATTTGGTACTTAAATACTCGACGCTAACTTTTTAACTCTTTCTTAATCCATCTCTCAAGAAATCTCTACTTCTTCGTCCCTGAACGAAGGAAAAAAGGGTAGAACTATAAAATTAAACTTTTTTCCAAAAGTATGTCTTATGTACAATATGCTTTATACTTAATCAGTCTTGATATTTATGACACATCGATTTTGTAGTAGTTTGTTGGAACTCTCATACTGGACGTCTTCTAAGGACTTCTCCGTGAACTTTCTCGGGCGCTCATAACGCTTTCATAAATAATAGCAAAGTTTTTTATAGACTGATAGCATTCAAAGGTTTAACATACCTCTGTCATCTTGAAATGTTTCCTTTTTTACCATATGACTGGACGTTCTAGATAGTCAGATTTTCAATTGTTCGTATCTTTTGTTTCAAGAATGTCAAACCTACTGAACTTTGAACACCTATACACATCTGAAATAGTCTTTATATGAGTATATAAACCTTTATTTGTATGTTGAATTGCTCAGCGTCAACGTCTCAGATTACGATGCTGTATGATGCGAGTTCTGTATCGTGTCTCGGCTAAAGATGTATCAGAAGCATGAACTATATTAGATGATAATCATTTGTAATTTGCTGATCAGTCATTTACAGGTAATTTGAAATTTCACATCATGGACCAATTTTAGTGAGGCAACTATTGTGGTATAGAATTTACTAGACAACTATTATTATTATCTGATTATTGTGGATACCTACATTTGAACATATTGCATCTCAAAGGGGGATGCTTTTGATAGTGTCGTATTCTTTGAGCCAGACATGAATTGATAGTGTCTTTCATGACGTTTTAAACAACTTCATGTAAAAACAGTTGTTACATCAGTTCACTCTTCTGACCTTGTTTATGACTAGTTGTCTTTTGATCTATTATGTTTATATTACAAATAGCTGTATTTGAAGCATCACTAGCGTATCATGAAGTCATTGAATAAGCAGTATTGAGATTAGGTATACAGGTTTAACAATGCGAATCTACATCTACTGAAGTGGTTAGGACATGTATCACCTATGTCCATCTACCCACTGCGATCCATAGTGTTAACTGGTTTTGCGAGAAGGCGTTGATTATTGGTTTGGGCTGTTTTGATAGGTGCAGACTAGATACCTGTGGTCGTCTTGATAATTATGATATTTTGTCGGACGTATTGGGTGACATGGTTGGGAATTGACGTGTTCAGCACTGGTGCATTCGCTCTTTATCTTCTGTATGTGAGGTTTCATCATTCTTTTATACATACATTTTTATTCATTCTCGCTGAATCACATTCTGATAATATTCTTAGCAATTTGTTCTCGTCGTGCTTATACGATGTGTTAATCCGAGTCAACGCTCATATTCCAGGCTCTATGGTGAGTTTGTACTCAAATAAATTACACTTTTTATTTATTGATATCAAATACCATTACTCGCACTCATTTTTCACTATATTTTATTTCCGTCCTTCAGGTGTCGAATACTTTATCGTCTATCAGGACTTGATGAATTGGCTGCTATGGATGTTTGTATAAGTGCGGCCTCGTCGTATGAATCCGATGATAAATTACTATCAGCCTCAGCCTTTAATATTCGTTCACGTCATATGTCAGTAGGTGATAATTCTTTCTTTTTAAATGGTGTATCGGTCGATTCACATCATTCTTCACAATCATTATCTGATCTACAGCACCAAAAACAACATCGAGCAACCCAGTCGGTTCGGAAAGCTAATAATAATGAAGGGAAAACCACTCGAATTTCAACTTATCTACCAATCGAAGAAATGTCCGTTCGAAAACCATCCGTTGGTCCAGTACTCCTACATTTACTTATATATTTCGCTATAAATCTTTTATATAACTCAATGTGTCTGTTAGATCCATCTGTGAAACGAAGTTGGTTTTATTTACTTAAACGGTAAGCACGGAGGGGTAGTTGTTTTATAGTTACATTATCTATTTATTGATGCACAATTCTGAACTAAACTTGGTGTGGCTTGTGTTTTATTCGTATTATTATTATTATTATTATTATTATTACCGCTTGGCACTAAGTTGACTGGCGTATGAGTAAGATGAAAGCGAGCTGAAGACTGTTAGACCGAAGCATGGCTTCTGTCCATAAAGTCGTTGACTATCGGTTTGAGTCGTGTTAGTAGATGCAGATTACGTGGTTGGGGTTCACGTGATTGCCGTTATGCATAGTTGGGGGGGGGGTGGGTGTTATGAAATGATTCACATTCATTCGATTTTTATATTCTGTTAAATTCTAAGGTTAAAGTTAATCTATGTATTTCCTCTTGAATCATGCCCTTTATATCAAATCATTTCTACTTTTACGTCTACTACTATGACTTTTATTGACGTACTGATGCGGTACAGCAACAGATACACATATGTGCTAGGTTCTACGTTACGTATGGCTGATTATTATTATCGCTCTTAAATTTAAGTAAATTCTAAATGTAAGGGTTAGTGTCTTGACAACAGTTATAAACAGTTGTATATATATATATATGCTTGTATTCTTTTCGATGGAAAACAAAGAAAATTCTTTCAGAACTACCAATAACATTATTTTCCTGGACAACACCGATGCACACCTTGTCAATACATTTACACAAATTTTCCTATTCGTCCTTATCTATATGACATCAATGATACCGATATTCATGCTGGCTTTACAGGTATGAACTCCACTCCACTCTACTTCATTTTAGGTAACAAAATAGTACCACTAGATTATCAAAGACAAGTACATATATATATATTATATATTATATATATATATATATATATATATATATATAATTTAAATGTATGAATTTTCATATAACCACTTCTTATTTCTTCAAAGAATAGACGAGAAGCATATTATTTGAGTCCTCGTTGTATTTAGCAACCTAAGTTCTTGTGTTAGGTGGAAGCTAGTGAGCACATACATGAAGGCTTAAATCCGATAGGTTAACTTCAGTCTTGCCACAGTTAGAGAATAAAGTGATATAAACATTTGAACAAATGAATAATAACCATCTTTATTATATTTTGAATACTCTAGATTTTGTATGTTAATATCGTATCTTACCTTCTACTTTACTTATCATTTATGCATACATGTGTAGAATTGTATTCTGGTGTCAGTGGAAAAAGCAGAAATTCTCTCAAAGCTTACGACAAAAACAACATCATGTACGCGCACAACAATATACACTTCGACGAGACTTTCACCAGAATCCTCATCACCCGTACATCGATAATCTTGTTAATGATTATGACAGTAATCATAATGATGAAACTAATTTAGGCATAAAAGACAATACCGATTACTTGATTAAATCGTATTTAAATAATATAACCATTGGATTTAGTTGGTGGGATCCAGGCTTCTTCACAATTCCTACACCAATTTTATCGTCTAATGATTTATGGATTAAATGGAACACATTTTATTCAAATGAAGAACACATAAAACAACTAATGCGAAAACAACAAAATGTAGCATCATCATTATTGTCGTCAAAACAAGATTTTGAGCTAGTTCAGTGTACGTCAAGTCTTTCCGCCGGGAATAATAACAGTGTTAATAGTACAACAGTGTTGAATAATTGTACAGATGATCATGATACTGACGCTGATACTGAGAACGCTGGTAATCGTTATAATATTACTGATTTTCATGTCACTCCGGATCAATTTAATTGTGTAATGAATTCACTTGAATCATTACTTTTAACAGCAACACCAAATGACCTGTTAGAAAGTCCACAACATTTATCCGCGTTACTTTCAAAATTAATACTGTTATCAAATACTAATTGTTTAAAACAGTCATTCTTAGATCAACAACATTCACATTTGCCGTCAACATCACCCTCCGCTTCGGCTAATAATATTAGTAATAATAATTTGGAAGCTGCATTATTCATTCTGCGTCAATTGTACCAGTTGTCATCATCTGCAAATATAATGACTGCTAACTGTCCTCAGGATAATTTTATCGCTACCAATATCACAACAAATACTACTTCTAATAGTAGCAGTAGTAGTAGTCGCAGTAAAAATACAAGTAACCTTATTGAGAACCTTAGCAGTAATCATCAATACAGAGAGAAAAATCATCAATCCGAATTGAATTCATCCGTTAATCTATCTGGAAGTCATCTTTTCAATAATTCATTATCTCATGATTCCAATTTACAGGCTACATTAACTGCTGCTGTTGCTTATGAACATTATCAAAAACAGCTGTCAGATTTAACGACAGTGAGTTTTAACTTTACTTATTGCTATTATTTAGATGCATAAAAGTTTGATAATATTGGATATAGAAAAATGTACGCGTCACACAAGTAACGACATAATATTGTGAAGAAATAAAGGAGGAACGCCAACTACATTCAACAAGAGAACAAGAAATTTTCATAGTTAGATACTGTTTGGTTAGAAATAGAAGCAAGATAGATTTATTACAATGAATAATGTGGAGCTTTCACTTCTATAGTGTAATAGATGACTATAACATGATGACAACTGACTTCTACCTTTAATACTCTGGTCAAGGATACACGATTAACCGATAGATGCCAGTCTTACACAGATTCCTTGCATTTCACAGCTCCATATCATAAACTAGCCACCTCTTTCGTTTTTGATGTTATATGAAGTAGAAGTTACTGAGATGATATCCGTGTTGCTAACATTAATTTACTTATTGTTACACCGATTACCAAACACCAGAATTACTAACGTATTATGTTGAGCATTAATGCTGAGCATCCTCGGCTTGGAGAGAACAGGTTTCACAAATGTAGGGCAAAGTCACTCTAACTTATGCGTTGTTAACTCGACATTTCACAGTTAGATTAACATCACGACGGTACTGAAAATACCGCATATAGGCATAAACGTCTATAGCTGTTGCAATTCATAAATTGATCTCATCTATCATTCCACTATCATCACTTACATAACTGTCTAGGTACACGAACTTTACACCTTCTTTATAACGGTCCACTACAAAGAGTAAGTGCAAACACGAGTTTCTACAAGTCTTGTATAAGTACTTTACATTTGTTTCTATGGGGCAGATTTAATTATAAAACATCCTTCCTGTAAGTAACCTCTATTACTATGCATGTGAGAAGATCAAAGTGAGTACTATGATTTAATAGCCCAACTGAATTATAACGTACACAAAATTAATGAGTATTTATGCACTTTCTTGCACTGAAATAGACAACGGCAGTAGACTTTGAACTCACAAAGTTCTTGACATATCATTCGGTTTATCACATCACAAGACGATATTATCTGCAGATCTATTAAAAAGCAACAAAGGTTTAACCAACTCCAAATTAGATCATTTAAGTTCTAGGCAGGAATATATGACCTAGCTGTGTGATTCATTCATGTCAGTAAAATAGCACTATCGTCATCGCTACCACTTAATAAATGTCATGCTATTCCATTAATAGGTTGGAGTTGGTAATGTATAGAGAACTGAATTCTAACTCAGTGGTTTAAGTATATCGTACTTACTATGAAACCTGAAGTTTGCTGGAGGGGGGGGCATGTGGTCCTTGGTCGGAAAGACACTTTTGATAAGTATGTCACAGTAAGACAAAATAGCTACCAATCAATTCATTTAAGCAATTACTGTTTTTACTCATTTATTTGCATTATAGAACATTATGCGTCGGAGAAGCAGGCACAAACGATTGTTATCTGGGCGTTCATCAAGTACGTTACTTCTTAAATGCACCATCACACAGATAAGGTCACCCTTTTAATTACATTACCATGCTTAAAGTGTTTCTCTTCTCGACTAATCATATGCGCTAGTAGTTTTTCATAATAATTTCTTATTTAATCAGCTGGAGACCATAAAACCTAAATATTCAGCAGACATGTTAACACTCTGAAGATATGTAATCGTCTACGAAAACTGTGCTTGTAAAGTCATTTTGGCCAGTTATAGTCAACGTGGCATTTATATTCTGTAATTTTAAGCGTGGGATCTGTTAATTAAGTCTTCTGGACACCGCTTTGCGTTGTAAGCTGCATTCTTCATATATTCCTACTGTTTCTAAACTGCACTTTGAATGTATGGTTGCATTAAAGACCAGAAATAAGTTTAGAGATTCTATCGGCATTTTTCATTTGTATTCTCATCATATGAAATTGATGTTGCTTAATACACCGTTACTAGCAAACATACAACCACTGAAATATCTAAATAGCTTACAACAAAGAGTTTGCACTCATGTTTCTGACAGTTACTTCAATATACTTTGCATACTAACAGTAAATAACGCATACTGTACTTATGAACGTTAGTTGCGAACTAATTACTTGAGATGTAGATGGCAAATAGCAAGCATTTCAACAGATTAAAATAGGAATTCATATTATTTTATTGGGTTCTTGTCATCTACTTACAATTTTGTATTATTTTCGATGCAAAATTATAAACTAGAAATCATACATACTAATGTAGTGAAGCTAATTAGCGGTTCGGTGTGCGATTAGTAGTTTGACTGTCGGGTGGATTCTCGTTATTGCAACGTTAATCTTATTATACTGATTGTTCTTACAGCACAATTGCTTTCATAATTGAGATGGATAAATAATGATTTTTTACAGGTACTTTCAGCATATTGTCTCTAGCTGTTTTATATTTATCAGTGAAAGTTTATCAATAGTCATCTTCTCTTAGACATTTTTCACTATTTATCTATTGTTATTTCAATATGTTTAGTAGTGTTTTGACTGGTGCTTTCCTGTAAATGTCTGCGTAAAAACTTTCGAAATTCAAGTACAGTTAGTTTCATTTACTCTTTTAATAAATCATATGTATTTTGTTGTATGTCAACTTCAAGAAGTTAGAACTCGTCGTTTTCATGTTCCTTGATAAACTGAATGCTACGGTTTGCTTTGTGGGAAGGTTCGAACAGATGAATCGCATGATGTTCACTGTTGCACACATTAAATGCATCATTGACATATCGGGAGTATTCAGTCAATTTATTTATCAAACTGAAATTAGATATCTTGTTAGCATGAATATAGTTCGTTTGAACTCAGATATTAAAAGTGGTATAAGGTTAGAAAACTGCCAAATATTATCTACGATTTAATGTTAAGGTACATCAATGGAAACCATTGACTTACCAGAAACGTTAGTGTTATTTAATCTTTTAGCAAGTTGGAACTAATATATGCTACGGACCTTTCACGAATCGTCTCTAACCAATCCACAATCCAGTATGCATATTTGTTGTAGGGTGAATTGATCTTAGCGGGCCATCCTGTATATTTATCTCCGTTAGAGATTGTACACAAAAAATATGTGGCCTGTGAAGCCTTATATCATTTAAAGTAAAATTATCAATCATTTACACTTTTATTAATTTTGCAAATATGTTCGTGATTTGCTCTTCTGTTTAGTGCTATAAATTGTTGATGTATTTAAAAGTCATGAAAGTTGACTGACCATTTAGAATTGACTTCACATTTGTACCACATAATATTGTGTGTTAATTATTATAAAACCTGAACCCTCGTTCAGTCGTAATATCATTACTTCGTGATTTTTCTTTAGTTTCCTTAATTCTGTGTGGTGTTCTTTGTATATAATCTTTTAATTCGCTGTTGGTTATAATAGTTATTGACTGACTATCAACTAATTCCAATTTGAACAAACCTTCCTTTACTTTTTCCGATGGACTCAAACACTCCAGCTGATCGAATGAATTTTTGAATTGTGTCCGTTTGTCAGTAATATTAATACTTCTATTGAAGATTTGAAATTAATATCCCAGTGGTAAAGCTTCGGTTTATTTCTGGTTTAGTTTATTACTACTCCGTCCAACTCTGGCAATAGTAGCGCATTTTAGCCTTTACTTTCAATAAGCCTGAATAAAAATTAAACACGTAAAAGTTTGTAATTTAGCATTTCGTTTCGGAAGAAGTAGAATGGTTTCTTAATAATTAACATGCTCAAATGTCAGCCACCAATTCATAAGTTCTATCTCCGTTTCACCTACTTCATTTGTCATCAATAAAGAGGATTATTATCTCTCACTTACATTTATCGCGTATCTTAAAGCCAAGTACATGAATGTGTACCTGACAAATGAGTTTAATATTTTGTGATACAAGCAACTTTACTGACTTATTCATTTATATTCTTTCTCTGTTTTTTTTTCTGTTCTCCTAGTTCGTCGTCATAGTCAGTCGCATAGTTTATCTACAAATGTTGCATTTCTACCCAATTTCACTTCATCAATCGGTTTCAAAATTAATGGAACTAATTCTTCCACATGTTCTACAGAATTGAAACCGGCAGTCAAACAACCATTCACTTCAATATTAACCGGAACAACTACAACAACAACGGCAGCCGTGTCATCATTTTCATCATCATCGTCATGCTTGCCTAGAAGAGGTTCATTTAATTTATTGCAAGCCGCTGCTTCTATTATTGCTGCTGCGGTGGCTGCCGCTGCTCCTACTTCAAATGCAGACAGTATTAAACATAATAATAGCAGCACTTTCGACAGTCAACGTCGTTTAAGTCAGTCTGGTTTAAGTGGGACTGATGCTTTTTCCACACATCATTTGGATAGTTCTAGTGGTGCAGCTTCAGGTCAAAATAAATGAGTTTTTCTAATATTTATATGATAATCTAAGTAGACTGTTGGAATTGTGTTTTTCCCTGTCTGTTAAATACGTAAAATGTCAAACCCTATGGGTACATTTCTCTTAAAAATCCTTTTTCATGTTGTTGGAATTAAGGATCGTATATATGCTTTATGATCGGATTTCCTCGACAAGTGCAGTTGTATTATGGTTAACTGCAGTAGGATTCAAGTCATCGTACTTGTGACTCATTTGCTGTTGATGTGTCTTCCTCATCACAGTGTTAATTTTCACACCAAGAGTCGAACAAGTTATTTTCGCTTGAGACACCAATATATTATCCACTAGGTTCCTAACTGGATTTCGCATCGAACCGATAGTCTGTATTTGTTAAAAAAAACCTCGTTAAACTAGCATGTCATACAAACTTTCAAAATAGTCTTCGAAAGCGATGTCTTATTTGTCATAGTGAAGTCGGATAATTGTTGATTTTATCTCGGTCAATTTTAACATGTTGTCAAAATACTCTTTGGCTTTCGAAGAAATTCCTTTTGTTTTTTTCCTGGAGAGAGGGAGTGGGCTTACGTGTTGGGGATTTCTGGATACTAAGAATCGATTAGAATGTTCAGTATCAAGCGTTCAAGTTACAACACGTTTCAATTACTAAGAAACCAATCACCACGTATTATAATCTAACATCCCGTTTTATCATATTTGGGTTACGTTTCATACATTAATATAATAAACAAGTTCATTGATTTTTGTATTCATATAAACTATTGTTATTATCTGGAACGACGATCTTTTATTCGCTGAAGTTCATCGTACAATATCAGTCAGATTATTGCGGTTTGTTGTATCCACCAAGACAAACCCTGCGTTACTTGTGGACCAGAGATTGTGACCTATACTTTTGTGAATATTAAAAGTCCAATATATTTCTATTGTTTTACTGATTTAATTTATTTGTTTTATAGCCTTTGGTGGAAGTCAAATCTCGTCAACGTCCATCCGTAGTGCTTTAACTAGTGTTGGCGTATCTAATCGTCACCGACATCATCGTCGTCGAAGGAATAACCATACTCGACCATCTTCAATATCTGAAGCCCTACTAACAAATAACTCCAATAATAATATCAGTACTCAGAATGAATTGAAATCCAACATCGACAATAATATCGGTGTGTCCAATGCAAAGTATAGTGCTACTACTGCTAGTAATAATAATAATAGTAATCTACATAGTATGGGCAGTCGTATCTCATCGGTCCGTTCAATATCATGTGCATCATCATCAGGTGCTGAATCATATAATTCTTATAGATTGTTAATTAATCAAGCTGGTGCAAGTTGGCGCGAATTATGGCGTACACGAATGCTGTTAATGCATGTATTACGTTGGGCTGAAAATGTTGCTCCATTTATGCAATCGAATAATAATACTAATAGTAGTAACAACGTCAATGCTAATGTTATTCACAGTGAATGCAATAAATCACAAATTAGTCTATTAAATTGTTTCGATACATCTATGAACAGTACTAGTGTGGACTGTGTAAAACCAGCGTTAATAACATCTACTTCTGTTACTGCCACTCCAACAACCGTTCCTGCTTGTAATTGTAATGATAGCCGGAGTAGTGCATTTAATGTTGGTCATCAGTTACCGATATTCCATCCATCTAAGATCAATGAAACAAGTGATTTCAATGCACAGCTCGTCCAACTGATCATGTCACTAATTGAAAAACAACAACAGCCTGTCTATTCTAGAACTGAATCGCAATCAAAATTAGACATTGAGTCACAAGTGCTAACTAATTTATCAAATACTAAATGTGCTGATGAACAACCGTCTCAATATCCTACGAATTCTGATACTACTATTGCAAATAGCAGTGGTACTAATTATACTGAGAATCATTACATTGGACAACCATATCCATTAACATCTATAGACCCTATGATGGCAGCGGCATTTGCAGCGGCTACAGCGGCGGCTACTGTAGCTTTGCAACAACAACACCAACGCCAAAATCAACAAGCCTTTCGTCAGTCGCCTTCAGTTAATTCAACATCACCCGCTGGTGGTGGTGCCATTACATTTAGTAAACCAACCACTATCAACAACAATCATACTGACCAGTTTAATCCCAGTGTCTGTATTAACAGTGATGATATTGTTAACAATCAGTCCCATAATGATTTATATCCATTTACGACACAGTGGACTAGTGGATCGGGTTCTTTAGGACCGCTGGTATGTTGTTGTTAGTGCTTATTTCTCCAGCGGTTTTTCCTTCTTAACGTTTGTTTGTTGCCATAATTGATGTTAAATGGTGAGAATTATTAAATAGAAAACTCAGAACCTGAATCTTAAACTTGCTAGCTGGAGCTTATCATAAGGGCGTACCTAAAATCTTGAACGAACTAGTGTTCTCTGTGATATTCGAACGCAAGTCATTCAGTTTTACTGTCTCCGGAGTTATTAAGGCTCCGGCTGGCCTGTTGAAGTAAGATATTTACGTTGATCAAGTTTCAATGTCTGCATGTTTTGGTATTAAGTGGTTAAATGCGGTTGATTAAAACCTTGAACCTTGTTAATTTAAAGTGAATTTCACTCTATCCGATGGTCACCCCTCATGAGTCATTCTGGCTATATTTTCTGAGCTGTATATTATTGTGAGATTTCCAAAATTTTTAAACTCTACAATAAATTCAGCCTACTACATCCAGTGATTCATGTGAAAGTCGTTTGGTTGTTTGTATTCATAACTCTTCATTCATAGGATCAAAGTTCAGCCTGTATATCATAATTTCGGAATTTCCATGATTATTTGCAATGTTTTCAACATTTATTTCCGATGAAATATCTCCGTGTATTCCGTATGCATACTTGATTGTTTCCATGTTTGAGATACTCGTCTTATATCATAAGGGGTTAGTGTATTGCGCAGTAGTTCTTTAAATGTTTTACATCTAAATGTCTTTGAAGCTTACTTGCATATCGTAAGATGACCTTGTTAACGTTGAGCATAGGTTAATAGGCAAAAATGTGGTAATAAATCTCCATTGACTAAAGTGGTTGGAATATACATTACGTATACTCAGCCATCACCTTCCTCGACATTCAATATAACTAGTATAAAGTTAAGAGTGGCAATTTCAAATCGTGCCGTCAGTACATGAAATCATCGGTTGTTAGCCTAAGTCATGTTTGTAGATGCAGATTACTTGATTGTGGTTTGTGTGGTAACTGTAATCAGTGGTTGGAGTCGCTAGGTGACATAAGTTACAGTTATTTAGATCTCTTAACTCTTTATGCCTGTTTCAGCATTTTCAACATATTTTCAGTTTTCATTCTGTTTCATTGTTGTTGCTACCAAGATTATTTTGATCACTTTGAAATTCATCTTGTTATCTCTGTCTCGCTGAACTGATATGGTTTGTTAACTTAAATTATTGTTTATTTGTGCCAGACTTCACATTGATTATTATTGGTTATTTTCGTAGAGTTGAATATTAAAGTTTTTTAACTGTTCTGTACCGATTCCGCTTGATCTATACAAGTTCACTTTATTTAATTGGTTTTCCGTCAGCCACAAGATGCATTACACTCTTCGACGAGTCCTTCCAATAATCTATCAAATTTTGTAACAAAAAATACTTCGCCGTATTCTCAAGATGATTATTGGTCTCCTAGAATATCGTCTTCAGCTTTTAGTCATTATCTTTCACCACTACATAATGCAAATTCATTAATATTTCATACGCCACATAGTAATGGACACAATAACAACAATCAGTCGAATAGTATTCATTGCGTCAACACAGTAGAATCATATCATCACCATTTTATGCCTTCAAATTCTGGATACGCTACGAATATTTCTGATAATCATCATCAGTGTACTATTGCTCCCGACTTGCTTATTGACCATAATCAATTGAGTACTGGAAGTAGGGATAAGAGTATCAATAATCCATCTTCATGTTCACGATTGTTTGCTGGCGGACGGCAGCAGTCACAACCTCAACAACTGCCTGTAAATCCTTTAATTGGGTGTTATAATCGTTCCGTTGATTCTACTGTCAACGCTAAAACAGACGTTTTACAAATCCCATCGTCCGCATCGAATTCACAACAAAATAGGCAAGCAAATGTAAGTTATATATATATATATATATATATATATATATATGAAGTGAAAGGCGGTTGATTAATGATTAAGCTGGTTAATCTTCAATCCCTCGCACTTAAAGTATCGCTCATAGTCGAGTACACGGTTATGTAATTGTAAATCTAAGAATGTTGTCTAATAATTATTGAAATGATAAATATTCGCACCCCATGGGGAGGACTTTTAAGTGTGATATTTTTTGAGCCGAAAGATTTGGTCGTGAAGTTTGCTCGGACTTATTAGGCTTTAAGATGGCGTGAACTTTTAAGTCTATGGTGACTATAAAATTGTATAGTTTATGTCATGTTTTGATTTTAGTTAGAAAACTAGTTACAATCAAGAAACACTTGGTAACTGTATAGTCCTAGTATGGGATTTTTTAGTAGTGTGAGTTCACAACCCTTTAAGAGATAGAATTCATTACCTTTGGGCATCATATCAAACACTTGACCTCTAAATCATTGGGTTGGGGTCCAGTTGTTTCTAATTTCAGGCAATATTTCCAAACCAATAATCAGTGTTATTGTTAGACAACTATCGTATTAGTAATATAGTTGGACTCTCTTGATGCTACATTCATTATCAAGGTGATAATCCCGACACCGAATATTCAGTAAGGAATATGCAACACTGACTTCAACATCCTTTTCTTCAGCGACTTTGTCCAGCTCTCTAAATCTAGTGGTGTGACGTCTTTAGAAAGTATATTTCCACAAGTAAGACCAAGACTGAAGTGAACAAGTACACCTCTTGCATATAAATGCAATAAAAATGCTTTCGAAAATACGGTTACAAAATATAGCGTGTTGAGACGTAAGAAAATTATTAAGGTGTAGGCATTCTTGGGAGAGAAAGACACGAAAATTGATCACTATGATCATTTTTGACGCAAAAACAAATAAACTCCAATTTTCGAAGATAAATTACGTAAAGTGGAGTTTTCAATGTACTCTTAAGGATCTTACATCCTCGATAACTGGTCATGAACTCTCACCGAAACTTTACAAATTATCTTTCGATTTCGGACGTTCATCAGAATATGGTTTTCTCCATCAGTATGTAGGATTTTGTGTTGATTGTTAAATTTTTGCTATTTACATCATAGACTAACTGTAGCTAGACAATCATATTGAACTATGTTCAAAGTAAGTTGGTGGTGTTAATGGGAGGTGTTTAAAACCTATAATTCAGTATTACTTTAGGTTTACATTGTTATTTGTTTTATCACCTGATTTTCTGAAGGTAACGGTGCTTACTACTGTAATCATTTTCAGAAGGACAATGATAAATTTTTTAAAACATCACTGAAATTATATTTAAGTTAATGTCTAGTTACTGACGAATTCGTCATATAATTATGTTGATCCCATTTGGATATTGGTATTATTTGAATAATATATTGATTATTGTAATACAACAATTTATGTAAATATCAGTTTATATGTCACAGTGTTTTAGTGAAAAGCGATGACTGATGAAGTTCAATTATGTTGGTAGTGAAACAGCTTGTTATCCACCGTTGGCACTGAATTATATCCACACAGTATGTGACGAATTGATTTGACACATAAATATAAGCTATTGAATACCGATTTAATGGTTTAAATGTTATGTTTTAGTCTCACAGCCTAAAATTCGTGGTCTTTGAAGAGTTCATGGATGCATACTGCTAAGTAATCGTATTTAATCATCGTTACTCTAGATAAAATCTTCTTTGTAGTTAGAGAATTTATGCACTGATCAACTTTTTCTCCAATATATTGATGTGCCATTCTATTCACTTCTTTTCTCTATAGGCAAGTGGAAATCTATATAATATTTTACCTAGAAGGTCATTTTACACTGAGCAAAATTCTACAGATACAATTTTAATTTCATCTCAAAATACTGACTTTAAACCTAATGTAAATTCATTATTAACAAATTCATTTAATAAGACTGCCGTGCAAGGTGATGACTTCAGTGATAATAATGATTCCGATGCATTTAACAGTGAAGATGAAATTGTCTCTGTAAATGATGAAGATAATGTTAATGAAATGGATAAATCACTATATCTTAATGAATGTATAGAAAGTGATATCAAGCAACAAGGAAAACAATTGCTTACGTATGCCCCAAGTCAATGTAACACTTACGAACAACATGTGATTGCATCTATTACAAATCCTAATACATATTTCATACCAAATTTTATAAGTTCAAACATTCATCATCATCGTTTGACTACAACCGAGTCAACAGTAGTCACAACAACGTTAACATCGATGACAACTTATCGACATCCATCTCATCCATTATCAGCTTATTCTAGTATGATAATGCAAACAAAACGTAGAATATATAATGTTAGCCCAGATGATGGCGAGATGTCTAGTGTTAGTCAAAGTGCTAGTCAAATTGTCCCATGTGAATCATCTCAATCTTCATCACCCTCGTGTACAGACTCATCATCATCTTCACCTTCTAAATTATTACCTAAACTGGATCCATATGAATTAGATCATATCGTAACAGATTATTCTTATTCTTCTTCTGGACATCAGCAGCATACTAATAATGCTCAACATGGTTATGCTGATGATGTACCCGCATTGACTACATTCTTACCATGTGATGAAAATCAGTCGAGCTCACATGATGATACTAACCATATAAAGATTGTTGATGAAACAACCACATCAACAATGTAGGAATTTCTTTGTAAGCAACAATCACAGTTACGGTATTGTTGCTGTTGTTTTACGTTTCATGTGTGTATATCGAATTTTGCTCTTTTTATGTTTCCCACATCTATTTTTATATTTTAATTCTTCTGTTATTCGTTTTATTCTTGCTGTTGTATACACTAATTTGTAGTCAGTAAAAACGCTAAATACAATATTCTCTATTCACCCTCTTTCTTCTAACAAATTCTGCTTCTTGGTATCATCAGTGCATTTTTTTTTAAAGAAAATAGATAGTAAAGAAAATCATTTCAAGTAACATTTACTAACTGAGCTTTATGTGCAACTTTTCTATTCAAAATTCAATATATGTGTGTTATATTCAACATTCTCATCCATTCACTGAATGAGTACTGCATATTTATGTGCATTCTATGGACATGTCAATGTAGCGCAGTGAGAACGGCAAGATGAAAAATATTCCGGATAACTTCAGCTCTCACATTTCTCATCTAGAAATGTTTGTATTCGATATCTATTGTACATGCACACCTATGTATACAACTTTTCTGATGATTTTATGCAGCAGGTGTAATTTCTTCTCATATATTATAAATAATTGTTTTCTGATATAGGAAATATATCTTCTATACGTATGTATAACCGATAGTTTAGTTGTATTTCAAAGTAACTTAACTGAATATCAGTACGTATATGAAGATATTTCTGTTAGTCTGGTGATTTTTTTATTCTTCATCATTCATTGTGTTGTTGTACCTTGTACCATGTATTAATTATTTCAATTAACAATAACCATCAATTAGTTAATGTTGATCGTTATTATTATTATAAGTATAGTGTAAGATAATATCTGTTCTATAAGACCGAATGTTTGTTTTCTAATATATATTTGTTTAAATGTTATATATATATATATATATATATATATATATATATATATATATATATATTAGTCTGAAACTGCCATTTTATCAAACACAACTTAGATATTGACGTATTCAGCACTTAACTGTTCAACTTAGTTGCACAAATTCGAATCACATCCATTCGCATTCATTTGTTGCTAGCAAGTGTTAAATAACACAAAATACGAGACAGTGCTTCCTTGTTGACTACCTTCATTCAGCTAATAAGTCACAATTATTAGGTTATGAGTTCGAACAGCTCTCATCCTAAGTAGTAGTTCATTGTTATTAAACATGACATGTAATGGATTAACATAACTGTGATTATCAGCAACATCTTCATTGTTGACAGAGAATGTTACATTTTATTCAGCGATTTTGGTCATGTTTTTTTATTCATTTGATGTATGGATGCCGTTTTTTTGCAGCATAATTTTCACTATATTTATGTTTTTCATCAGGAATACCAGTCTCTGTTGCGTTAACGTTTTTATTGAAAACAGTTGTAGGGGGGGGGTGA
This sequence comes from Schistosoma mekongi, assembly GCA_034768735.1. Lineage (NCBI taxonomy): Eukaryota > Metazoa > Platyhelminthes > Trematoda > Strigeidida > Schistosomatidae > Schistosoma > Schistosoma mekongi. The sequence continues at coordinate 14,997,943 of CM068312.1, read as the reverse complement.
AGTATAATATGGCACTAGAATAGTTAAACACGTATTTGTCCTCTTTTTCAGTAAAAGAGGTGTGAGTCGGTCTGACACTTTTCATATGCTCTACGTTAACATCCTATAAGCACCTCTTCATGTGTTCAATCGATCTACCCCTAACGTTTATTTTCATTTAATTCATGTACAGCATATGTTCTTAATTAAACATTCTGGCATATTTTTAGTAATTAGGCTTTATTCTTATCAAGACAGTTGAGTGTGAGTTGTTTCACAGAACAATGATTGAGATGAATATGACTTTGTCAGAGTTTTTACCAAAGTTATCTTGGGTATATGTGGTTGTCTTTTTAGTTTTTCAAGGAAAAAATGATTGTTTATTTTGACTAAGTGTATAACGTGTTTATCATTAGAATCGTAAGCTACTAAGTCGTAGTTTAAGAGAGGATGTAACGCATGTCTGCTATTTCACCATTGGTCACATATTAAATACACTTATGCAAGTTGTATTGTATACATTGTCTCTGTACAATATGTAGTACATGTTTAAAATACATTAATTAGTTTATTCAGAAAGATTCATTTTTGTGACTGGATATTTATTGCTTCTTCAGCATTGAATGTAGCACACTAGTTAAATGGTTGTAAGAACAATTGTATTCAGTCAAACATATGCGTATACGTTCGATTGTGTGTATCCTGATTATGATAATGGTGGTGGTGTGTAAATATGAGATAGAAGGTACTAGAGACCATAAAGATTATGAAGAAAACAGGAAAACGAAAACATGATACCGACAATGACAGACAATTTAATGAATATAATACGATTTTTATTAACTAAAGCGTAGAGAAAAGAAATCATCGTGGTAGGTAAAAGGCATAAATAGTAGCACATGCGTATTTTGTAAGCTTGTCAAACATATGAATATGAATACAATACATGAAACGATAATCCACATTACGATTACAGTAAAACAGAATCTGTCAATAGAGAGAAAAAAGAAGTCTGATATCGATGTCCACATTGTGAATGTTGTGCAGAATTTGACCACTATCGTTAGGATTTCTAATTTTCGGTAAAAGTCCTTATGATATGAATTTGAGATAACTTCGGTGAATGAATTCATCTAGATTTCTGAAAAACCTATCACCTATGAATTTTCTTCTGGCACTTTGTCTGCTATATGTTCTAATGACTTTCACCAATCAATACATTTCTACTTATTCTGAACGTGGCTAGTGTTGTCTACATTGGTATTCATGAATATACGTACCTACAATATTACAAACATTTTACCGCTATGATTTGCATTTGCGAAGTTGGTTGCATTGGTGTCTAGTGTTTGAATCAGTTACCTAAAAGTCATTTCTAAGAAAGGAAAAGTAATCAGATTCTATTGCCTTCCTAAATCTAAGTTTTAGATTTTCAAATGTAGCAGCCGAAAACCATAGACCGGGATTTCACACGAATTAGGACTTGTCAGACAGATACACTTGCAGTCTCGTTAGGTCCCTATCTCAAACTGATTTTCTAACCACTAAGCTACTCCGATCGAGATGAGTTTGTTTTTTGAACATTGTTCTCTATGGCATGCACTATGTTATTGATATAAGATGTTTGGAGACTATTAGTTTATATATTTAGCACTGGAGTAGAGCATCTTAAAATTTTACTGGCTTTTTTTCTCTATCATAATTGCATAAAATGTCTTTCTTCTGTTATTATACTATCCTTACATTGTTTAAATTATATAGTGCATGATTAATAGTCACTTTGTTTACTCTAGTCACATTTACTCGAGCCTCTAAAGTTCAGCTTTACGCTCGTAGACACCTAGAAACAAAGCGTATTGGTTTTGTCTAATACACTCCTGTTGCTTAATACATTCGAACTTGTGCTACAAATCGCAACAATCAGATGTTTTCATTAAGACGGTCAGACTATACTAGTTAACATTATGATTTTCGGTACTCATGATACGTGTTGTCTTTTTTTTCTTGATTAAAGACCAATATCTTTGAGTTAATTTACTTATGTTGACCAGGTTTATTCCAATAGTCCGGTTACCAATAATTAAACAGTTTGTTATATTTTAATTAAAGTTGTACATTCTGTAGTCGATAGGTTATGCTTTACTGAAGGATCTCACTGTAAGCGATTTGGGACCTGAGGACTGAACTGAATATGTATAATCAACTGATATGCCGGGCACCTAATGAAGATTGGCTGTCTTCGGGAACTGTGCATTAGAACATTATTTCATTTATTATAACTGTGGACAGTGTTAACATTTTATTTCTATGACCGTTACGGGTAAGAACTACAATGTACTCAAGAAAAAAAGAGACATGGTTAGTTACATCGCAAACTAGAAAACTACAATCTACCACTAGTCTCCTCCTCCACGGAACGTAGTGGGATCTTTGTGTAGTGGCAGGAACAACACTTCATTGCATTGAAGATGCATGGTCTTGAAGGCAGCATTGCTGCAACTTCGCGGATGAGTTGGGAAGTCGAGGACTTGATGTCTGGGGCGTACAACTACAACAGTAGCAGTTTTCTTCTGTTTATTGAACCTCTTCGCTGAATACAGAGGCTTCTTGGGTTCAACAGATAGTCTAGTCACGGTTCTCGAGATGACCTTCTGGACTGGACTGAGGGCGATGCTCCGCGCACATCTGTTGGGATTAGGGCTGCGAGACCTTGTGAATAATTCTAAGACTACTGCTGGATTTTCATTTAATGGTTGTTTCATCTCTGGAACGATCAGAGTAGAGGTCTCTAGCTCGATTTGTTTCTCTGGAACGGCAATACTAGGCACATGGGACAGATGCACCTCTGTCGGACATACTGGTTAAACATGGGAGTCATTGAAAGATGTGGGCTTAGGTATTGCTTCGTCTATTACCGGCATACTGACGCTGCTGACTGGAATACCCATTTGCTCGAATGCCAATTCGATCAATCGCTGGTTAGCAACAAGAAGCTCATACATCAATAAGTTGGCGCGTTCACTGAGTGCTGACATGATGATTTGCTGAAAATACTGACTCAGTTATTGGCCAATGTAATGTAAGGTCACTGATGAGAACCTGGAGTCCTGATTGGTCCTGGATGCGACCATATTTCTCTACCAATAATCAGATAACCTTGACTAGCTGCAGATGCTGAGCTTGCTTTGGGTTCGATGATTTACACCCCCGTCGCCAATTGTTATGACGTGATGAAAAGGAGGAGGGTGATGATTTTTGGTTGGTGGATGCGGACACCAATAAGATGTGTGCCTAGTTGAGAAATGCACGATTGACCTAAGCCCATTCACCCCCCTAGGCTGACAATAGGACAACCACAAGTGAGAGAACCGAGAACTGAGGACCGGAGAACGTATTATATTTTAATCATGCCTTTATATATACATAAAATCAGACCACACAGTGAACCAATCAAGAATCTAACATTTGTACAGAACGAAGGGAAGAGTGGCAGTGAATGTTACAACTTGTACACAATTAAGTAGGCATAGTTCATAGTAAATAAACAACATACTAAGAGCAAAATATGCGAAACAAGAGAACCGGGCAAGGGGAACGTAACAGTCATAGAAAATCAAATGTCAAGAATGTCCGCAGTTATAATAAATGAAATAATCTTCTAAAGCACAGTTCCCGAAGACAGCCAATCTTCATTAGGTGCCCGGCATATCATCAACCATACAGTATAAATACATAGCCCATAGTTTCATTTCAAGGGTTTTGCTGCATATAAAAGTTGCATTCATTTTGTGAAAGAATTCGGCATCTTCCTCCAGGATGGAGTTGTATAACGACTCTAATTGTTCAACCATCGGTACTCTCAAAAGAGTGATGACATGAGATTATGATGCTGTTAGGTGCATTATACACCAATGTGGTAATTGAATGGATAGAAAAAGCAGAGAAATAATCAGTTTATGACGTGATACCGTGTTAGCTGTCTAGAACTAGCATCCGTCTGTCATAGCTCCCATATTGGCGTCCTAAAGATAGTGCAACTCAACGGCTTTAGACGCTATTTAATATGGCTCGAAATATAAGTCAGGGTCGATCCTGATGTAATCTTGTCATATACTCCACAGTGTTGATAGTGGCTCCATGAATTGAAAAAAGTCTTTCTCTTCTATGTATTTAACTTACCTTTAGCTATTATTAACTACAGTGTCTGTTCTTTTCCCTGTCATCAATACCTCTCTTCCCACCATTGATTCTCCACAATATTATCATACCATTTGTATGACACATTTTTAGTACTGTATTATATCTAAATTAACATGTCTATTGAATTATACCTGTGTATTAACACTTGTTTAAATGACCTCCTATAACGGTGTAAATTTCATTGATTCGTATAGAAAAATCACGTTAATAAATTAGTACTCACACTGCGGAACCTTATCAAGACCTCGGAGTATGGAACATTATTACTATTTAACGTTATAATCCAATTATACGGTTAACTTATTGAGATCTACAGATCATTAGATGTGAATTAGGTTGACACATACAAGTACGTTTCTGATACTGATCAGTGTAGGCAAAATAGAACGAAGAGATTTATCTGCAGCGAAACCAAAAACAATTATATCAACCTTTGAAATGAATCTGGAGGCTGCTGGTGTGACAGTAAAATACTAGACGGCCGAGATAAGTGTAACGTTGGCCTTGCGTTTAGAATAGACTAATGGGATCTGCTCCTATGAATTATGCGACCAGATTGACTGGATCGGAGCCAGAGGCATAGTGAAAGAACGAAACGCTAACAAATAGGAGCTAGTGCCAAGCCGTTTATTGGGTATGAACAAAAGCTTTTATATAGCATATTCTAGACCAACCATTAGTAAGAAATGCAAAATACACTAAAGACTGAACTGAGGGGAGTTTCGTACAGGAAACAGGATGGCACGTTTCTAGTAAAATTACAATAATTTGGGAAAGAAAATAGATATAACAGCCGATCATGAGTCTATGAAACGCATACAACTTAAGCAATACAAATATCATTGTCGCCAGATAATTAACAGATGCGACTTAGCGGCAAGAGTCATGGTAACATAGAGAATAAACTGCGTAGGTCGTGACTCCGTTTTCTATGTCCCGTTATAACAACCATTTTGTTCTATACAAACGAATTTCATTCGATGATGCATAAATAATTGAAAATAAGAGTATGTAACGCATCCCATCATTCTACTTGTAAGTAGTTAGTATGTTTATTTTGAAATTTATAAATCTACATTGCTTCTTACATCACAGATCGATTGTTGATACAAAGAAGAAAAAATAATCTACTAAGATGAAAACCTCGAACCGAACCAATTAGATCCATCTGATAAGGAAAGTAAAGCATCTTTTGCTTTTACCAATATTTTGAAAGCTTCTTCACTTCCTGGAGCGTTATTTTTATCAGGATGTAGAATAAATGCTAAACGACGAAACGCTTTTCTAATTTCTTCACTTAAAATTAAATAAGGCACAAAAACGTTGGACAATTATTACTTAGTATCAATTGCAATCAGTTAATCATAAATAACATTGAATCTTATACACAGATGCACGTTAGCTAAACCTGTCGTTACCATATTAACACGATGAAACCAATGACGTGAAATATTGCATTAGAATATTCAATAGAAAGATCTAATCCCAAGATACATTTCCATCTTGTTACAACTTCGCAGAACTGAAATACCCAGACTGTTTGGTTTTCCAAAGATTCTAAATAACATTACCACTCTGATCAGTCCTCTATATGAACAATTTGCCTTACTATGCTACAGTAAAATGATTAGTAGAACTTTTACGTTCTCTCTATAAAGAAGTAGCTACCCGTGACACAAAGGGTTCTTTAAATTTAATCAGAAAACTAAAACAATCTATCTGCAAAGGATGAGTTCACGATATTATCAGATGTATCCTCTCTATTCACTAACAATAGATTGTTAAACAGTGGGTTTCATATACCGTGATTTTACAGAAATCCGTATCGAAACCTTAATTTCTGTCTCAACAATAAAATTGTTAATGCTCATGTATAAGATGAATATCCATTTACACTTTAATAACGGGTAGTATAGACAGTTGGTTACAGTCATGAGATCGTCAAGAAGTCTAATCCTTGTAAACGTTTTCCTTTTTTAACTGGCGGATGAACTCTATAAAGATTATGTTACTCAGACATCATTTTACTGTCATTATATAAATGATACTTTAATAATTTTAAATAACGAAGAGAGAAAAGACAATTTACCAAACATATTTAGTGACATCCACCCATCAATCAGTTTCACCCGTAGATGAAAAACGAAATAGTAGAATATTATTTCCACCTACCCAATTAACTAGAAGACAAGATGATTTATTCATTAAAAAGTGTTATACACATACAATTTTCAAGTATGCAATATACCCATATTGATTGATGTGCATCACTAACGTACCAAAAGACTTAGTTAAAATCATAAAACACCATACTAAAATAATTTGCAAATTAAAGAGCTGAATAATATTCGTAATCTATTTATTAGCAATTGATATCCACCTAAATTCAGCAGTACACACATGAACCAGATGGAAGTAAGTCCGAAGTTGGTATCGATTCCGAAAATGTCATTGTTCTTAAAACAGTAGTTTGGAACGAACATCGCTTATGAAGCAATCACACACAGGATTAAGGGAAACGTCATAAAACATTCGCTAATTATGGCGTTTGATAATTGACCAACGGTTTCCACTAGAAATAAATACAACTTGACTGGATTTGCCATCTCTGTATTTATTCACAAATTCATCTGCTTCTCTGAAGCCATGGCGCTCAATCCGATAGGTCTGTCATCGCATCTCAGAATATAACCAGTCGCAGTTGAATAGACAACTGGTCAACTAGATTACCAAGGGACATATAGTTGACTTGAACAAATATTTTAGAGTTGTTTATCGAATGCTACCAACTACTCTACGTGGTTAACGGGTACATCTACATTCAGCTGAAGCTATTGTAACTTACATTCACAAACCAAATTACTGTTATCAGAAAAAGTTTGAACAATCCCTCCTTCTATTATAGCCATCGACATACCTAATATCAAAACGTGACTAAAATAGGATTTTCTAATTATTTTTCCCCATCTTCCAAATGATGAATGAAAAAGTAGTATCTTTGATAGAATAATAGGACTCATTAGTTAGAGGTAGATTTAGATAGGATGAACCTGAGCCACTGTGACCGATCCAGTGCCATATCGCTCAGTAGCTAAAGCCACCGATACTGATTATTGCATAGATGCCAACCAGGTGGTCTTCACTTACCAAGACAGAATAGTCTAGTAAACTGACTTCCAGAATTGACGTCTACTTTTGTCTGACCATTTTTGTTTTCTTTCATCCTACTCCCCCATCGGTCACCATTATGAATAAGGGTGGATAGTGGTTGTGTGTACATATTACTTGTCCCAACCATCTTGTTCGATGAAGGTTCAGACCTTTATCAACCAATTTCCCATCTATAAATCTAACCTCAGGATTGTTTAGTCAGTCATTCCAGGTTACCTGAATGATATTTCGATGACACCTGTAAACAAAGATCTGCAGCCTACACATTCTATTTTCATAGCCATAAGTTAGCACACAAAGGAGTGTTGAGCAGTATACCAGTGATTGTGAATGTATTTATCAACTTGCTTTTATAAGAGGAGTACATCAACACCGCAGAACCGGTTACTGTTTGAATCTTTGAACGTATATATAAACTTTGTTTTGAGTATGTCAACATGTACTACTCTAGTTCTAATGTGGTATTTAATATCAGTCAGATGATCAATTTATCCTACTTTTAGGCTTTACAATCCAACCACTAAGAGTTAGTTATATGAAAATGTTGAAAGTGTTCAGCCAAAGTATTACCACCAAAATGTAATATAATATAATATGAGTGATAACCAAATGAGAACATTCCAATAGATCATGAAGTCACTAATCATCGGCTTTGAGCCTTATAAACATTTGTTGACCTAATTAATACAGTTGAGAAATTATGAATCCTTAGCTTCTTTTAATATGATAAACACTCAGGTTTAATTAACACATGGTTGACACAGAGCGTATTTCTGCTTATCAACTGGAATCACCTACAATCTAGTATTGCATTTTATACTGAGGCTCAAACCAAGTACCTTTCGTTTCGTTTCTTTGTTTATATATAATAACTTCCTTTAAATACATGACATTTGATGATATGCATGATTGTCAGTAAATAGTAGGGCACTTTATCCAAAAGTACCTCATCTAATTGTGTAATAAGATAGACTAAGAATGAGTAAATTCTTTAAATGAGATCAATTCATAAGTATATTATTGAATGAATGAGTAACTTTCGGATTATACCACCTAGTTCGATATACAGTGTTAGTTGGGGTAAAATCAAGGGAAAACAATGGGTGGCTAGATCAAAATCGGACGTCATTCCATGAAATCACTGACTATTGGTGTGATCCATGATGGTATGTACAGACTTCCGAATTGTTAATACATGAGATTATAATGACTAGTTGCTGAAGACTCAGTCGATTTCAGTTTATCAGAAGCAGTTACCGTCTGTCATTATTGTTGATCTTGAGTTCCAATATTCCTACATACATACCTTCTTATTCCGTCTCTTCAAACCATATTTTCGTTAATATTATCTGATCTTATTGATGTATCATATCTCCACTTGAATTAACATGCATTTGTGCTAGGCTATATGTAGACTATAACTCACTGATTAATTTCTGAACTTCATATGTAATAATATGCTATTTGCAAAACTTTTACCAGAAACATGTTACACTTATAAAGGGTTTTCATAAGAAACTAACTACATAATCTTCATTGATTAACTGTAATCACAGAAATGCCTAAAAGTCTTTAAATGTTTGTTGTAGGATTCATCAATCGTATACTTTCATAAATTTAACTGTATTAAATACTATTCATTAAAAATTGATAATATTTGGTTATTAACTCTGTCAGTCATGCTTGTCGATAAGTTCTTGTAATGTGGAGATCTCTGATATTCAACATTAAAGCTTGGCACCTTCTTAATCTTAATTAATTCAGAATTACGCTTAAACTCTACCGATTTTATAGAAATATTAAAATATACATTGACAAAACATAATGCTAACCAACATTGAAACAGTAGTATGGATACGTATTATCTAAGCTACTTTAAAAAGCTTACCTACTAGCTGTTATATTTACGCCTAATCGTTCATAATTATTTTTAGCATTTTTAATTCGATTTATTTCGAAAAGATCTTGATATGTAAATTTCAGTGATTCATTCTTATTAAATCTTGAACAAGAGGAAGCTGATGAAGATGATATATCAGATTGTTTTGTTGTAGTCTTCAACTTTGATTTTATATTATAACTTTGATCAATTTTTGAAGTATTCATTGTTGTTTTACATTGTGGCATGAAATTCATTTCATTGTATGTATTATATTGTGGACTTTTATAAAAATTATTATGACAAGGCATGTAAGATTGATATATTTCTGGATTGATAATACTTTCAAATAAAGCCTATAAATTTTATTGTGAAAAGATGTATACACTATAAAATAATGAATAAATTGATGACAAATTTACAATTTTTAGTAATTTATTTTTTTTTTTTTTTTTAAATATTTTTTCATTTGTAATGACATATCGTCATGTTCAATTGTGACTGATTAGTAAGAGAACTAGGCTAATGATAATTAATTTTCTGATCTGGATATCTAACGTGTTGTATAATCTAATGGTTTTCTTTTGATTGTCCGGTTGTTTGATCTAGTAAGGTTTATTAAGTAGTGCATTATGCAATGGTTGCTTACTAGGTTGTATGCTACTGGTACAGTACATTGATCCTATTTCAAATATTTTACATTGTCGATTTAATTTGGTTTGCTTTACTTTCAATGCATTCACGGTAAGTATTAACATATATATTGATATCTATTAGTTCTATCCATTCAGCAAACCAGTGTGTAGGGTTAATCTTGTACAAATGTGAGCAGTGGATCACTCACCTTGTGTATAATTGAAGAATGTAGACAACTGCTAGTTTTAGATACTCAAGTATCACATGCTGAGTAATTGGATATAGCGTACTTTGTATGGCTTAATTCATAAAAACGAGCAGATCTGCAAAATTTGCACACTATTTTAATTGTTTAAAAACTTCCCATGCACATAAAACAACAAAGAGGTTTGAACGAAAGATATTGTTTCCGATAAATGCTTATCAGGTCTTACATTTATTAATTCAAAATTATTAGTGACAAAAATGGCCAGTTCCGAGGCAGATATAACATCGACCTTGTAACAGTTAGAATAATTAGCACACTAAAAAAGCACTAAAATCAATCACAAGATACGAGGTCAATGCGGAGAATATAAACGGTAGTACCGGTTACCGCCCATTTTACAATTAATAAAAAAATAGCAAAAATAAAAATAATTACATGCAAAATAACTAGTTCTGTCTCTTCCTAGCAGTTACATTTTAAGTAGGATTCAGCCTTTGTCTAATCGTATTTTGCCACCACCACATCTCTTATGTCACCCATATACACAATGATACCTACATACATATTTGATTAATAATCCTGTTGTATATTCCAATTGTCGTTTACGTTTCACAAGTTCCATGATGATGACTATTTCAACATTAACATTCGTATTTTAAAAATAATCTGAAGAGACAAAATTTATATCCAAATTATCCTTGATATCTAAATGAAGTTGTATCTGCCTCAGAACTGGCTATTTTTGTCACTAATAATTTTGAACTAATGTAGGACGTGATGAGCATTTATCGAAAAGAATATCTTTCGTTCAAACCTCTTTGTTTTTGCACAGTATAGGATTTATACAATATTTGATATAAACTTGAGTTTATTTCTGTAGGCAATGGCATATGTACTTCACACTATAAGTATTTGTTACAAAATCAGAACCTATCGAGGCGAGAAATATTCAGGGACATTAAAACAGTTAGTTTTCTGCAAAGTAACCAATTTATATCTTTGTAACAGGCTGCGTTGAAATGGCACGATCATAACTTTAATCAGTTGTAGTAACAAATATTGTATTGGAGAACTGAAAGTATTTAACTACTATAAACCTAATAAGAGGCTTAACTAATCATCTGTTTCTGAAAATAGCACTTACATTGAAGGTTTCTGTAACTCCATGACCAGTAAATGCAGATGTTTCAAAGTATGGATAGTGGTGTATTGCAGCCCACTTGGAAACTTCATAATAACTAACTGATCTAGGTGCTTTATCAACCTGCAGAATATAATTACACGAAGATTTGACGATTTTTTTGCCTAACCATGCTAGAAAAGACTGACACAATTGTATTGACAAACAATCTTGTCGTAATAATTTTAGTGACAACTACTTATTAAAGCTGATGTCGAAACATGTTAAAAATAGTTGCTAAGTTGTACCAAGCTGTAATAGTATCTACACAAATGTATCTCAACTTCTTATTCGAACGTAACCCCAACTGGAATTATAAGGAGTACATCTTAAAGATTCCTGAGTACAATATATTTCGAAGTACTACAGCACTCGGATCAAATGCTAATGAGACACAAAGTGTTTTTTTGAAAATCTCTGGTATTGTACACTGACTACTGTGGCTGAAGTACAAACGTTTGAATATTCTTTGTTCCTTCCGCAGTGACAATGGTCACGTAGACAAAACATAGACCCTGATCTATTATTGGTGAATTGGCTGCTGATGCACCTAGACGTAATACTACGATTTTATTAACTGTGCATTTTATGTTACGGTATGTAAGTAAGAGTTTGAATAAAGAAAGAAATTTGCTGTATCCTCATGTTTGTATGTTTGCTCGATTTTAGCTTGTTGAAAGAAAATACGCAGTTTCGAACAATCGTCTCCATTTTAAATTCTGAGTGGAAAGTAGTCGAGTACCCTGCATTTATTTTAAATAAAAATGTTTGTAATTTCACGTAAGAATTCCCTATTATAAAAGAAGCATGTGAATTTATGTGTTACAGATACCTCAGACATAGTATTTTGAGGAGACATTCATAAACCACTATATTAGTGTTATCAGTTTTCGTTGATTTTGTCCAGTAGTATACTTAAGTTCATTCTGTAGTTCTTCTGAGTCATCATTATATGTTTCTTGCTATTGTTCAATCATGCAGATCCACATATATATGAGCTAGCTAAATAAAATGCAAACTCAGAAGTATTATCTCACCCTACAATTGAAATTTTATATTAAAGAATATCTAGTCATCAATGCCATAGTTAAGAAACCTGTTGAATGATAATTCTTTCAGCCGCCAACGAGCTAAAACTAATCGAATTATGGTAATCATTACGCCATCACATGCTCATTCAGATTAGTTTTTCGGATAAAAATCGATCAATTCAGCTACGTTTTAGTAAGGTTAATGAAATAAAAGAAATAAATTTTACGACAGTTTTGTATGAAAATAATTCACCATTCGTAAGGACAGTTTTAACAAATCGGAATTGTTAGCTATCAACTTCAGCAGTTCATACACAGCAAAGGCATCTTTTACACAGAAAAATTTAGTCACTTCAAATCGCAGTGCAGAAGTACTAAACGTACGGGACCTCGATGTTTTTGGGCTACTAAATAAACTCGATATACAGAAATCTACGAACTCGATGAAATTTTCAATAAATTATTTAGGGAAATAGCAACCTGCATCTCAAATCATCTTCAGTGCAGGCTTTCACCTGTCTAACGCAGTGTAGATTATCTAGTGATTAGTAAAACGTCATAGTCACTCCTATATTTAAAACAAGTGAGCAGCATGAACCTAAAAACGATCACTTAGTAAGCTTAATTAGCTTAGCTGTTAGGCTTTTGTGGATCATCTACATAGCACTACTGAAGTATTAAGACGAACACCTACTTTCCTCTGAATAGTCATAAAATTTTAAGACCGGCTATTCACGTTACACAAACCTGTTGGCAGCACAAGAAGGCTGTGGTATTGAAGACTAAAAGATACCCGTAAATATAATCTATATTGACCTTAGTAAGGCATCTAGCAATATCCCTTACTACAGGTTGATGTATATGTTATGCAACATCAGAATTAGGCCCAACTTACCGCTATCAATAAATGACTTTCCAGTCGGAAGAAAAAAATAGGGTCAATTTAAAATTATCTAACTAAAAAACGGTACTTATTGAAGTGCCCCAGAGCACGGATTTTGACCCAGTATTATTCTTATTGTCTGTAAATGGCCTCGTTATCATAGATATTTTTATATGATGACGATGATAAGATAAAGCAGAGCCAAACACAACGAAGACCATCCTGAACTACGAAAGGACATGCAGGCATCAAAAGCATGGCCCAGTACTTCATAAATGCCGGTGACTGCTTTCAAGTGCATCACAATACATGTTGGACAACAAGGCACAAATATAAACAGGATGAATGACATTGTGCCCACTCCTTGTCGTCCAAACACATTAGAATCTAGAGTTATTCTTCAGTGACGATTTGGGAACTATTGCACGTTGATGTGCTATCGCTTCTATTAGTTTTAGAACTCTTGGCCTATACATAGTGTCTTCCGATACACCGATGCTAAGATATTTTTTATTTTGTATGCCACCTAAATGACTAAAATTCAAATACAGAGTGCGAGTATCGAGCTCTTGCCTGAAAAGCACTTATTTATAAAAATCGGTTAAAAAAGCCGCCACTGGGTCAAATCATGAAATCTCAAGTCTCTCATACAACTAGGGACTGGTTAAAATAAATTAGTTTCACTTATCGTAAAAAAGAACCAGTGTAGACCTAATAGTGGTCTTCAAAATAGTTAACAACAAACTTGGTCTTGACATGCCTTACTTTATCTTGTCTTTCGGAGCAGGAATTTTATGGAAAATTCCAATATAAGTCCGTAAGCCTAGAACCAATTATCTGCCAGTTAACTACCGACTCACCTATAGAATAGTCATCGAGTGAAACTCTCTACCCCAACATGCGATTACAACCCGTTTGTCATTGCATTCGTGAAGAATGTGAATCAACGAGCAATTCGCTCTATTTTCCAAATCAAATTAACAACGAACTGAAATAAAGCAATAATCGGTTGGAACATTCGGTTAACTGACGTGATATCATACGTGAAAGAATAAAATCATAAACATAATGACAGCTATCGTTTGTATGTGAACTTCGCAAAACTAAGCTTTGTTTGTGAAACATTAGTTTGTAATAAAACGCAGTTACAAACAAACATAAATTTACCTTGTTTGCGCAAAGGATAACGACTGGAGGAAAAGATAAAGCTACCTCCTTAAGCTCGGAATGTAACTCATGTATCCAACCCATTAAGTTTTCAAAAGATGTTCGTTTCGTAACATCGAAAATCAAAATAGCTCCATTTGTGTCTTTATAGAACTCATTTCGAATATCGTAAAATGCGGGATTTCCTGACATGTCAAAAATATCCACACGCAAATCTTTGTTTCCTACCTTAGTTCTACGACATAAGCATATATATAAACATTACCTGAATACCCCATAGTCGATACCAATAGTCGGCAAATATTTTGAAACAAAACGCTTTTCACAAAAGCGTTTAATTAGACAAGACTGCATGGTAAGTAAAATGAAAACATACCTTTCCTGTGTCTTCATCTCCTATAGTGATAACCTTAATTTTTCTCGGTTTATTTTTTTCTGGCATTACCAGACGGTATCTGGTCGAATTGTCAGGCAACTTTAAACTAACGCCTAATGTTTGACCTTACGTTACATTGGCTACGTAAAATAAAACAAACAATTTAATCCTAATGAACAAATTAACAGGTCTTAGAAGACTCCTAGAAAGGCTAAACGTTTTGGCATTAGTAGAATTTATTTAAGTAAGATGTGTCACAGTAAAAATTCACTTCATGTCTACTGAGAACAACTGTGTTCTTAATGTATCCAAAACATGTATACTGTAACCCTGATTTGTATGGATTATTTTTTCATGTCATATTACAGTGTGAATCAAACTAATTATAAGAGTTTAAAAACAGAAACACAAGAACGGTAATGTGTCAAGAAACCCGTAAAATTAGGTTCGACTTCGTTACGTGTAAGTTGATTATTGAAGACATGCTAGTGGTTCTCGATTTGCAAGGTGTGTCTGATATTTTTAGGGGTGTTTTCTTCAGGTATTTCACAATAATCTTTGAGTTAGTTTTTCTATAATCGTTTGTTAACAAGCGCTATCGTGAAACGTGTCTGTCCTACGTTCAGTACATTCCAAGATGATGTTACCACAATCACGTATGTAGATTTCTCCATTGAAAAGCTAAATAATAACTTCGTATATGCAACGCAATAATTAAATACAAAAATACAAACGTTAACTAAATTATTTTCACTAGCTTCCAGAGTATTAGGAGCTGAAAAGTAAACTGTTCATTTCTCCTATAAATTTGTTCAGTTTGACGTTAGGGTTTGTATTAACGATCATATATTCTTTTGAAGCGTCTATTGTTAATTTAAGATGATTAAGTAAATCATTAGTCCACGATTAAGCATTTTTGGAGTAACAAAATGAAACAGTTTAGTCGGCAACATTCTCCTTTTACTTTACCAGAAAGGAAATCATAAAAGAAAATCTAATCAACTATGTGGTAGTAGAGGCTTTTACTCCTCACTTAATGAGACATTGAAACTAAGATCGCCCTAGCTTGAATTATGGAGTCTCTTTAATACACAGACACAACCGTTAGCTTTATCCACCTCACATTATGGTTAGTGCTCAAAAATCTGAAGGCACTTTGTCCAGGTAAGTCCCACAGTTGCAGCAGAGTCTACTCGTCGGACTAAAGCTTTGCGTAGGATGTTCTTCAGTCTATGACCTATTCTAGCAATTTTTAATTGCAAACAAATTACTGGTGAGTGGAAAAAGGACATTTGCTTCCAATATTTAAACATGGCGAGAGACAGCTAACATGTTATAGACAAGTTCCTTTACTTCCAATATCATATGAAGTATTAGAAAACTAGAAATGATCACCTCTGAATTCCATGTCATTTATGACACCTATTTTCGACTATTTCTTGAGGCACACAATATAGCTGCCTGCTTCTGATCTGCAAGCGTTACGAGAATCCACGTTGACGAGCTATGAAGTGGTTTACATGACTTAGCCCTAAGTTGTACAAAAAACCGGCCGCTTTTCCTCGGTTTATTTTTACCTATCTACGGAAGGACAAGCAACGACCTAATGATAGTCTTGTTGGAGCCTCCAGATTATGAGACTGACTTATTTTATACTGCTAGATTTGCAACTTCGCTAGAACCAATAACTATATATCTCATAATTTCGCCTTCATAAATAACAAGACATTCCCTTTAATCGTTCAAAAGCTCCAATTTCTGTCTCAGTCATGTTCGAAGACCAGGAGCATCTTTTCAAAAGATCTGTCAGAGGCTGAGCTATATGTGCACAGTGTAGAAGAAATCTTCTAAATAAGTTAGTCAAGCCAAGGAATCGGGGGAGTTACTTAAACGAGTTGGGTAAATGATAGATTTGATGGCTTCTACAGCTCCTGAAATGGGTGCAATTTCCTTATAGCTCACAATATGGCCTAAAAATTGTAGTGATTGCTTGCTGAACTTGCATTTGTCAGGGTTGATTGTTACACCATATTCCTTCAGTCGTTGGAAAAGTTGCTGTAGGTGTTCCATATGCTCTTCTGGTGTTGTTCTCGCTACCATCAAGCCATCAATACATGCGTTTACAAAATGCAGCCTACGAAGAATTGTGTCAATAAATCGATGAAAGGTTTGTGCTGCATTGGTGAGCCCGAAGAGCATGCAATGAAATTCGTATAACCCAAGGGGTGTCATGGTCGCCGTCTTGTCAATATCGGCAGGTGCAACTGGGATCTGGTAATAGGCTCTGACTAGATCAACCTTAGAGAAAAGGTCGCATCTCCCCATTCTTTTTCGGGACCATATGTAGTGGAAATGCCCACAAACTGTTCAAAGGACGGATGACCCCTAACTGCGGCAGCTTATCAAACTCCGCCTTGGAAATTGATAAGTGCTTAAGACCTTAGCGTCTTGGTCGGAAGTGAAAGGGTGGTCCGGTTGTATCTATGTGATGTACGATATCATGTTTCGCTAGCGTATCCTCATATGTAACTTATAGCAGCTCCGGAAATTTCTGCAGGGGTAAAAAATATGGGCAAACCGGGGTTTTCTGAACCACCAACAACAACATGGAAGGAGAATCGGTAACTATTTCACTGATAAAGACGTGATGCTCAGCACTAAGCAATCGACGATACTTTGTGTCTACTAACAGATTATATTGCGGAGAAAATCAATCCCGATTATTGGGAACATTACCTCTGCTACAATGAATTTCCACTCAAAACCAGTGTCAAGGCCCAAATTGAGCATTAACGAGCGTTTGTCATAGGTTCGTATCGCGGATGTGTTTGCTCCATGTAAGACGACTGAAGGATCAACGCTTTTATTTTCTGCTATTGTAGGTGGGACTACACTAACTTCTGCCCCTGTATTCACTAAAAACAGCATACCGTTATTCAGTTCCTTCACATAAAATAGACGGCTGTGTTGATTCCTTTTTGCTGGAGGTCGCAGTCGTCACCGAGCACTGGCCTTGTCGTTTCCCGATAGGCGTTTTTCTAAAGTTACAAGGTAAAGAACACTGTCTGTCCCGGTTACCAAAAGTTTGATGATACCAACAAATATCAGCAGTGTGTGTTCTAGTAGGTGAATAACTTTTTCTGCTAAGGGATCGCCGTCTAGATTGAGTGCATGGTGCGTTGTGAAGTCGCAGTGCTAAGATCTCTCCACGCAGCATTTCTATCTGTCCTTTTAAGGAGTCTGTTTCGCCTGTCAATGCTGGCTGACTACCTTGAACAACCGTCTAACGTTTAGTTCTTTCATAAATCCTATCGGCAATATCGGCTAATTTATCGATATTAACATCACCATCACCGTAGGTCAGTAATTGCTGAACATTTTGAGGTAAGCGTCGCAACCATAGTTGATAAAATAACTGGTTGTCGACCTTTCTATCACCTAGCAATGTTTTCATATGGTTCTTTAACTGGGAAGGTGTTCGGTCACCTAACTGTACAGTGCTTAGTAATTGGTAGACAGCCTGACGGTCTGATGCGGATGTTGCTTTTATAACCGCTTGTTTTAGGACGTCGTAAGGCGCTTTACGATCTTTGTTAATCAATGTGTCCCTAACTTGACTGGCTATATCATCAGGTAGCATTGAACTAACGTACCCATACTTAACATCCTGTGATACAATATGGTGTGCAGAAAAATAATTTTTGGTAAGAGAAAATCATAAAACTGAACCACGAGAACCGAAAGATACGTTAAGGCTTATGGCGCTTACAGGATTCGTATTAAAGTATGAAGTAAGATCAGGGCTAGTGGACATGACAACGCAATGACGAACAAAATACAATAATATATAACGTATAATATAAAATGAATACAAACAAAAATTAATTGCAAATAATTAAAAAAACTCACCAACAGCTGCGGACACAAAACAAGATATGAGCTGAATATGTGGATAAAATATAATCCTGGTTAGCAAATTAAATGAAATATTAAAAGGTCGTTAGTATATGGAAGCTTTAATAATCCGTGGGGACAGAAAACACAGTGAATTGTATTTTCATTAATAATTATGAGAAATGAGTTTAAGTAACCTGTATGTATGCACTTGTATAAAGCATGATACAAAATGTCAAAAAGTAGACGAATCAGATAAAAGCAAATAATTCTAAAAATAATGATGCGGTTAGAGGCACAGATAATCCAGAAAAGTTTCAAACGGAATAGGGTTTTCGTTGAGTCAGGTCACCACTTTGTTGGGACCTCCAGATTATGAGACTGACTTATTTTATACTGCTGGATTTGTAACTTCGTTAGAACCAATAACTATATATCTCATAATTCCGCCTTCGTAAATAACAAGACTTATACACGCACAACAATCACCAATTAGGCCTATGATCAAGAAGTCTGGAACGAAGATACGACACATATATATTTGAACCGAAAGAATCTAGCCTCACAAATTGTACCACGCGCTAGCCATAAGTTGAATCCAGCAATTAAACTTTATAGCACAAATATCAATAAAGAATTATGCAGTACAAACATCATAGTCTTAGGGGGTAACAGTGGCCTCTACAGTCTACTAAATTTTACGCAACTCAACCGCCCAAGGCGATGATGCCTGAAATTCCACATTCTGTACAGCGACTTGTAAGGTCATCAATAAGTAGTAGGTAGCAGGGCGTCAAAGGAAATTAGGAAGAATCAGTAAACAGCATACAAGGCGAGTTGCGAGGTGGCAAGAAGTAAAGCATGATTAAAATACAGAGGAGAATCGAGAACAACCAAGAGAAGCAAGCTAATAAGCGACACAGTCTAGAGAACGCGGAGGATGTGCAAATTGATGATTGGAAGTAATGTATGTAATATTTTATGACATACTCTGTTTTCGCCAAATTATTATTGCTTGCCCAATTGGTCTTTTCACAGTATCACACTGGATACTTCCATAAAACCTATGAATCAGGACTCAAGAGCAAAATAAATAAATTATATTATGTTTCTAGATGGACGGTAGGTGCCTTCTTAATTTTGTAGCCAGTTTTCAGATCAATGAGTTATGTAGAAAACTGGAGTGCGACGAACTATTCAAAACTTTTACAAGCCTAATTTATCGATATTTAGTAAGCTGACCTACTGATTTTGAAACTTTCAACATTTCTGTTTTAACCAAAAATTCAATGATAAATCATGGAGTTTATGTGAAATCTTGTGATTCCAAGTATTTTATATCCGAAAAATTGTTCCTCTAACTATATTCGTTGATCAAAATTATTTAGTCACTGGCTGAAAAACTGAGACTGGCAGTGTTTTGTACGTAAGTTGTAACAAGTTGTTCTGTAAAATTGCATTCGAATTTTTAATTGAGACATTGTGTTAAACGCTATCACTCTCAGCAGCGGAATTGTGGAGTTACCTAGTAGGTCCACCTCATTTTTCATGTATAAAATATGTATGAATGAGTGTTATCAAGAAATAAATTAGTAAACTAAACGGAAATAAGTGATTGAGCAAATAATTCAATCATAAAATTCTATGCAAGAGCAATTACTAAAGTAATTACTTAGGTATTCAGAAATGCTATTTATTGACATTGTTCCCCTCATTCGCAACTATAAAATTATTAGTATTTATTCAATAATCTGATGACTTTTACTTATCCATTATGATAATAGGCTTTCAATGACTGAATGATTTTCAAAATAATAACGAAATATCACAACGTTTATTGGTACACCTAAATTCTTTCACTTCTTAATGGCTCCTGTAAGAAGATCTAAAATGTAGCACGGGTAAATGGCATTAATTGTTGTATGCTCATAACTTAATCGTTTACATAAAATGTCAAACTTTACATCAAGGTAAATAGGAAAACGACGATCGATAAGAGATTATAGTGTAATTGAGTATTAGGTGCATAGTTAAAGAATCGTAATTTAACAACGACATTATGGAGCACATCTATTGTCGATGGCTCTAACAAAAGCATTAAAGTCACGAAAATATAGAAATTAAACTACCAAAATGTCTTAAATGTACACAATCATAAGAAGTAAAATATTTTACAAGTAAAAAACTTCTTAGAATGAATTAGAAAGGTGAATGCAAGATAACACAATTAGTTATAAACAGAACAGATTATCAATTGCACTATTGTTAGCAACGATCTAGTTAAAAAGTATAACATGCTTAAATAAAGATAGACTGAATGTATCTTTACACCAGAAAATCAACAGTACTATCTTAAACATAGTACTTTTTTTTTTTAAATTAATATTGAGAGGTGTAATAATTCGATTTAACTTAACAGGTAAAAATATCAAAGAAATTTATTTATAAATTACGTCATTCGATTTCATTGAAATAGTCAATTTAAGCATGTATTTGATTGTTTAATGATAAAAGGAAATATTGAATTAGTAAATTAATAACAAATGATCATTTAAGTAATGCATAGTGTCAGTTATCTAATCATGTACTATGTAGAACTTGGAATATGTTTAAATGAGTAGTGAGTGTTTAATGTTCAAATATAAACAGTTAAAATTGGTTACTAAAATAATAACAGTAGCAATTATTATCAGTACATGGGACATTACTAATTTATATCTGTAGAGTTTGATTGCAGGAATAACAGTTGGCATGTTAAAGGTTGTATTTCATAGGCTTTAAAAATTACTACAGAAATACTAAAAACCCTAGTGGAGATGAAAGATATACACAGACACGTAAATTTAATTAACGAACAAGTGTGTAGAAGCAAACATACACCCCGGCATGAAAAGTCGATATTACAGAAATATAATTATTACGTTTTAACGAATGCTACTAAAAATATGTATTCGAAAGCATACTAACAAAATATAGTACATATGGAATGGTTAACGATTTAACAGGAATTAGTGTTTCTAGACGTTTCCACGACACTATATTACAACGACGAGGTCAGATTTGCAAGCTGATTACTTATATAAAATTCAACAAGAAGAAATGAAACAAAGATGTCTATGAATTTACAGTATAACTCGTTTCAGCCGCTGATTCCTCTGAATATGATATAGAAGTTTTTTTATTAATTCTACACTTTTTAAAACAGTGAGCATGTTACAACCTAATTAAACAAGGAAAATTACAATACCCATACTTATGGGTTTGGTTGTCTTATGGTAATTCATTGAAACACAGAATTTCATATTGATTAATCATCTACGTTTTATATCAAGGGTGGAATATAATCTAGTACCTGAACGTTGGTTGAAAGTAGCTGCAAGTTACATTAATATATTTCATTTAGGAATCAGATGGACACTAAACATTAGTTAACCACTGAGATCAGTAAAGATTACAATTATGGTCTCAACGGCTTGTGGCCTCATCACTCTAACGATGCTATTCACACTCTAACTAATGTTTCTAATGAACTTTAAATCTAGAACCAGCGCCACGTTCACTGATTCGTATCCATGTCACTCAGTGTTTACAGTCACTGACGTGGACCCTAACCAGGTAGTTTGCACATAGTAACATGGCTAGGACCAATAGCCAAAGATTTAGTAAACCTATGCTTCACATAGTTTACAGAATGTCTTATAATTTAAAGTTTAGTGTTGGCCATAATATTGAATGAAATATTACAACTAAGGAAAAACAACATATTTAGAACACACTATGATTATACACTGGATACAATAGAGACATAGGAAGTTAGTTTTTATGGATCATTAATAGACTTAACCCAAGAAAAGCACGATAGAAGGCCGTGAGAACTTTTGCGAAATACTAATTTCAATTGTTGAATGAAGTAGGCGTATGTTTAACATGTAAACGTACTACCTAGCAATGCACAAGCTTTCCAAGCTGTGATCTTTTAGTGATATTTGAATAAATATCCATGCAAGCTAACATGATTAGAGTCAATGTCGAGTGCTTATAAATAAATATAATTATAAGTGATCTATTAACTCTATTAGAAGATTATTGATACGTATATTATTTCATTTACCGAGCAGGTATCAAATAATGAATTACATACTGAAAACTAAAAGAAATTAGCAGTGGTAACTTGGTCTTGTACTCATAATGATAAAAGATTATTACATTTGTAGGCTACAAAATCTGAAAAACTGAAAATTGAGTTATGTGAATTGTAAGGTATGCGGAATAAACAATAGGTAGAAACTGTACTCTGATTATTTACTGAAGGGCGTAAAAGTTGGGTTTAGTTTCAGGATGGCTTCAAATAGAATCTGAGTCAAATCTACATGTTTCACTGGAATTAATCGATTGGACAGACTACTGTCATCAACATATGAATATTAGACTATATTAAGCTAGACTACATTAGCTGTCTTGTGCACTTTTGAGTTATTAGACTAATTGCTACAATCATACTTTAACCTAGTCGTTAGATTATCTAGTTTCCTACCCACGCTTAGAAAACGGATAATGTTACCATGAGATTTATATTTAGGATAAGGATAGAAAGACTGGATAGAGTAAAACTTTGTCAAGACTACCGCATGAATCACTTAACGTTCAACTGTCAACTATTAAATGTTAGGTTACATTAAACTTGATAAAGTAATTTACCTAGGATTTATTGTTTTCAAGTAAAATTGTGCAGTTGTTTAATGTGAACATTCTTAAATAGAATCAACACAGTCCAATGATCAGCTAGCCTGCCTTATTCTAGCTTCATGCTTGAACTTACATGCATTTTTATACCCTATTTCTTCTGATTTTCTTTTAGATGAAAACGTACGGTGTACATATTTAAGTGACAGACAAGTAGTTAGGTATTAAATGACAATGACATAGATATTCTATTGAGGTACTAATCCCTTCATTTCCCTTTGATTTTGAAATTCAACAAAACATTCGTAATCTCAATAATGATTATCTACGTCATCGTTTGGTTAATTGTAAGTAAACATTTTCTTCTAAACCGGTTTTTCTGCCGTAATCTATTCATGCATATTCATAACAAGATATAGAGAAGGTACTTATTCATTTGAAGTGAATCATCAATCTTCATTGATGAACATACTACAGACGTAAAGAATAACAAACACTAAGTCATAAGCATGAAGACATATCTCTTTGTCTGTGTCACTGTATTGTATCCTTGTCAATAAATCATGATTATGCCAAAAAGAATTCAACCATAATATTAAAATATCAGATCTCATCATGCACGATAAACTGTTGTTTTGATACAATGAAGGCAGAGTGTGTAGTTCAGATAGACATTATTGGTTGGGTTGTATTTTCTGAGCTGAATAGTTTATTTTTAAAGTTTTCATAATCATTCTAGACGACATTATCAAAGCTTATTACAATGGAGAAATGAGTTGTGTAATCACTTCATCACAAGCATTAAAATGCTCTGTTCTAATAACTTCAACCATAAATGATTGTTTCCTAGAGTTTCATTAGCCTTAAAAGGTTTTCTGACCGTCTCCTTTAGTTGACATCTAGTCACATAGTTGAATGATCTCTGTATAGGTCAATAAACAAGTTCATTTATATGTCAAGTGATTGCACTTGGAGAAAATGTTAATATTCTAGGTTAGGTTAATCCAAACAATATCAACTTTTCTGGAGTATAGCATTCACATCAGTCATTTAAGATGTCGACGATTCGAACCACAATTACCAATTTCTAAAGGAATGGTCAGTTAATCATGTGACCGGAAGTCGTAACAACAAGACAGTCAACAACAATACGCATACAAATTTAACTGGCAAAACCTCCGAAAGCAACTATTTTTAGACAAAGTTATTTGAATTAGTGGATCTAACTCTTATGGCAGAATAATTAAGCAGCTCATTTCTAGATAATATAGCCAGTGGCAAATTATCAAAACAACAATGGCAGCCTCCAAATTAAACCATCCAAATTAGAGTACATATCACATGAAAAATTAATGTTTATAATTATGTACTACAATAATTGCTTAATTTGAAATTGATAACACGAAGTGACCTACAACGGACAGGGATTAGAATGCAGGATGCAGCAAACTGTTAAAATATGGAGTCTTCAGCAGTGTTTATCTACAATCCCACAGGGTGATTGAGTCCAGTAAACTCAAGTTAAGCAGCGAATCCTAGAGTGTTAGATCACTTAGTTGACACCAAACTGTTGATATCTGTAACTTTGACAAAATAGCTGTCAAGTGATAGTTCATTATTTTCAATATTTGTCTAAGCCAAGTCAATTTGTGATATCATATTCATTGAGGAATACTTAATGAGAGTCTTCAAGTGTTCAAATGGTGAATAAATTACATTTAGATACAATTTTAAAAGTATCATAAAAAAAATGAAGTAAAATATGAACATTCTTGTAAATTAACACTACTAACATAGATAAAAATAAAAATTTTCTGAAAGATGTAAATCAATAATGTCCATCATTCAATAAAGTGTATCTTCACTAGTTGTAAAACAATCTTCAACTTCTGTGATATCGAATAAATCTCCAGTCATTTCTTCAACTAGACTACTTTGTAAATAATTTTCAGTAAGGTATTCATTATCTAATGATTTAGGCAGTGGTGAATATATACAAATAATCAATGCATAAATAAGTGATCCAATAATTGCTCCTATATACGGTCCAATTAATGGTAACCAAAAGTAATAGTTGTTGACTTTGAATGCTTGTATACCCCAACCTTTAATTAATCATGAAATTGAATAAAGTAAGTAAAGTAAGATAAATAAAAGTAACATGCAACTATCTAAATTAATGAAATAATAAATAAATGATATCATGTTACTAATAACTTATAATTGATTATCATAAATAGATTCGATTGGTATCACCTAGGACAAATGAAATATGACATGAAGAAGAAGAAGAAGAAGATATGTAGTTTAAGAGGATGGTTTAATAAAGCAGCTTTTATCATCCTCATGCTAGACAGCTTCTAAGTAGTAGTTTATTCTGAATCTCATGGATCGTTAATAGCGGTTTATCTAATTAGTAGCATTATAATTAATAGACAGATTTCGATCTATTCACATAATGATTGCTGACTGACCTAAATGCTAAGCCTCTAAAAATTCTTTGGTTTCCTATATGCTTACTTTGTCCAAAATTACAAAGTGTACTGAGCTAAACCTAAGTTTAGAATTATCTACATGTGTTGGTAGAAGAGAAGATAAAATTGCGACGTTCAACAGCTAATTAAAGTAAATGCAATAGTTGATGATGTGGTAAGCTGCTTTGTCTGACGCAATGTTTTTCATGATTAAAAATAATTAATATTCAAATAACTTTCAGCTCGTTTACTTTTGTTATTTTGCATTTGAGTTGTATAAAACTAATTGTAGCGATTTCATTCGCTTGTAAACGACACTTGCTCTTATTTGCCTTAGGAGTCTGATTACAGTCTCTGATAAATCCCTCATCCATGGTAGAATGAAATTTCCCTTTACTTCTATGTTTGATTTGGTCCTTCATAGTGATCTTTCGTTTAGATGACAGTCATCTGGTATTTTTCTTTACTTCTGAAGGTAATGAGTGAGCTAATATGTGCTTTGGTTTAATCGAATAGAATGTGCACGTAGTTGACTTTGTGTGCTACTGCGTTGTTTCTAATGTAATTGACAATCTTATGTATGTGGGTTGCTTTGTGATATAAATGCGTCACTAGGTTGCTAGGATTAGTTTAGGTGAGTAATATATCTAAGATTAATAGTTTGTTATTTGACTTCTTTTTCAATACACACTTTATGACTGCAAATACATTAATGATCAAGGAATAGATACTTTTTAACTTGTGCTTTTTGACGGTCAACTTTAGTTTAAGCAAGGTGAATAGGGCTTTAACATCAAGAGATTTGAACGTCCCTTATTCTATTCAAGAATTGTGTGGATCGTTCATCAGAATGATCGCATAAATTCACGTAATTCTTCAGTATCCGAGAAATTGAGCTTGATAGACCGTGTATTGGGATTCCCAAATATAAGAAAATTGATCGTAGTGGGATGGTTGATTTGAGCATTCTTGTTTCGCTATTGATCTTGTTTTGATCTGTTTCCTGTTTTCATTAGACTGCATAAAGTTTTAGGTATTGCAGATCGCCAGCCAACATCGAAATAATAAAGTTGGGATTTGGTAAGTAACAGAATCCAGTACATGCAGATTTTATCATTTTTGAATCTGTCCACTGTTAAGTTGTATTAGCTATATCTTAATGTTGATTTAACACTGTTGTTCAAAGGTGATTTGTACACTACCTTAGGATAAAGTTTATTGATCACTACTAAAACAGCTAGGCTTAAATTGTTACTAAAATACTAGTAATTAAGCCATTTAGAAGGAGTTATACATAACCGAATACGTTCCCAATTATATCAAATATAACTGCATAAACCAGATAACGGAAAAATATTAACCATCACAAGTAAATTCATACCCGTAGCACAAATATGTGGCTGCATGTGCATAGTAGATCATTGTGTAACATGGCATATAAAACGAACCTAGATATTAGGTTTAATTTTCAATGTCAAAATCAATATTGGTTTGAACGTGGGGGGGGGTCTTGAGGGGAGGATATATTACTAACTTACAAGTTCCAATTTAACTAGGACATACTGTTATACTGGGCTAATCAAGAAGACAAACTAACTCTCGAAACTATGTTTCCGAAAGTTATTTGATATACTTTGAGTACATGTGATTCGATTATATAATTTTTATATTATTATCATATTCCTCTTGGCCTAACCTCCCAATTTGAATCCATGAACCGTTATGATATTACTTTTCATTCAGCATCAATAACTATTTAACTATGTATTTCTTTTGTACACATGTTATTGTTTCTAGTAGTCCACTGTATGGTCTGGTTATATGTGCTTCAAAACGAATAAGTGGCTCACTTATCTTGTGTCCTTATATCCGGCTTGTGGACTACGAATCATGGGACAAACTTATTGACATAAAACAACGTCTTTAGTGTGTAGGTTGGTTCCGATCAAGGCTACTGTGTCCCAACTCTGTGAGAGGCTGTAGTTCACATCATACCACATACTTTTTAGACGTTACAATTACTCTTAACACCAATAGTGAGAGTCTATTAACCTTCGTGAATATGAATATGTGTGCCAAACTAACCAAAATCATTCACACATATACAGTTTCTCAGCGCTGTAACAAATGAACACTAACTATAAGATTCTGTTGTTATCATCAATAAGTAACTGAGATATTGTAGTGTATACAGATAAAGTTCATGATAAACAATAATTCATTCAGATACCTCATTAATGATTTAGTAAAATGTTTGAATACATCAAATTTTGATCATCATCTAACATATCAGATTAGACAGGTTTGTATCACAATTTACTACTTACTACATTGAATACACAGAAATATACTTTAAACTAAAACATATGAATATGCTTAAGCTATTTTGTAAACGTTTGAAAGATAACCATTTAAGGTAATCAAAGATTATTGCTTGTAACACTTAACTGTATGATGTGTATCTAAAATCTGTGTGAATTTATCATTGATACTTTAGGATAAAAAAAAGTCTCGTATTAAACTTATCAACTATTAAGTTCATGTTAACTAGTCAGTGTGTCATACTGATCAATATCCTTAACCTAAAACTAATGTAAAACTTAAGTAAATTCTAAATCTAACTTAACATTATCACTAACTGTTTAACTCAATTTTGATATCACGAATTGATCTGAATCAGACAACCATTGATCACCTGGAAATATCAACCGTTAGGAGCCGACTCAGTGGTCCAATAATAAAGCGTTCGCCGCGGAGCCAGAAGGTCCTGGGTTCGATCCCCAACGGGGTCGTGGATGCACACTGCTGAGGAGTCCCATACTAGGACAAAACAGCTGTCTGGTTCAGATCAATTCGTGATATCAAAATTGAATTAAACAGTTAACTATCTCTACAAACTCCCCTAATTGTAACTATCACTAACATTCTGCTTAGAATAATTATTAATTTAAACCCTAACAAAACTTATTCGAATATTTAATGAATGACTATTTAAATTCTTATAGTCGGTTTCATCATACAAGTGTTATATACATGGTGAAGATATCGTTTATTCTTCAATTCTTAGACAGAAAAGCTTACAGAATGCTCTAATGGTTACAATACAATTCGAATGTGCTTGGATCTATTTGTTGATTTGGTATAGTACATCCAATCAACGAGTTCCAAATAGAACGAAACGCACGTCATAGATTTCGCTTTCCAGTCACAATTCAACACAAATGGTTACAGTAGTTATGCAGAAATTTTCATATTCATTCCTACTATTTGATTTTTATTGTTAAAGAAAAATTCCTCTACGATTACTGTCTTCTCGTTGTATAAGAATATCAATTCTAAATCTGTGATGCTGATTCACTCATTTGCACATTCAGATGTCCATGTTGTTTACTGGAAAGATTTAGCATCCGCATGAGAACGGGGAGGAAAATAGTTTTTTAAAAAACTGCTCAATTATGTCATTGACCTAAAAATGTTGGATACAATAATGTACTCTATGTGTAACTTCAGTTGAATATACTAAACATAATTTAGAAAGTAACAAAGATAAATCAATATTGTTGTGTTTTTCAATTTACCACATAATGACAGCACAATTCGTACACCTAAATCTCTAGCTGGATTAATTGCAATGCCAATATTCAATGATAATGAACCAACGATACCAGTTACAAGTAGACCAATATAGATCAATTGTAATTCATTAGGGATATTATAAATATTCTTATCTCGAATTATTAAAATAACGCAAGTATACAATGTATTTGATAGTATGTAATCAATTAAACACAATTGATGTGATACATTTGGCATAGTGAGTAATAAAGCACCAGTGAAATTCATTTGTAATTTTTCAGTTGAAATATGTTTAGCATAAATTTGTATATTTTCCCAATAGGCATAAATAATAATAGAACTGCCTAATATTGATCCAATTAATTGAATAATACTAAATGGTATCAGATAACGTAATGGTAGTTTACCAATTAAACAATAAATCAATGTTAATGTTGGATCCATTAAACCAGTATGATTATTTATATCTGATATTAATAGACCAATAATTTTAGCTATACCCCATCCACATGATATTGAAATAAATTGTTCCATTGTTCTATTCTCTATTGAATTGACATTAGATTGAATCATTACACCTAAACCTAATATAATGAATATAGTTGTTCCAAAGAATTCACTTAAACAATTGCATAAAAATGGCCATTTTGTTAGATTAAAATAATTTGTCAATTGTTTAATGAATGCATTATAACGTAACTGATAGATTGATTCATTGTTTAACATTGTAGAATCTGATAAGAATAATTCCACTTTATTTAACTCATTTGTATTGTATTATACTTCTCACATTATTAATTGATTCAATTCTTCTATGTGTACATTACAATCACATTCTTATTTTTATTGGTTTATTCATTACAGTTTAATATTGTACATCGAGTAATGTAACTTAACTCTTATTCTTCATATAAAAATAGTAACATTTTACTCTTATTAAATTGATACAATACATTGATAACAATCATAGACTGTGGAACTGGAACACAATCAATCGGGTCCTTTAGACAGTAACATATCCTTCAAGATTAA
Organism: Schistosoma mekongi; assembly: GCA_034768735.1. Classification (NCBI taxonomy): domain Eukaryota; kingdom Metazoa; phylum Platyhelminthes; class Trematoda; order Strigeidida; family Schistosomatidae; genus Schistosoma; species Schistosoma mekongi. The sequence continues at coordinate 14,967,574 of CM068312.1, read as the reverse complement.
GGATACGCTTTAATAACATATCCCGAATAGTATAAAACTTAGGTCCAGAGTTTCCTGTCTACTATTTTCAAATCACCGGCAATGAATGCTAGCGATGTCTAATCATTTAGGGTAGTGGCCATATCGACACTCGATTGACAGAATCAAATCAGAGCGGTTATGGATAATACACTTATGATATCAGTTACTACCCAGTGATCAATCAGTTCATATCTACAGAGTTTCACCATACTTTTCACTTTTTCATACAACTTTTAGTCATTATTCTAAATAATACTATGAACGTTTACTTCAATGCTGAGGTAAACTATTATTTCATACACTTTGTTTCCTTTATAATTTTTAAGAGAACAAGAACAAATAGTTGTGCAGAATAAGATGAATTCATTTCATTTCGTTGGTTTCTCATCAACTGCATACAACCTAGAATAATATTTTACAAAATTAGTATTTAAAACAAAGTTCAACATACACTCATGAGAATTTTTTTTGGAGTTGGTTGAAATCAAACATGTTAGACATACAAACATAACTGAAATGTTGGGAAAGGTGCTGCAACCATGTATATTCAATACAAAAGGAGGTATCAGAAGGCAAAATATAGATCAGACTTCAAATGATTACGTAATAAGAGGTGGTTGGAAATATTTGATAATAATATGAATTAAGCTCAGTTGTTAAACTTAAAATGACCTAATTAAACACAAAAGTAACCATCTAGAAAACGGTGATGTAACGGAAAATGTGATCCGAAAAAAATAATAAATCAAGTAGGCAATGAAAATACCGACATATAAGTCAGGTTACAAGGGTAAAGAAAGGCTTATGACATTATGTAAGTTGGATTGTGACTGGCAAGTTGAATTCAGGACTAGCGTTTCGTCCTATTTGACTGACCAGCTTCAGTCTATAACAAATCAACGGGAATATACAAGTTCATCCTAATACCAATGTGCTCGTTGCATAAGTGCGACTGTCTGGACTCAGTAGTCTAGTGGTGAACGCGGTGGCGTTCGACACGAAACGGACTGAGTTCGAATCCCACTGTGAACATTAACATTGGGATGCAGGTACATCCAGCCGATGAGTCCCAAATAGGACGAAACGTGCGTCCTGCATTCCACTTGCCAGTCACAATCCAACCTATATAATACTTGTAAAAAATTTGCTATGTCTAAGTGATCCGTTCAGGATGCACATATAGAAACAATAACTGACTAGCTTCAGTCTATAACAAATCAACAGGACTATAAAAGTTCGTCCTAAGGCTTATAACAGTTGCTTTTTGGACACATAAGTTTGGTTTCATTTGGTTAATGGCAATCTCTTCAGCATATTTTAGAAGATTCGAAGATTTTTGTCTATTTAAAACTTTGAATTATTTATTAATATCAATCTGGTGTCGTGTGTCAATCACATGTTTAGCGATCGCACATATTCACAGTAATCAACTTCACTTTCGAGTATCTGCCTCGTTACATTATCAATTCTATTTCACCACTGCCTTCAAGGATTTAGGAAGCTCGATGTTGAACATCATAGATATAGAACAGCATATCATTAACTAGGTCGAAAAATCCCATACCGAAGAACAATCACTAAAATGCTAAATTCATTGGTTTTGTAACTTTATTCTAAATATGATTGATCATCTCAGGTGACCAATTGAATATAAACTGTTTGATACCTACTGGTATCCAAACAATAGTCATCGACGAATACTCTTTAACAAAAGACATTATTCTAATTCTAGGTGGTAGCTTCCAGCGGAAACTAAAAGCTTGCACAAATCCTTGATCTAAATTATATTAACGAACCAATATAAATCGACAATTCCTAGAGTTTTGATAAGAAGCTGCAACATTCGGAACGTAATCATGTCTGACTTGGTACCGAATATACAATAAAGGGATTGACGAAAATAATTCTACTAAAATGTCACATTATTTATAGATACTTTAGACTATAAAAAAGAATGTTTTAGTTACGTAAGAGCACGGAAAATAAAAGGAAACCCGAGGCTAAGTTTACTGATATGAATATCAGAAGTATGCATGAAGCTACTGTCTAATGATGTTGAAGCTAATTAAACTATATAAATGATTTCCATATTCGTTTGAGCTGAGTAGAGAATTACACAAATAGTAGTAGCATCTCAAGTATGAAGCTCTTCATCACTTCTTTGAATTAATTAGTAAAAGCTATCAGCATTCACCTGCCTAATAAAAACATTAATCATAATTTACGATATAATGGTCCTATTCTCATTTAGTTGCATATTAAAGTAATCTATTTTTCACCTGGTCACCAACAAATAAATGAAGTCACTCAGCACATTGTAAATTGATTTAATCAACTAGATGCCGACTTAGTAATCTAGAGATTAAACTCATTCCACTAAACTTAAAGTCATGATTTCGATCCGTGACTGTATAACATCAGGGAGCAGTATCATTCTAGGACAAAACAGTTGTCGAATGCTTCTTGGCTTTTAGTGGTTGTCTAACCAAGATCAATTCATTATTTGAAGGTTTATATACAAGTATATACCAATGAACCATTGTCAATATAGTAATTGAATTACTTCATAGTTCTATTGATTCTTGAAATAATATTGACATAAGTTGAATAAACCAATCATAGAAAAATTTATTCTCTATGTAATCAATGAAATTTCAGCATATTTGATGTCTCATTTACAGTGGTAATACACCATGTTATTGTATAGAATTCGAATAAAACTTCAACAAATCAACAAACCTTTATTTAATGTTTATCTTGGTGAATTCATCAGTACATTCATTTTAATTACAATTGGACTAGGAACTATGATTCAACATAAATTAAACTATAAACTCAAAAATGTTTCTACTTTACATTATATAAATATTTCAACTGGATGGTCGATAGCATTTCTATTATCTCAAACTATAGTTAGTCCATTTGGTTACGGTCTTATGAATCCAGCTATAACATTATCATTAGCTTTAATTGGTAAATTACCATTGAATTATGTTTTACCATTTACAATCATTCAGTTAACCAGTTCATTCTTGTCTAGTTTAATGTTATACTTTACCTACTATGAAATAATCATTACAAATTATAGTGTTAAGGTATATGCTACAGATAATCACATACAGCATACAAATTCTTCAGTGCTTTTCAATCAATTCATGTTGACACCTTCAACATCGCATTATATATGCTTTATTGATCGTCTCTTTTTAACTGCCTTTACAACAATATTCATTCTATCAATCCGTGATGAAAGAAATTATAACTTACAACATTGTTATCGATCACTTTATGTGGCAATTTTTACCGCTGGTCGAATTGGTGCCTTATCTATGAATGCTGGCACATCGATTAATCCTGTACGTGATTTAGGACCAAGAATTGTAATTGCATTCTGTAGTAAGTTAACATTATCTCCAAATATTTAACTAACGAAATATGTACAGATATACCATAATGAAAGAAATGTGATATCTTACTTATCTACTAACTGACACGAGTAAATTCCATCATTACTGCATTATTCTACTTTATAATTAAATGATGTAAATGTTGAAATGGAACACGGACATTAAGTAAAGTATTGTACACTAATGTTAACACACCACATAATAAGTACTGCCATCATATGACTATAGTTGTTAAGTAAGTTCGGCAAATTAATTTTACTTTGTACGTAGACAGTTTGAATTTTCCTGTTATAGAATATTATAGAAAGTAATTGATTATCGTTGATTATCATGCTGTAGAGATTGACTCTAGATTTACGTGTGGTCATAAGATTTATGTAAACTTTGAATTCACCTAGTAGTGAGATTCTCATTAAACCTGTCATTTTCTGTCTAAATTAAACAACGTAGGAGATGACGTGTTACTATTAGAAGCGACACCAAGTATATGACAAGACTGGGATGTAAAAAATGTATCGCCAACTGAAGAATCCTAAGTAGGATGAAACACATATTCTGAGTTTCACTTATAAGAACACTTTGACTCCATTAAAACGAGTATTTATTTCATTTTAGAAACTGGAAAGTATCATCTCATTAGGTTATATTTCACAAATCATCTAAATGAGATTCAGATTTATTAAGTTAACTGTTGATTCTACTTACTAGTAGTATAACCTATGTAGATTTAATTTTATTTAGAAATGATAACTGAGACAGTCTGACAAAAAAACAGGTTTTGAACTGTCAGTTAACTTTTAATTTAAAGTTCGTTTCATTTATATGAACTATTGAAGAGATATATATTTGAGTAAATCTGTCTTGTAACATAGATCCATTCACATAAATTTATTATGTTTACACTGAGTGATTACCGATATCGTATGTAGTCTTATATATGGTAGTTCTATGAAACTAGATTAATTGGGTTTTAGTATAACAGGAAACATTATTTCTTTCAAGATTATTGATAAGTGTTTGGCAATTTAAAGACCCATGATATTCATAGACATTAGGTTTTTAACTACTGGGAACCAAAAAGTTCAAGTTTAAAAACAAGCACTTGAACATTCAAACATTTAAATTGGGCTACCCTATCCTGTTTCATGGATGGAGGTAAGCCTCATCGGTCACCACTTATTACCAGAGTTCTAGAATAACCTTTCAAATTTAAATACATGTAGGCGCACTACTATTTTTATCAGATATAGCATAAATCACCGATGACAATCAATGATCATCACAAATTGATCAAAGTGGGAACACTACCATTGGACGCCGACCCAGTGGTGCAGATGTTACAACATACATCATAAGTTCTGAAGCTTATAGGTTTGATTCCCTGAAGCAATCGAGGTTGCACATTACTAAAGAGCCCATATTAGAATGAAATAGCCATCCAGTTCCCCTTGGTTTACGCTGGTACCCTGCCGATATCAACTTATGGAAAATGCAAACAACAATATTATGTAAACTATCGACTATGCAGTTTACTATCATAATATTACGAGGCGACTTAAGTTTAAAGGGTTAATTATCTATCCAAAAGACATACGATTACAGCAAAGCCTGTAGATTATTAGTTCAATTCAACGTGACGACTCGCATTGAGGAGCTTCATAGAAGAAAGAAATAACTGCCAAGTACTTTGTAGCACTTAGTAGGTGTCTACATAGTGTCAGTCCGTGACCTAAAATTGAAAATCCTTCAAGATTAATATACATCTGATGAGTTTCAAATGGGACTACCAATAGTCAGAGTCTAATGTCCTTTGTACTTTGTGCCTAACTATAAAAGAAATATGACAGATATTTAGTTAAACAATAACCTAATTTTAATGTAATGGGACTAATTGGCCTAATTTAGACATCCGTTTAAAACCAGGAAATTGAACTGCATAGCTGTTTCATTCAAGGATGACTGTTGAGTAGTGTGCATTTACAACCTCACAATTGAATCGAGCTTAGTACCTTCACGTTTTATAGCGAACATACAACTTTTTGACCAGTCAGCCGGCCTGCGTTCAATGTTTGATAATTTTAACTTCAATCGGTTACCGATGTATTTTCAAAACTTCATCTATTGTCTAACATCCGATATTCATGTACTTCACTAATTACATCTTCAGATTAGGACTGTAAGAATTACCTTCTAAAGTTATTTAGTCAGTAGTGAGTTGACATTCATTATAAATGAAGTTCGCTAAGATAACTTAGCATTCTGAGCTCAATTCCCTTGTGATATTGTGGATGCACCCTTCAAGAAAGTTCTATATTAAAACAAGAAAGCTGTTTGTTGTCACTTCTTTGTTTTTAGTAGTTGTCTAAAGGTGGTCAATTTGTGAATTCAAATTAAAATTTAAATCAAGTTTAATCCATTCTATTTATTAAGGATTAGGTATGGATGCATTCAAAAAAGATAATTACTACTTTTGGATACCAACTGTAGCACCTTATCTTGGTTCGATTATTGGTGCAGTTTTATACGAATTAACAATCGGTGCGCATTTAAATAAAAAATTAACTAATAAATTACATCGAACTATAAGGATACCACAATCTCAATTATCTTGTCTAACTAATTCAAGTAGTTACAGTTTCAATAGTTAATACAAATCCTGTAAATTATACCAATATACATTTTAATGATTATGATTATTGTGACTAAACAATGAATCTAAGATGTGTTTTTCCATGATTGTTACAATTTTAAATAAATGTGTCTTCTCTAGCACTTTTCAATCTATCATCTATTCCTTTATTAGGTGAGTGTTGTAAATATGAGTGAGATTTATATTAAAGACTTGATCTTAGTTGTCTAAAGTGAACTATAAATAGCAGGTATTTACAGTTTGGAAGTATTCCTGTTGACGTTATTATTAACTGAAATTGATCAGTCCGTGAGACTATATAGGCTTCTTAATCAAATTGCTTCGATACTATGATAAGTTGCATGAATAACTTAATCTAGATTGTGACTGATAGGTGAAATCTAAGATATGTATCTCGTTCCATTTGTAACTTATAATTCCAATGTGCCAACCACATTTTGTTATTTATCTTCACATCAGGATTCTAATTCAGTCAGTTCTCTTTAAACACTACTGCTTTCACTAATAAGCTACTGAGTCAGGACAGCAACACATGTGCAGCGAATATGTGTATATTACTTGGATGTGTATGGACTTAATATACACTGGGTGTAATGAAAAGTATGATGGGAAATACGAAAATTACCTTTGTCATCTGGCGTCAAATGCTTTCATTTCTTACAATCTGTACGTAAAGTAGTCCTTAAAATGAATGAAGAAATATTTAGAATATTGTAGTCTACTTTTGTAATGGTTCATATAAAATATGAGATTCAGATAGCGTGTTCTTACTTTAGTTATGAAGCATAGACCAAATCGGTCAAAAATCTATTAAAAGATAAACGTCCCTAACCTTTTCTTATGGCTTCCTGTTAGAAATGTCCGAATATTGGTTTCATCTATGACTTTTTATTAAGGTGAAAGTAGAGATTTACAAACTATCTGTAACTTCTTTGACTGATATAATGTTTTGGAATGGACACTACTAATTTTCTTCATTCCTTCTTCAAAGCCAGTCAGCATTGTGAGTGCAAGAAAGCAGTATTACATATTTTAACCAATCTAATTTACAACCTCATCAACTGGTTTACAATCTTTTCAGTATTAATCCTTGTCTAACCTCCTCTCTGCTTATCTGGTGGTCCAAAGAAAGTTAGTGATCTTTCAAAGTCATCTACGATCAATTACTAATAACCTACGAATGTATTCTACTTCTAATGGCCACATTTCAAGTACGTATTGTATAACGAATAAACTAATGCGTATTATATAAATCGTTTAGCTGGCGGATACACATCTCTTCTACTCCATAAGTAACATAATTTGGTGAAAGCCAAACAAGCTTTTTGAGTCCAACTTATCAAATCTAATCAGAATTCAACACTTTAAATAAGGTTGAAAAGTCGAAGTAATGGTTTATCAACAACTCGTCTTTTCCGTGTGATATACTAACAGTTAGTGGACTAAATAAAACCTTAAAATATATCACAGATTGATGTTGGCAGGGTAGCATTGAAAATCAGGGAGCACTGGATAGCTGTTTAGTTCTAGTGTGGAACTCTTCATCAGTGCGTACCCCAGATTCCGCAACAGGAGCTTCAGATTGACGGCGAACGCCTAACCATCTGCACCACTGCGTCGGCATCTAATGGTAGAATTATTAGGTAGAAGATGATGAGAATTTATTGAAAAGTATATTCTTCATTCATAATTGCATTTGTTTTAATACAAATGGGAATTTTCCGACGAGTATGAAAATAATGAAAGCAAAGTTACAAAAAATGTGTATTCAAAATAATTATAACAATCTCCTGAAAAATATCTCCAGAAGTTCAATCGTCTTTTCTTACTCAACCTTATTAACACAGCTAACTTCAGTAAACAAATCAGTGTAATGTATTACATTGACTTTTAAGAATGTCATTATGTGTAAACTATAGTGATAGCTTATTTAATACAAATAAGTAGTATATGCTAAAGAGAAAATCAGATTGAACTCTAGATTGTCAAGGTGGGGGGGGGGTATGGCAAAACATTAGAAATATGACCAATCAAATAAAAAGATGATAAAAGTAAATATCAACAATTGCTCACAGTTCACTAAACATTCTTACTTGTTTACATAAGACATGGATTATCACTTAACGTGAAGAATACTTTCAAGTAGATCAGATACGAGTAAGCAAGTTGAACGTCAAGGCGTACATCTGAAAGTATGATGCATGTTAATAGTAAAATTAATAATCATTTGAAAAATGGAAACATCATAAATTACTTACATGTTGAATTATAGAAACAAAATATTAACCTATTATTATGATACAGAAATGGATGATTATCAAAACAGTGAAATACGAGATGTGCTGGTATTTTGCTGTAATAGTTGTTAGCAAAATAAGAGGCTTATTTTATCACATTAGAGTTAGATGACTTAATACCGTTAGTGTTGTGATTAGCTTTAACTTATTCTTTACGTTTTCAAGATTATACTTCTTCTCCTCCCCCCCTCCCGAAGTTAAATCCAGCATTTTCGTTGTTCTTCACACCCATTTAATGAGTGTGAATACTTATTTCAGTCTTTATTTTAAACTTTAATGTTTACTAAATTAATGTCCTTTATCCAGAATATTTAGTTGCTATAGGCTGACATTTCTATAGCAGTTGAAATGACGGACAGCAATTTAGCATGATAATCATGTCATAATTTCATAGGTTTGTAAACGACCTAGAAGATTGATGAGTAACAATTATCTACTTAACAGTCAATACATTTCATGCAATCATTTCCCCCCCCCCACCATTCCCTGGGTTATAACTAATGTTTCTGATTGGTATTTGGATAGGAAATGTCAGTTTCTATTGTTGACTTGAAATCAATCTTAGAATTGACCCAGTTAATTATGAAATTGATGTTTTGGAAGCCGAAATGACGATGCTTGAAATACAATGGAAGTTGTGATTTCTTCACTGATTTAGCAGAACATAGTAAAAAGACATAACTAACTTTAAATGTTCATGTTGTAGAGTTCAGCAGCTTGAGACAAAAATAAGTAAAACTAGAAACAGATGCATTCCAACTTAATCAGTTATGAAAAATTTGTACAATAGATAAGAAGTGCCTGACTTTCACTATATTACTATCAAATTGAATAGCTCTATGAATTGTACGAATACGGAATTCGATGAAAAATCGTTCAGAAGTATAGACATATTACTACACCATTACTTGAAGGTGATACAGACGCCACAATTGAATTCAACTTACTTATTGAATGTTGAAAACATCATAAATAACTTTATTTGTAGTATAACAAACTAATGAAAAACAATACAGTAAATTTATAGCTTAATGTTACTGATAAAAATAGAACAAATTGAAATGATCCATATTTATCCTTTAATTGTAATGTCATTGTCAAATAATATTTTCATCAAATATGCATGTTATCTGAACAGATGATCCATTCTATATTCTTATGTGTACTTTACATTGTTTACATACATGATAATGTTGTGTATCATTTAGTGAATGGAGTGGTGGTGGTAAAGTGGAGTGATGAGAAGGAGCGTAGGCAAAGAAGTTGATCCTCTTGATATTACAAGTTATATACATGTCCAAATTTCAGTTTATTTATGTCATAACTTATGTAATATTTTTCTTTTGAATAACCTAGAAAAAAGTAGTTGATTTCTGAAATTGCATTAAGTTATGTTTGGAAAGAAATGCTTTCAATAGTCAATCTGTGTTTCATTACTAGATATCATTTGTTGTCAATAAAGAGTATAGTATAGCTAGAGACAAGCTTGAATTGTTAGTAAGAAAATATTCATTGTAGTCAACTGGCAATGATTTTGGAAACATAAAGCTAAATAGATGCTATAGGCCTCAATTCCAAACAGAATCAGTGGTGGAATACCTTATACATATAAATTATTCGTATAATTTGAATGTCGTTCGTATTCCGAATTTGGAATCTTGATACGAATAAAAGAACAGCTTCCAAATATTTGATGACTAAATGTGACACTCTATTTAGCAACTGCTTACTTGGCAAAACTCACGTTTCATACCAAATGCTCAGTGATTAAAAAAGTAATACTGATTGCTAGGAGTGAAATCTTTCTTTGATAAATTTCAAATGAAAAGACGATGGAACACTAGCGATTTACTTTCAATCATCATTTTATTATGACCCCAAAAAGCACGAGATTATATCTATCAAATGATGGATCACTAAGTACTATAAATATTAGATCACAGGGCACACAAAACCAAATTATTAATTATTCTATTTAAGTTGATATGAACTGAAATTGATCAGTCCCTGTTTCTATCTGTGCAGCCTGCTTGGAATGACTAAATAAATAAGCATTATGGCTGGCAATTGGAATCTGCAAAGAGTGTTTACTCCACTTTAAGAATCACTATTACTGATTAACTTCTGGAGGTAATTTATAGAGTTCCAATGAGAAGACATGACCATTGGAGTTCTACCATGTTAGAGGTGAGGTAATTGACCACTGATATCAGCAGAGGAGGTTGCACAATCATATTGTGAAGTAACTGAGTTCGAAATATCAACTGTTAGTTGCTGGCACAGTTAAGTTTTTGCGACGGAACTTGAGCATAACTCCCAGGTGGGGTGGTGAATGAGCAGTATTGATGAGTCTCATACTAGTACGAAACAGTCGTCTTGTGTTTTCTAGTTTCCACTGGTTGTTTAGTTCAGACCAATTTGTCATGTCAAGTTCAAATTCAAATCTTCTCAACGCTGAGTTAAAATCAGTGATCACCTTGAGTTTACATTTATTTGCTACTTCAGTCAAAAAGGTCACCATCTATCAATGAAGTGACGTACTTTATAAAGCATTCCAGGGACAAAAGATTATCTTAATAATTACATATATATATATATATAATTTGTATTAAGACAATAAGTTAACTATAAACAGTTAATGAAAAACAATTACTTCCCTACTGTATAAGTTCAAGATTTTATTCGTCATGATGTAGAAAAACCGTAAATGATATATTATGTAAATGTTACATATATTCCTAGAAGTATTTATCGTTCATGAGCAAAGACGTTTTGTTATAACCCAGACTAACGACTATGTAGATGTCCCTCACATGTTTATTAGAGTCCTATACTTAACTACATCAATAATTGAATGTCCTACAAACCTTGATTAAACAAGTTAATGCACATCAACCTTCACAGATAAAACCAGAAGATTATAGGTATATGAGTTGACAACATTACATCGTGACTTCAAAAAAACTCTGTAAACTGCAACACAGAAAAAGTAGGAAGTCATGCATTAAAGTAAACCATGACATAGAAAACGAACCAGCAGAACATCAGCATTAGAGAAAGTATCAATAACTTGAACACGATATAACATGAAATGATGGTTAACAGGTCAGATGTAAACCTACAATAAGGAAAATGCAAACTATATCGTAGACTACTTGTTTAACAAATGGGTTCATATGTTTGGTCACGAATATCCGCCGATGACTTAGAAATACCTTTGAAATGTATGATAAGAGGTATTCAGTTATCTTTTAACCAGCAAAATTTATCACCCCACTCAAAATGATAGCATGAATTTGTCCGAGTACATTTAAGTGAGTAGTCAATTAGTCAGTAACGACCAATGTGAAATCTGGAACATCTATTCGACTCATGAGCTTCGATTGTCACATTACAAAGAATATTAACCGAAGTAACAGACGAGTCTCCAATATCAGAAGAGATGAACGTATTGACTATGTTTCAAAATAAAAAAATAAAGTACCCCGAATATTAAACGTTAAATATTACCAAAACCAATTGTAACCATAGTAACTACAGGGTTCTACAGTATCAATCAATCAGTCAATGCGTGTTACCCCATGTGGAGCATAGACCGCCCACCAGCATTCTCCAACCAACTCTGTCAACGATTTTTCTTTCCAGCTCTTTCCAAGTGCCGTTCATTCTCTTCATGACTGTCTCCGATTCCCGACGCAATGTGTTCCTGGGTCTTCCTCTTTTCTTTGACCTTTAGGATTCCAAGTTAATACTTGTCTTGTGACAGTTTGATGGTCTCTTTAATGTGTGTCCAATACACCTCCAGAGTCTTTTCCTAATTTCTCCCTTGGCTGGAACCTAGTTAATATGTTCTCTGCCACAACAGGTTGTTGTTGATGGTATCTGGCCAACGGATCCAAAGTATGTTACGTAAACAGTTATTCATAAATACTTATATCTTTTGGATGATATTTTTCGTAGTTCCCCAAGTTTCACCTCCATACAACAGAACTGTCTTATATATTTTTGTCTTTAATGTTGATTAACAGTTGGTTTGAGTCCCAGATGTTTTTCAGTTGTAGAAGTGCTACTCTTGTCTTGCCAATCCGCTACTTTACATTCGAATCAAAACCTCTATTTGTATCGATGATACTGCCCAAGTATGTAATGGGTTCAACATCTTCCAAAATTCCCCGTCAAGTGAAATTGGGTTAGTGTTCGTTGTTTTGTATCAAAGGATCTTGCTCTTCCCTTTGTGTATGTTAAGGTCTACTGCTGCTGAAGCTGCTACTATACTATTCATCTTCACCTGCATTTGATGCTGTGTGTGGGATAGAAGAGCTAGGCCATCTGCAAAGTCCAAGTCATCAAGTTGCATCAATATTGTCCATTTTATTCCGGGGGTGTCTTCAGACCTTGTATTTTTATGATCCAGTCAACCACCAGTAGAAAGAGGGAAGGTGAGAGTAAGCAGCCTTGTCTGACACCGGTCTTCACTTTGAATGAATCTGTGAGCTAACCTACATGCACGATTTTACAATGTAGTCCGTCGTAAGAATTTCGTATGATGTTGACTACCTTTTCGGGTACTCCATAATGCCATAAAAGGCTCCACAGTATTCTCCTATCCACACTGTCGATTGCTTTTTCGTAGTCGTGGTGAATTCAATTCAATTGATTGTTCCACAATGAACCGTAGAGTAGTACACGATCAGTCTTTACGGGATCCAGACTGTTGATCTTGGTGTTGGGCGTCGACTGGATCTTTCGTTTGGTCCAACAACACTCTGTTGAAGACTTTTCCTGGTATTGAAAGAAGTGATACTTATGTATTTCTCGGAAACTCTAAGATCTCCTTTCTTTGGTATCTAGATGAAGTAACCTTCTCTTCAGTCTGCTGGAACTTGTTCTTCCTCCCAAATCGTCCTAAAGAGAATGTGGAGTATAATTGCAGTTGCTTCTATATCTGTCTTCATTGCCTCCGCTGATATGTTGTCTGGTTCCGCTGACTTGATACTCTTGATTTGTCGGATAGCCATTTCGATTTCTTCGACTGTTGGTGGGTCCGTGCTTATAGGTAAATCCGTGGCTGCTGCTTCAATGACTGGTGAGTTCAGTGGGGCTGGTCTACTCAAGAGTTCTTGGAAGTGTTCTACCCCCATGTTTCGCTGTTCATGCACTTCAGTGATTGGTTTGCCAGCCTTGTCCTTGATTGGCTGTTCTAGCTTACTGAATTTCCCAGCTAGCTTCTTCGTTGTATTGCATAAGAGGCTCATGTTTCCTTCTTTGGCAGCTTTTTCCGCTGTCATTGCTAGGTCCTCAACAAATTTCCGTTTATCCGACCTGATGCTTCTCTTCACTTGCTTGTTGACTTCGGTGTATTCGGCCTGTGTCTTGGCTTTCTATGTTCTTGTCCGGCTGTTATTAATCGGCATCTTTCTGCTCCTCCATTCTTGGATCAGGTCCAGAGTAACAACAGAAATCCATTCTTTATAGTGTTGTTCCTTGCAACTCAAAACCTCCTGACATGTTGCAGTTATTTTTTCCTTTATCCGTTTCCAGCTGTCCTCCACATTAGTTCCACGTTTTCTTAGTAGAACGTGTAATGTCTGGAACTTATTATTGAGAATTAATTTGAATTCGTTGCGTTTGTTAGTATCCCTGAGAAGGACTGTATTAAACTTTTGAAATACTGCTGCCCCAGTTGTCCAGTTCTTGTTTAGCCTCAGTTTCATTTTAGCCACCATTAAATGGTGATCTGAAGCTGTTTCAGCTCCCCTCATTGCTCTTACATCCTCCATAGTCCTTCTAAACTTCTTATTGATGCAGATGTGGTCGATTTGGTTGTCCGTAATGTGGTCCGGTGAAACCCACGTAGTTTTGTGTATTCGTTTGTAGGAGAATATGCTGCCACTTATAATTATTTTGTTGAAAACACATAAGTTTGCGAACCCCTCACTGTCTTCGTTCCTTTCTCCTAGTCCATGTTCTACAATATAGAGATGAATTTTGAGGCATCGCCTGAAGTTGCCAACCGCTGATCATGGTTAACTGTCTGACCCCACCCAGGTTATATACAAGTCAACATAATTCAAAGTGCATTATTTTAAATGACATGTTATATCTCATTATGCAACCTCTAGCTTACTTCGAACCTACACTATCCGGCATTATTCACCTAGACTGGTAGCAATTAAGGATGCCTAGCACGTGTTGCAGCCATCTCAGACAAAGATGATTGGCAGCCTCAGTCGTCGATTCACAAACATTACTTAATACACTTAGTCTGACTTCAGTATTGCTCACTTGTTTGCTTCATTTTTTATAAGTCATGTTACTTGTCGCAGTGCATTAGCTAATTAAGAAAATTTGTAGTCACGAAATTAGCATTACATAATATGTCTATTCAATAATCGTCCTTTTAATAACCAAACAACTTGAAGTAGCAGTTACACAATTGGATTGTATGACTATTTGTGAGGAAAGTTGATTGGTTTCAATATAAATTACAAACATGAGGCCAGTAATACTGTCCAACGGGAACACAATCCATCCACTTCTGTCGTATCTAAATTTGCTATACATACTGAAATTTGTTAGTAGTATGACATTCTTTATTAAAATATCAACCTAACTTAACCCACCTTTACTATACGCTGCATGAAAACACCCTTTCGTCCAATTCTGATATAGCCATTCTATAGAATATTACATTAATAATGAAAGTTCATTTGAGGTAAGAAAATATTTCTCTTAGTGTTGATGTAGATTAGAAAATTCTGCAGTCACTATAGACTTTATATGTTGGCTGTAATCATACACATACTGGCGATTAACTTTGAGAGGTGATTCTAAGTGTTTTAGAAAGAACTCGAAACTATCAGTGTCCAACCATATCAAGCATGAAGCAGGTGCCGTCAGTCGCATTAGCCAACGATCAACAAACCACTAGAAATCAACTGAATTTAGAAATATAAACAAATTGTTAGTAATTTCATGGTCTGAAGGAAAAACCGTTATCGTGGCTGGGTTAAGGCAGTACACTAATAAAACATTCCCTACCGAAACGAAACAGTGGTTGTCCGTCTATCGTTTGTCAGTAATGTGACATAAAATTTAACAGTTCCCACAAATAATTGCTTCAGTCTATTTACTGTGATTATAAGAATCAGGTTCATCCAAATTTTTAATGAATTTCTTACTGCTACTTTAGATAAACGTCATTTTAAGACATTCTTACTAATCATTCAAGCAGGTCACTTATCAGATGGGACTAGACAATGAAGAGTAGTTTTGTAAGAAGGAGATTTTTTGGTATAGTATATATATAGGACTCAATTTTTGAGTTACCATGTTAAAGCATATTACATGTTCTATCAAATGTATTGTGTATAAAACCATGGAAGGGTTATTTGCAGTCTTCTGCTATAAACAATAATCAGCGAATAACTTATTCATTACCTGTGGATAGGTCTAGACGCATACAAAAATTATGACTGAGTATGCCTATGTGACGGTTACTAGTAACATGGATTCACATCGTAGCGAGAAAATGGTCTTTGAACATTTATGGTACTAAGCTATTAGAATTGAATGAGTTGAGAATGTCATTATTGTAGTTCGCATGAATTCTAGTTACATTTGAATGTCTTGTCAACTGCCAAATAAACAAAATCAGTAGATGGGCTAATGAAGAAATCAGTTAGTTTGTACAAGTTCATCACAATGACATTAGACATTAGTCTCTGTGGCATTTCATTGATCTTTCTATATTATTTTCTGATGTTATCATTCATTAGAAACGTTAACAACAGCCTCTAATAGTTATAAGACTGTTTGATTGACATATCAATTATTTAGCCTTTTTAACTGCCATAGTACAGTAGACTTAAGTATGAAGAAAGTTGTATGATCATACAGAATCAGACATCATAGATCATAACAAATACTAACAAGTTTTCTAATTCCACGTTTCTTTTTGTTATTTATTGACAAAATAAAATTAATCAGTCCCACTTCAAGAAATACAATTCCCATACAAAAATGACTACCAGAATCATGTAGAACGGATGATGCTGCTTACAAATGCCATTCTAGGAAGAAAACAGTTGTTCAAAGACGGTTTCTAGTCATCAGTGATTGTTTAACTCATTTCAACTTGTAACATCAATGTTCCAATTCTTCAAATTGTTCACATTACTACGGATCAATCTTAACGGTAAAATCACAAAAATGTGATTAATTACTACATTGTGGATATTTTGGAAGGACCATCAATTTCGTATATGGTTTACGCTTAACATTGTTTGTAGGTATTCGTCCATTAAATGAGAAAATCTAAACTAAGCTAAACGGTTTACAATATTAAAAACAGAATAAAACTTTCATGTTAATAAAATTATACAGAGTTACCTACGTACTAAAATTAACTTGGCTTTCAACAAAATAGACTATGTTTATCACAACTACAATTTAAATATATCTATTCACTTGACGTAACTAATTGGTCCGAGTCTAAAAACCACTAAAAGCTAGGAACTGACCCTGGACGGCTGTTTTATCTCAGTACAGGGATCCTGAGCAGTGTATATCTATGACTTCATCAAGGAGTCGAGCTCACCTTTTGCGGCTGACGCACCTAACAGTTGATATTTTCAACTCAGTTAATTCACAATATATATTCGTGCTACCTCGTCGATTGACATGAGTAAGCAATTGTCTCACCTCCAACATGGTTAAACTCTACTGGTCACGTCCCATCATTAGAACTTTTAAAATTACCTTCATAATTTAATCACCAGTGAGCTGATAATGATTGTAACTGGGCGTTTTGACGATTGCTGTTGTTGATGTTGATGACGATGTACCAATTCTTTCTGGTTTTCAAATGGTTATCTAACTCAAATGAATACATGATAACAAAGCACAACTTATCATTTTTCACACCACCTAAATATATTCAATCATTGTTTAACATTTACATTTAGGCATTAGTTTACATTAAAATTGTTCCATTTATCTACCCTTCGATATGTTTATCTTCGTTTTCCTAACAAGCTTTTTCAAGTAAACAAAAAGAAAAATAAAAAAAAGCAGGCAACAAGGAAATACTAGTTCCATTGGTTTCATCTCTTCTAAAAAGAAAATCTATTAATTAGTTTGAGAAAAAAAATCAGTAATGTTGATGACACTATATTTGGTAAACGGATAGATTAAAAGAAGAAAACAGACAAACAAAATAAAACAATAGAACTGAAAGTTAATAAGATGCTTCTTTCTTCCTTCCGCCTTCTCTCTCACTTTATTTCCTGTCTGCAACTTTATTTATTTAATAAAATGTAGTTTATTTTTTGAGGTTTTGGGTCACATGCAATGACTTTAAGAAAAACAACCTATTGAATAGCAAAAATCATTTGACAACTATTTTCTCCCTGTTTCAGACAGTATACAACAACGACACTACCAGATGTAAAACCCAGGATATCAAAACTTCACAGTAAGCTTTTAATGTTTACAGTGCTCAAATGACCTAATTGAGCATTTTTCATAATCTTTTAATACATTGAACAAGTTCATAATTGTTACAATGAAGTTATTGATTCAGAAAAAGTTCTGATGATAAGATGTAACATAGTGTGAATTATGGGATGAAAATATGTCTGTAAAACTTGAGCATAATTCAGTCCTTGGTAATGTTGACCTACGTACTCATAGAAAACGTATGGCCATCTGGTCGTACTGCATTTGTGTGACCCTTAAATAACTGAGCTGATATTCAATGGCTAACACTTTTAACTTCCATCAACTCGTAACATATTATATCATCATATTCACATTGCCATTAGTTAGTAACTACTGCAACCTCAACATGCGTGAACTCTGTTTTTCACACATTTTATCACGAAGAGGCTAATGATAATGTAGACTGTTTTCAAAATACTACAATACGATTGGAAGTTCCTTTGACATGAAAACCATTTTCCTCAATCTATGATATTAAAATCAACAATATTTGCATACCCCCCCCCTCTTATTTCAATAATAAACATGTACTCACTAATGATTAGTTATGAAAAGTTATTCTGGAGCTCCGATGGTAAAATTAAGATAAGTAGAGTTCAACAATATCAGATTTTAGAAGTCAACAACTAATAGAGGGTCGTGAAATATATAACGAATTGACTGAAAATAGAAATAATAACCACTACATAGAGGACGAGTTGTTTGATCAGTTATCTTTCCTAGAGCTATTAAATTACTTCCAACAGTCAAGCAGTATTGATTACTGATTTTGAAGCTGCACACCACACGGTAATAGTTTTGAAGGTCCTTGTGAGATAGTGAATGAGTACTACTCAAGGGTTCCATAAAAGAATGAAATAGTTATTTTAAATGATTGTCTAAAATAAGTCAGTACATAATAAGAATCTTGAAGTCATTAATATCGACAACATCAAATTGTGATCAAAGAAGTTTCGTCTACAATGAACGTTTCATATTGCTACAAAGTTTTTCATTCTTTCCTCTCTAGAATGGTGATATTATTGTCATAATTGTACATTCTAAGACGAAATGGTGTATATTCCACCAAGTTTGATAACTAATTAACATGTTGAGAACATAACAACTATAACCACATATGTACTTAACAGACTCATTTTATTTAAAACAAGATTAGAAAACAAATACTTCATTTCACAGTATTTACCCTACAACATGTAACATGGCAAACCTGTAGATTTATTAATTTAACTTCATTAAAAGGCGTACACTTGTTTTTACAACTTGTCGGTAATAAAGAGGATTAAGATTTATTTCATGCATATGACAGTCAATATATGAATATTCATGTACCTTATCTAAAATTAAGGATGACAACCGCCTACAATTTGGACACAGTCATGAATAAAAACTTACCAATATAATAAGAGCTGCATGGTGATTTGAAACAGGGATCTCGAATAGGCGTTTCGTTCTATATGAGCTCGTCAGATGGGCATACCTGCCACATTTCAGTACTGATGTTTGCCTCATGACTCGAACTCCGTCTATTTTTGTCCAAGAAATACAAACACTTCTAATTCACATACATACCTGTTGCATAAATGTGACTAAGCAAACTCAATAACTTAGTGGTAAACACGTGAATGGGGTATTCATTGACTCTAGAGTGTGATGAGTATATCCAGCTAACATGTATCCTGGGTTCCAATTTTCAGCCACAATTCAATTTTAATCACACAGTGAGTACATACATCAGTGACTCAAATCTGACATGCATACAACACGGTTGTTAGTTGACTAACGGTTAGGAGACATGTTAGGGATCTACTTGTCTCTCTCCGAACCATTATGCATACCTTTTATCCCATTAAAAAATTGGGAAATATGGAGGTGATTTCATTATTAATAGTGTGTGCTTTTCAAGAGACACATAACTTAAAGAAAGCACTATACAAAATGATTGGTTTTATATATGACATTCAATGTCATTGCAAACACTGTAAATGATAGACGCGTAGCCAAGTATATCGTTAAATGTTAGTTTGTATTTGTTGAGGACTTGAAAGCACTGGTTAATTGTTCCCGTTTGTATGGGATTTCTCGGTAATTAGGGAAGAGCTGGATAGGAAAGCCCAGAACAGAGTTGGTTGGAGAATGCTGGTGGGCAGCCTATGCTCCACTTGGGGTAACAGGCATTGATTGAATGATTGAGTCCCTTCCACTATCTCACAAATGGTAGAATCTAGGGCCTACGTGTCATACGGTGAACAACTAATCATCATTATCAAAAGACTGGCTAGTGTCCAGTAGTGGGATTCCGCTTCAATATTTCAAACATTTTATTGAACAAAAGGTTTGTGATGTGATTAGCAGGTAGATAATTCCAACAAATTAACTTGCTTTATGACCCATGCCTATAATTTCAGTATTTACACAGTTTGAATACAAATGGCTCAGAAGTTTGCTCGGACTTAAACAAGCTTGAATGAATATAAAACTTGATCTCGTCCTAATTCTTATCCCATAAAGTGAAAAATCTGTAAACCTGTTCAATTTAAAAAACTGACTTATAAGTAACCATCTTGAACCGAACAACTTATGTAGAATCACAAGATTCTATGAATAGGTGTGCAATTTTTCATTGATGATATTCAAAAGTGCAAATGAACAGCTTTTGTTAATATAGGCGAATTCCAAGTGAAATACATTATATTGGAAGTTTTCGTAAGTTTGATATGTGAAACTTCGCATATAGATGTATGTGCATCGCTGGACTAATATTCACATAGAGACAGAACCAAGTACCTTTTGCCTCAATTGCCAACACGAAATCTGTCAAGTTACTGAGACTACTTCCTAAATGTTAACATAAAACTGAAACTTTATAGTTAAATGTATCAGTCAACTGTGTGATATGATGATACACTTTATGTTAATAAGCGATGACTTTTCGAAGTCTTGCATTACAGATTGCATTGATATACATATTCGATGAAAACCCGGGATCACTAGGTAGTTGATTTGTCTTGGTATGGGATCCATCACCAGTGATCGATGGAAAGCCCCCAGGCAACAAGTTGATTGTGTAAAACTTCATATTCACTAGTCTTCACAATACCAATCATTAGCAAGCATATAGTTAGAAATGTTTGACTGGTGAAAGTAATTTAGGAGATTTAGTAAAGAGGAGCAACCAGTGCAGTTCAATCATGTACTTACGAGACATTTATCTGTTAGTGGCATTGAATAGGGTGATATAGCATTGTGGTGGATACTACTCATAAGGTCGTCCATAAGTAGTAGGCAACGAAACGTCGCATGAAAGTAGAAACAGTAAACGAAGTGAATTGGCAGGTTACAAGAAGCAAAGCCTAATCACAATATGTAGGAGAAATTAAGACAACCAAGAGAAGCAAGCCTACACTCAACATTGATAGAGGAACGCAAAGAACGTGCAAATAGATAATTTGAAGTAATGTGTATATTACTTATGAGGTTCATTATTTGCAACGACAGACTGAATGGGGTTTTATCAGTAATTCCAGTGCCTATCCCACCATTGTACACGTCAATTATAGTTCGTGTTAGGTTACAGGATTAAAATATTATCGCTAGCGTAGATCTCTTTTCCCAGATAGCCCGGAACTTTCCAAGCACAATGTTGACAGTAAATAAGTTAGTGAATCTTAAAACCTTAATTCGAATTGAAGACATTTTTGCAGAACTTCGACATCTCAGTTAATAAGTGAGCACGTAAATTAGCAGAATCTGAAAATATTGTTGAGTTTATCTGTAAGGTTTGTAAAATTTACATAGCATATTGTATCCAGCATATTCGGCCATTTCTCCATTCACTGAATGAATGAGTTCTATATAGCAGTGTTTAATTGATTTCAAATGTTAACTACTATTAGCTCTGTTCTTTTCATTTATTATGTAGCTCTGAGCTAATCAGACTAATTCATAGTAAACAGTTTCAAGTGCAACTAAACATCTGGTTACTAAGCTCACTAAACGTTGCAGATACCTTAGTCGAGGTAATCCACCTGTAATTAAAGGAATTATCAGCAAAATCATCTCTGTCTTAAAATGACAACAGATCTGAATAAGTTACACTCTGTCAGGTATTCTACATTTAATTGTAATTCACTGGAACTAGAAGAATACCTAAAAGGTTACTTGTTTTCTGATAAAATGTGTGTCAGATTACATGAGTTGTGGTAGTTGTAGGTTGGAGAAGCAAGTTACATAGCTACATAAACGACATAAGATATTGTTATTTTTTTCGATTTACAGACAAGAACCCCCTCCCCCTACGTAGCTTAAATAATTGAATTAATTTAGAAAAACCTCATTATTGATGTCTTTAGTTGACAAAATATTTATTTACATCTACTAACATTTGACTATCTATAACCGGTCATTAATTCATGAGGTTGAAGTTAATTCATTTGTTTATTCGTATTTATAATATCTATACAGATTGGTTAAAATGATAATTTAAGGCGGACATTCTATGAACCGTTTACTTGCATCTCTAAGCTGTAGACATACAATTACATAATTTGATAAATATTAGTGAAATTGAAAAGTACCTCTAAGTTTAAATTCAATCAATACTGAATAGAGCTAATTAACTTTTGTAATGTTACAGTCACAAAGATAATCATAAGTCATACAAAACATTTAGCAGCAACTATGGTCAGCATCTCCTAGATGCTAGCTAATGTAGACAAACAATCTTTGAATACACTCTTATATGTATATACACAATTAAGTTATATGATCATTCAATCATTCAGTAAAAAAATGTACTGTTTTCTACACATCCAATGTAATTGAAAGTTATTTTAATAAAAAGTAACAATAATTCATTGTAACCGACTTCAAAATCAATAGAATTATGTTATTCATCAAGACAAATATGTTTTTAGTCAAGAAAGATATTTTCAGTGATGAATTATTACTCATTTGACAGGGAACTGAGACATAAAAGTCAATCAGAATTAGAATGATATCGATTACAAACTGTTGTGACGCGTGGTTTAGATCTCTTATCGACCGCAAAGATCTCCGTCGTAAATTGTTATCTTGTCTAGGTTGACCGCACGCCTCGACTCCTAAGCTATGATTCGACCCCCAGGCTGAAACTACTCGTCAACAGGAACACGAGAGAGAAGACAAATAATTCTGCAAAAAACACTTTACTGCAAGAGTTCAATTATGTACAGAAAATTAGGGTATTTATATTCTCATGAATGTCCTTCAGGCTTCTAGAGAATTCTGTAACCTTCCAAACACAGTAGTGCTAAGATAATTGACCAATCACAGACATAACACGTGACTTCTCTCTGTCTAGAAGTTTCGGATAAAAAGCCATCTGCGTTCTGATTGGACACAATATTCCCTATTGATCTCTATGTCATATTGAGCTTGTTTCGTGGGGTTTTCTGAGTCTACCCAACACAAACATTATGTTGATTAGATCTAATCATGTCAGTAGAGTAAAATTAATTAGATAATCACTGAAAGCTGAAAAGTATTTGATTTGTGTTTTAACCAAATGGTGGAATACCTCAGAAGTGCATATCAATGACACTAGCATAAATTAAACCCAGAAGCTTTATGGTTTGTGATGAGGGTTTAGCTTATAAACTATTCTGTCTATATCCAGTTCTTAAAAAGAAATATGTTGAGTGACAGTCATCCAACATCATTAGTGAGTAACCGTCTCACTTGTGATATAGTTAAATTCTACTTATTACTACATTGACTAAACCTCTGGTGAACAGTTCTTGAATTGGATATAAGTGAATTCAGAATTATTAATTGTATAACAATGTTGTGGAATGCTTTTGCTAAAGAGTTGATTTATGTTGGATTTTTGCATATTTTAAAGCTTTTCTCAATTCACGAAGTGACGTTAGCTGTTGAAAAACATACGTGTCACAAGTTACAAACGCTCACTACAGGAATTTAATTAGATTTTTGAGAAAGTTGTTATCCGTATGTTAGGTAGTTCACTCGTGCAGTATTCACCATATGTTTTAACACAACAATATCAACGAAGAATCCAAATAACAGTGAGCAGTTGATTAGCAAAAAACAAATCTTTTATTCAAGTGAGTTACACGACTGAATTATCAACTCAATCAACTAATCACATGTCGTTCTTTAGGTTTTCCAATTTTATGTACTTTAGTAAAGGTGGTTGATTCTCTCGAAAATAAGTCCTTCAGCATATATTCAATAAATGGTAAAAAGTCCCGTCATTCTATCCTTCCAATGGAACTGTTTTTGTAAACCCATGCGAACTGGTAAATACATTATTATTATTATGTCGTCGCATATAATAAATGTGTCAACGACGTACCTTGTGTAGAGCGTCATTTGGTTAATTGCAGGCATTAATTTTGTCTTTTCCGGATTAGCTACAAATATGTCAGCAAATACTGGCCCTAAAGGGCTTTCCATGACCACACCATCAGCTTGCCAGTGTAATTTATTATTGAATTGAAATTAGATGATTTTGTACATAGTCGTATCAGTTGTTTAAGTTGTGTTTTCGATATGGATAACTGTTTGGAATGTTAACTTTTGTGTCAATGGTCTCTTCCAAGGAGATGTTGGTTAATAATGCTGATATATCATAGCATACCACTATTTTATCAGATACATTTAGCTGGTTTACTAGTTCAGAGAAATTAAATGTATCTTCTAAACTAAATACAGCCAATTCTTTTCGAATCGGTTCTAACTTTTTGCCCACCCAGCGAGCTAGCTTACGACATCGTGAACTGATCATGTAGATTATTGGTCTCATTGGTACACCACGTTTATGTAGTTTGGCTTGTTTATATATGAATGGTAGGCTTGAGAAACGTGGTTTTAATTCATTGTATGTCATGTTGTCAGTTATCTATTGTTTTAGAAGTTTCCTAAGATAAAGGTTCCTGTTGCCAAACTACTGACACTCTACAAACACGGTGTTTAATAAATCAAACAAAAGTCGACAAATATCCGTCTCATGTCACCTCCAGTTGTATTTACCAGTTCACATGTACTTGCAAAAGCAGGTACATTGGAAGGATACAATGATGGGCCTTTCCACGATTTAGTAGTGGTATTTATTTACTGAGAATTAACATATTTGCCAGTTAGTCATGATACTACAAATCATATTGTCTTCTCAAAAGATTCTCGTTTACTCTATTTTAGTATCTTACCCTCTAATCAACTAGTATGCGCTGTTTTTCTGATATGTTAATAGAAGACTTGATTCCTGTAAGTTTTGACGTCAGTCGTTTTAATGTACCTGGGAATTACGTGTGATCCATGTAGTTTTCGTGCTAGCTGACAACCACCAACATGGCATACTTGCATCATGAGGAAGAGAGGAACTAATGTTCCCTTCTTAGATTAGGATCTAGGTCGCTCACATTTATTATCTTTGAACAGTTGGTACGGTTTTCTCCCAAACATTACCAACCACTCAATAGTAATATCTTGTTTCACATGGCATATATTCTGTTGTTTAACATAACCTATATCAAACACTTTTACACTATTCATGATTTCTTATACTCTTCTTGATATTTTGTAATTGAAGTTATAGATGTTTCCATTGTTACTATTCAAGACTTAATTCGTGAAGACTGAAACACTTTTCATATGAAACTTCATACTTCTTGAGTAAGTGGATGAATATTTAGATTAGTGATTTAGTGGATATCATACTGATGTTTGAAGAGAAACTTGTCCTTTTTCTTGCCAACAAAAATGCATTCCACGTACCTATTTAAAACTTTTCTAAAAAAATAACGTTTACAAGTTGCCATACAGTATTTCATTGTTGTAATGACACTCACAAATTAACTTGCCAAATTTTTATATTGAAATGATGAGAGTAACAGTTGTTTGTTTAAAAAAGTATCTGTTCACATGAAAATAGTCACCGTGTAACATTTATTGTTGCAATTGCCTTTGAAAAGTTTATCTCTTTCATGATTTATGCAGGCAATCTATAGAAATTGATGATTATTTTAAATCAGTTAAATAAAACAAAATTATTTGTTTTATCAAGGGAAAAAACGGATAATGACAATGTAATCGATAGTTACTTAAATTGATAACAATATCCTAAGGTTATTTTAATTCTAAGTAATAAATGATCATTAATTAGTGATTTCTCCCAGTTACAGATTGATATCGATTAATAACAATTTACCATTAAGCAAGGGGTGATTCTGAGTAGTGAAGTATAGTAAGCTATATGTCATACTCAAAGATAATTAAAAGAAAAACTAATTGATTATCATTTCATATTCGGTGATGATTGATTAGAAGCTTAATGTAGTTACTGTAGAAACAGTGAAGATTTTGAAGAAAAATTACACGCTATTATTGAGTCATACATAAGTAAAAATATTAGATGAATATGTGGATAAACAGAAAAATTGATAGATAGATAGATAGATAGATAGATAGATAGATAGATAGATGGATAGATAGATAGATAGATAGATGTGGATTTTTTAATCAAGTAAATTGATCTGCACATGTTTCATTCGTCTCTTGCTGCCAGTCACAGTTCACACAATGGAAACCAACTTTTTTATATGTTGTTTTATTTGATGGTTATTGTAAGTATCTAATGCTTGAATAGTTAGTTGTGGTTAATTTCATTTTATCAAATGTTATGCATGAAAATTAGTCTATTTTTCTGAAATTATATCCGATTACGAATGAAATGAATGTTAAAATCGATTGTTACGCGATAGTTACTCGCAATGTCGCCAACATAAATTAGATTACACAGCTAGATCGTATTTACTCTATTTGAACAATCAATCCTACCAGTTTAATCAACTTGGATAGTATACAGTATATATGATCTGTTGTTTATTTGAACCTGTTTGATTTATTTTCAATTGAAACCAATATAGGGTACTTAGTCCTTTCTGGTGCTTGTTTACTGGTTATCTATTTTCTAGATATGCTAATAGTGAAAGTGACGCTCGAAATCAGTGTATCCCTTGACTAACGCTAATAAGTGCGTTATCCATTGATCTACTGAGTATACATAGATACTAACTTATTCAAAGGCTAATTCATAATTTACTGTTATCGTTGCTCACTACTACAATTAAATTAGTCTTAGTTGACACTTGTATGTAATGTGCACATTACCTTCATATTCCATGGTAATTCTTAATCGAAGTCAGGTTTAATTGTTCAAATCTGCAGATTCACATATTTCGTATTCACTCCTCTTCTAATACAGTAGATTCTACTCTCAACATATATATAATATATATATATATATATATATATATATATATATATATATAACGAAGTCTATTACCACTACTTAAGTAAACAAACTAGTAGTATTTTTCAAATAAGGGCAAGTAAACTTAAACATTCATGTAGTCTTCTGACATATTTAAAAGATTTTTAAAATGGTCATATTATTTTCAAATCACTTATAAGTCAATCAGCCGAAGTATTCTGTAACAGAAGTAGAGGAGTTTGTTTATGGCAGTAAGTGAATTCTCTAAGACAGTTTTCCAATCTTAGTTTTGTAGAAAAATCATTAAGTAAGTTTATTTATCTGAGTACAATTATATTCATGCTTGTTAATACACTTTTGAGTTCTTCTAATAGAACTTCATGGTTTCGTAGGCGCCTCACCATCTTTTACAATATCTTTGTTAGTAAAGAGGTAATGAAGTCGATTTCTAAGACAGTCTTTGTATTGATATGCTGAAATAATACGCATAAATCACATTTTTACTTCAGCAACTCACTTATTATTTAATGAATCATTAACATAATTTCTTTGCTGGTTGACTACCAAAAGAATGGAACGAAACTGATTGATTTACGTGTTATGGTCAAACTATTCATAAAACGGATAAGTACTTGATTGATTTAAGATATCAGATAAAGTATATGGTTCTTTTTATCTATTCATTGTTTATTAATGGTGATTTACAAGGTATGCATCGCAGGTTGATGTTGGTCGGGTACTTTTAAAAACCAAGGAGCACTGGACAACTGTTTCGTCCTAGCACGGGACTTCATAGTAACGCGCACCCTCGATTACACGGTAGGATCGAACCCAGAGTCTTTAGGTTGACAAACTTCAAACAGTCTACCACTCTGGGTCGGCCTCCATTTATGGGATTCTCACCCTCATCAATTTGTGATAAGGCTGGACGATTATTTACCGCTATTCGTGATGACTTCCCCATTCTCAGCAAGTCTTAACTCCGTTAGTCATGATCACGCACTCGAACTTCAGGAACATCTTGAAGTTCTTTACTAGGTAGTTAATTATTTTAATTGAATTGAGATGGTTTTGTGGAGTGAGACAATCATCATAAATGACAGTGGACTGTCGTTTAGCTATACCACAAATTGATAGAAGTAAGAATTTTACAACTAGATTCTGCTTGATTAGTGCGGGGAGTTAGGCGTTCATCAACCTGGTGATACTAGATTTAATTCCCTTATGGAGTTAAGGGTGCGTTCTAATGCGGAATTGCATTCTAAGAAAAAAGTTCTTAAAGTTCTGCCTGGTTTTAAATATTGCCCAACCGACATCAATCTGTAACTAATACACACAATTAAACAATGCTAATGTCCACAAAACCTCATCAAATGATTTACTTTCAAACGTATTTTTCGTGCTTTTCGTATCTGCGTGTTATATATTGCAGTGTTCATGAAAGCCAGCAGCTAATAACTTAGTAAGCTTGTAATAAACTATTTTACTAGAGTTACTCTTTAACAAGTAGTACTCAGCCAATATATGCTCTAAAAGTGATTACAAATACTGATTTGTGCCTGCCAAGTGGAATCGAAGATGTGCATCACGTCGTGTTTAAAATAAATCAAGTGTTGTTACGTACATCGACATTTGAAGTCACTTCGCTCATATTAAACGAAACTGTGTCTACCATTGTTCTGATGAGTCTAAATAAATATGCCTGTACAAATATGATTTAGCAGTGTTTATATCATCCTGATGACGTTGTTATATACCGAAGTTGATAAGTCTCCGAAGTGGATTGACCCATTAAGCTAGTAGTTTACAAATACGATTAAATGTGCACTGAATCAAGAATGCGCGGTATGAACATTAACACGGAGATGTATGGACATGGCGCCAAATTTAATGAAGACACTCATCCTGGATTCTATATATCAGACACTATTAAACTTTAGTCAAACTTGTAAGCTACGGATGTAATAAATCAGTGTACTCCTGATGTGCACTTGGTAACAATGACAGGAAAACAAAAGCACTTCCAATTTATATTTATCCATTACCGTAAACTTTGCTTATAGTCTTAGTGAAAATAAATATCACTAACTTAATTGTTCTTTTTACACTGACGCAAATACATCAACAGGTGTTTTCACAGTTCTAACTGGCTTATATCCCTACACTTTAACCTAAAGTATTTTTTTGTTATATTAAAGAATAAATATTTAAAAGTAGAAAGAAAATTATTATACTACCCTGTTTCCCTAGAATACACGCGATTTTTGCTGTATTCTTCCTCTGATCAATAGTAAATAATACTGATGAAACTAGTACGTTTCTATGTCATTAACTACAAATCAACGTGAACATTGTCTAGTGTAGGCAACAGTTACACGATTAATAACACATTTCTCATTATTGATCATCACAACTTGTAAATGTATGGTATTCATCTATCAAATCAACCGAGATGGTCAGCATTAAAAGCATTGGATGACTGTTGTGCTTTATTATAAATTGATTGAAGAAAAATTCTCATCAGTTGGCACCAGTCAAATTACGTTGATGGTTAAGCATTCTCTGCAAGATCTCATCAATGAAAAGACCCATAATAGTCGAAAAGAGATGCCATATGAAATCACCTTAAATAAAGCAATTACTTAAGCAAAGATATACATAAAAAATACATCTATTTTAAAATTGAAACATTTATCAGGAGTACTTGTGTAGGCACTAATCAATGTAAACTGGTTTAATAAAGATTTAGAAGTAAAAAAACTAATTGGAGGTAGGGAGGGGAAAGCAACAAACTAAGAAATCATTAAATAAATTAATTATTACTCTTCTAATTAACATTAATAAAAAGGTTCGTTGCCACTATTGATTTCGTACATTATGATCAAGATTACATTTAGCTCTTAGTATAGTTACTAAGTCCTTTTTTTATGTGCATGTTTATAAATAGTAATCATTAGTTCTTAGTGTACAATAGGGGGGGTTCACTAAGAAAAGAAAATAAAAGAATACACCATAAGAAACTGTTATTGTTTATTTTAAAGTAGATGAAAAAAATGTGTGAAAATTTGAATAATAATCATGTGTACATAAACTTATTACATAAAAGTTATGCTATGCAACAGAAGTATACGAGCTAAGTTTATAGTCATCAAAGGAGATTGGCAACAAACTACACACACTTCACGCATGCACTATTTAAACGGTTAGACAGGGGCACGGATAACTACACTAAACAAAATCAAGACAATAAACAATCAATTAAAAAAAGATGACACTAATTATGGAGACATAAAATACCATGTAAGTGGTTTTGTTAGGATTTCACCATCTCAAAAGGTTCGCCTTATAATCCCCGAGTTAGTAAGTGAGAACCAGATTTTCCAGGTGAATCTACTTCACACCGTTGTTCCCCAATTCCTGTTGTTGTCTGTGATAGTGATGATGATGTTTGTGAATTACGATCGAGATGTATACCAATTGTTAATTCATATAGAACTGCACCTATCACTGCACCCAAACATGGACCAAATATAGGTATCCAGAAGAAATAATTCCCGGAAGTAAATGATGAACCGCCCCAACCTATAAAGCGAAAATAACAATATAAATAAAACGGAATCATAAGTCTACAGGACAGTTTAAGTCATATGCTAGTACGTACACAGTGATTCATAACAAATGGTAAGTAATAATCATGAATTCATTCTTTGGGTATTGACTAGTTATCTCAATACTGGCTGAATAGAACCTAACTCAACCTGGTTTGCTCCTGACAATCCATTGACATCAACACTTACAACAGTATGGCTGAAAACTAAATATTCTATTCAATAGGCCTAGCTTCATGATATTTCAACGAAAAACTAAGGGCCAATAAACAGTAAACAACATTCAATAGCTTTCAGACGATTAAATTTTTTAACATAATAACTTCACTTCCCAATATGTATATCGTTTCTATGATATTACGTAACTTTAGTGACTAATTTTTACCTTATACAATTATCTATAACATTTCTACTCTTTATTAAATACATTGTACTCAACAGATGCTGAATACAATACTGTTATTGAACAGTGGAAATGGTGAGACTATCCTAGCTCGTATTAGCTTACTCCAATGAGTGTTGCAATTTACAAAATTATGTGCTAAACTGATCCTGATAGCTGTATGGTGACTCATTAACCGAAATTTACGATTACTCAGTGATCAAAATAAAATAAATCCAAGTAAATAACAAAACAAAAACGTAAAAACAAGTAACCACTCACTTCAACAAACACTCTGCAAACAACAGAACATTTCATTTTTCATGAATATTTATCGAATATCATGAAACAAAGTAGTGAAATAAGAATTTGAACTGTGATTATCAGCGGTAGAAGACAGTTGTGCAAAATTACTTGTAGAAGATTGCATCTTTTGATTGTAATTGTAATGAATTTAAAGTGATTGGTCTATGGCTTATCATAGGTGTTCCGATTACTTCACGTTGATACTTATAGTTCATAATCCTTACACTTACCCCAGTTAACATCACTGAGACTCGAACAAACTTAATCATGTTTAAAGTTACTTTCAATTTTAGTCAGATTCATTTTATGTTTTTTTTTTTAGATTTTATGGTAAAATAAAGTACTGTAGCATCATAAACTCTTGTAGTTCTACAACCACTTGGAGCATTAACTGGAAAGTCTATTCCGATGGCTCTGATAAACGCTTTTTAGAGATCTGTACAATTAATCGCTTTACATCACCATGCGTAAGGGGAAAATTAATCATGTTTTATCTAAAGTAAAATTGCATTATTCCTTTTTGTTAGTATTGACAATAGGGAACTTTCATGTTGACAATATGACTGACATTTTCAGTGCTTATCAACTATGCTATTACCAGCATTTTTGATTAATTAAATTGATTAGTACTCAATATTTGTCAAGTTTTTATTAAACATTTCATATCAAGCATCTGAAGCCATCCGAAACTGTTCACTGTGAACATGTCCTGTGTAGTACGGTTAGATAGGATATATGGATAGTACAATGGTATAGCTTATAATGAAATCTTTAATGAAAATTATAATATGCAATGCTTACCGACTAAACGCTCAGAAAAATGCTTGAAAAATGTCGGGTACGACACATTTGTTAAATATTGAAATTGTCATCGTCAATCTTAACTGATACTTATTCTACTAAAAATTACACAAACGTTGTGATTTCTTATTGGTAAAAGTTCAGGACGAAGAGGAAGTGGAGGAATCAGGAAGGAACTAAAATCGTCGTAGGATTTACAATACAGTTCCACTGAACAAGTCAGACAGAATCAAATCTGTCAAGAGTAAGTACTTACTATACTGTTACCTTACTCTTACACATTGATTCACTCTTGTCATTCCCACTTTCTTAATTACTTTCTTTATCACACATCAGCATCAATAAGTGTTGAATTAGCCTTTGTGTTAGAAAAGTTTAGAATGTGTCAGTTTTAAACTGATATACAACGTCATTGTATTTAGCAAATCATTTATTAACAGAAAATTTCCCATTGGCACTTGCCTCGCGTAATACTACCAGATATAAAACACAGTTATTCAGGTCACTTGGCGAGAGTTTTGCTTTCAGATAACTTAGTTGGTAACCACAATAAATTACATTCCAAATATAAGTCACTTCACATCATTATGTGGCTACATACAATGATATTAATGGGTAACTGCCTTAATCTAGATATTATTATTATTATATTCTTTAAGTCACAGCATTTCTCTGGAACTCAGAAAATTATCCCATGGATCAACTAATCTTTAGTAAGCAAATGGTTGTAATTCATTCTATGAATTCAGAATGGACAATCTCTACACGCGTTACTTACGAAGAAACCAATAGCAATGATGCTATAAGTATTATTATTATTAATATTATTATGCTGCGGCTCAAGTTTTGCAATAGTCATTATTTCATTTACTATTAATAGTAGCGTTACCAATAACAAGACAATTTTAAACATTGTTTGCTTAAATATGTTGTTGACGATATCATAGTCACACCAATTTGTCAGAGTTATTCATATAATTAATGAACATGACATGAATTCTCAAATTCACTAACTACCAATTAATCTCAGTTAAATTATTGGTATAACATGAGTGATGTGTTTAGTGGGGTTTTGAGTTAGATGTAAATCGATTTTATTAGATGACAGTAAAAAATCCTACTGACAACTGTGTACAAAAGCTTAGTGATCTGAAGGCTAAACGTTTACCTCAGTCCTTGAAGGTCTTAGGTCCGATACTTGGTAACGCTGCGGATGCATAGTGTTACTAAACTAGAACGAAATAGCTTTGCAGTTCTTCAGAGTTTTCCATGATCATCTAACAACAGTTAGCCTTTGTGGTTTATTAAAATGCTCAACAATTTTGACAAGCTTCATAATATTAAAAATCTGATAGTGATCCAGTACTTCGTTAACAGTTATCATATTCTATCTTTAATGCTGTTACTACATATTGCATTGATTTCAACATATTTCATGGGATTTATTACAGCGGGAACAGCTTGCTTACAATATGCATGATAGTCAGTAGTTTTGAATACACTCCTGTATAAAAAGCATGCTTAAGCTATCATCCTTAGCGAATTGATATTTATATGGGAGACAGTAATCTTCACTGTTTGAATGTATACTATCTGATGAATATAAAAACACAACGTTTGCGTACTGGATAATCTATAGGCAGCATAATCTAAATAATAAATATTTTTCTGTTCTGCTTTTCCGTACTCTTCATTTTTCAGTCTCTAAAAAATACACCCAACACTAAATAAATTTTACAAATATTGTCACTTTTACTTTGTTTAAACTTGTAAAGAGAATCAATCACATAGAATATATATATATATATATGAATATTACTATTAGTAGGACTTCAAGTAGTTTTAACAATATTTAATGCAATACGAGAAAGACTGAGAGTAATATGACTTATCTTTCAAACTTACCGCATAACAATATCATTATTCTAGGTCCGAGATCACGAGCTGGATTTAAAGCAGCTCCTGCATTTAATGCAAAACATCCAACTATTGCGTAAACTAAAAATGCTAAATGTAGGGCATGTAGGTAGCTTGGAAGTTTCCATCCATTTGAGTCAGTAATAGACAATGCACCTGCTGCTAAAAGTGCAGTACCAAGAACTTGGTCAAAAAAGCATGTCAGATGAGAGGCTCCAGGATTGGTTACAAATATCCCACCTGTTGTTTTCACTATCAAAGATCCATTTTCATGAATTGTAGCATATTCATGTATCTTCTCATAATAAACACCATAAATCGCAAGTGCACCAACAAATGCTCCGAAAATTTGGCTAATAATGTATACTGGTACACGTCTAAGTGGAAATTTGCCAATTATTGAGAATGCCAAAGTAATCGCTGGATTGACATGTCCAGAACCGCCACAACCAGAAAAAATTACACCCATATAAACTGCGAATCCCCAACCCATACTAACTGAAAGGAATCCACCATGAGCTTGTCTACCATGATCACCCAAAAATGTTTGAGCTATTACGCCACAGCCAAGTATCACTAAAATTGCAGTACCACATAACTCTGCTAAGCATGCTCTTAATAAAGGTAGGGAATTCAATCGAATTTTATCAGCAAGAAAATGTTGTTTTCGTTCTAATCTTCCTTCAAATGTATCAGTACGCCCCATGAGTTGAGAAATTTCTTTCAATAAATCAATGAATAAATCTGTTTATCTGAATGTTTGCTTTGAATTAATTTTCAAATCAAAAAAGAAAAGTGTAAAACAAAATAGTTGTACTACTATGATAGTCTTATTCACACCAGCGAATAATAATCAAACTGTAAATTTGTTTAAATTGTTCAGTGGAATTTATACTAAAGTTTGTTACGTTGTTATGTTCCACAAAATGAGAAAATATTGGTCTAATGAAAAATATAATTCAATAAGCCAACTCTTTTAACCAATCACAATTAAATTTTATTCCCATCCTATTTTTTATTAAATTGACCAATAGGAATATAATTTTTAAGGTCATTCTGTTTACTATATCTCATGACCTAATATTATGTAATTAAGTCATGGAAGGATATACGTAAAATTACTGTATGACAAAATTTGATTATCCCACTCAAAATAGTCAAATGAAGCCTAAATACAAATAGTAATAATAAAAGTGTAACCAATTCAAACAGGAACTAACAATAAACAGCTGTTTCAAAGTAGTATAAGACTCTTCAACAATGTGCATCCAAAACACCAACCGGGAATGAAGATCAGGATTTTCAAATTCGAAAGGACATTTAACTGGAAGACAAGTTGCCCGGAATCCATCAATTTAAAGCTCTAGCTCCAATCACTGCCATTATCTTTGGGTAACTGTCTTACACCCTAAATGACTGAACTCCAAAGGCACACCTTCCAAAAAGAACTCCATCAGCTGCCTCATGAAATTAGTCACCAGAGTAATGATATTGAATTTTGTCAATATTGTTGAATTTGAATTTGATGTCACGAATAGACGTGAGTTACATAACTACTAAAAACTAGTAAACACTTGACACATTTTTATCAGAGTACAGGACACCTTAGAAACACGCATTCACTACCTCATCATGAAATCAAGAACAGGATTTGCAACCCTTGTTTCTAACGCTTAACCGCTAGACCAACAAGCATGGAGGTATTGAGCAGTTGATATGTCTAGCTTTAATAGATTGGCAACATATTTGTTCAGTCTCATCTATTTCCACATTTTTGTGCTAAAATAACATTTTGGTGTACCTACTATGCATTCGATGTTTGTTGCTTTTGAACATTAACCATAAATCAGGTCATTTGAGGCAATTTGATTATCATAAAGTTATATTAAAATATTTTGAAATTACCATAACGGAAATATTTGCTTACGAATAGTAAATTATATGGCAATAATTGTAAGTGTTTAACACCAGTAACTTACTGTGGTGATAAAAAGCACTTAAAACATTTATGGTTAAAAACGTTAATAATACACAATGGTTGCTGTGGTCTTCACTTATTTACTCCAACCAGTAATGTGAATAATCACTAAAGTCAACGCCTGAAAATTTTGCAAAATACGAATATACGGAAACCTCAGCATACACAGGGATATAAGATGACAGATAAGCTATGAAATTAGCTTTAAATAACTATCAATAGCATGTTGCAAAATTTCTTGACAGAAGATTAATTGTAATGTGTGGTATGCAGACTAGATCAATTTTCTTCTAAATATTCAAATGACAGGAAACAGTAAGTAGATACTTTATTATACATACAATAAAGTACAACATCGTTCAATAGGTACAAATTAATAATTTCCTTCCAACCATTCCGTCAATTAAAACTTTATTCACTCTGCAACAAGTTCCTACTGCATGAATTATCCATGTCGATTCAATTGCTGTCTCTCTTAATGATCAACATAAATTCATCTACAAGCAATATGTATTTGAAGTACACATTAACGAAATTATCTGACCCACTCGTTATTACCACCTGGAAGATGATCGCCTTGTCCACTACAACTGTGAGGCATTTAATATTATTCACTAAATAAACTAAACTCCGCCTGCAGCTCTCCTAGGGCTACTGCCGGTCCCAAGCCAGGGTAAAGGAGGAGGGTTGGGCATGGGGCTAGCATCCCCATCCCGTAAAACCCAAGCTTGCTAAAAAAACGCTAACCAGATTAAACAAGTTGAACCATTTAAACTCTGCCCTGGGAGTGGAAGGATTGTTTATGACGCCTCATGATGAAAGCCGAAATTCTTCGGAAGTCATGAGGCCGATGCCCCACCTTCTAACAACCAGAGCAAATATTTTTATAGGTACATGGAATGTTCGAACAATGTGGGAGAGCGGGAAGACAAATCAAATAGCCGCAGAAATGAAGAGATACAACTTGACAATACTCGGAATCAGCGAAACCCATTGGACTCAAGCTGGACAGAAAACACTGGCTTCGAGAGAGACGCTACTATACTCCGGCCACGAAGAGGAAAATGCTCTTCACACCCAAGGAGTTGCTCTGATGCTGTCCAAAAACACACGTAATGCACTTGTGGGATGGGAACCACATGGACCCAGGATCATCAAAGCATCTTTCAAAACAATGAATAAAGGGATTACAATGAATGTTATCCAATGTCATGCACCAACCAACGACGGCAACGACGGGGACAAGGATCAGTTTTACGATAGACTGTAATCAATTATAGGAAAGTGTCGAGGAAAGGATCTGACAATCCTGATGGGAAACCTAAACGCCAAGTTTGGAATGGACAACACTGGATATGAAGAGATCATGGGACGACAGGGACTGGGAGACAGAAATGACAATGGTGGAGGATTTACAAACCTATGTGCTATCAACAAAATGACTATAGGTGGTACAATATTCCCCCCCACAAACGTATACACAAGGCTACATGGGTCTCGCCAAATCATACTACTGACAATCAAATCGATCATATATGTATCAATAAAAAATTTAGAAGATCAATGGAAGATGTAAGAACCAGGAGAGGAGCTGACGTAGCTTCAGACCACCACCTGGTAGTTTCTAAAATAAAACTGAAGCTAAAGAAGCAGTGGACAACTGGAGTAGCACCAGTACACCGGTTCAATACAGGCTTTCTCCAAGACACTGACAAACTCAATGAATTCAAAATATCTCCCAACAACAGGTTCCAAGCTTTAAAAGATCTGCCGAAGGAAGAAGAAACCACTATGGAGGATAACTGGTAAGAAATCAAAAAAGCACTAACGTCAACGTGTCAGGAGGTTCTGGGCCACAAGAAGCACCATTATAAGGAATGGATCTCCACTGAGACATTGAGCAAAATTCAACAAAGGAGGAACAAGAAGATAGAAATCAACAACAGCCGAAAAAGAGCAGAGAAAATCAAGGCTCAAGCTGAATACTCAGAAGCAAATAAGCAGGTAAAGAAAAACATTAGGGCCGACAAACGAAAATACATCGAAGGCCTTGCAACGACAGCGGAGAAGGCTGCAAGAGAAGGAAATATAAAACAGCTATACGACACAACGAAGAAACTGGCAGATAAACATGGTAAACCAGAGCGACCGGTCTAGAACAAAGAAGGCAAGACACTCACTGAGATTCAAGTACGAAAGAATAGGTGGGCAAAACACTTTGAAGAACTCCTAAATAGGCCAGCTCCACTGAACCCACCGGACATCGAAGCAGCACCTACAGATCTCCCGATAGATGTCACTCCACGAACGATGGAAGAAATCAAGATGGTTATCAGACAAATCAAATGTGGAAAAGCAGGAGGAACTGACAATATACCAGATGAAGCACTGAAGTCAGATATCGACCTAACAGCAAAGACACTCCACGTTTTATTCAAAATGATCTGGGAGGAAGAACAAGTGCCGGCAGACTGGAAAGAAGGACATCTTATCAAGATACCAAAGAAAGGAGATTTGAGCAAATGTGACAACTACAGAGGGATCACGCTACTGTCTGTACCAGGGAAAGTCTTCAACACAGTATTGTTGAACAGAATGAAAGATTCGGTGGAGGCTCAACTTCGAGATCAACAAGCTGGTTTCAGTAAAGATCGGTCGTGCACAGACCAAATCGCAATACTACGGATCATCGTTGAACAATCAGTCGAATGGAACTCACCACTGTACATCAGCTTCGTTGATTACGAGAAAGCGTTTGACAGCGTAGATAGGAGAACACTATGGAAACGTCTTTGACACTACGGCGTACCAGAGAAACTCGTCAACATCATCCGGAACTCTTACGACTGGACACAGTGCAAAATTGTGCATGGAGGACAACTGACAAATGCATTTTCAGTGAGGACCGGAGTCAGACAAGGTTGCTTGCTCCCACCTTTTCTCTTCCTCCTAGTGGTCGACTGGATCATGAAGACCTCCACATTTGAGGGGATGTACGGGATTCAATGGACAAGTAGGATGCAACTCGATGATTTGGACTTCGCAGATGATCTAGCTCTTTTAGCACATACACACCAACAAATGCAAGCGAAGACAATCAGTATAGCAGCAACTTCAGCATCAGTAGGGTTGAACATACATAAGGGTAAGAGCAAGATTCTTAAATACAACACAAGAAGCACCAACCCAATTCAACTTGATGGAGAAACTATGGGAGAAGTGAATACTTTTACATACCTGTGCAGCATCATCGATGAACAAGGAGTGTCCGATGCGGATGTAAAGACAAGGATTGGCAAGGCAAGGGCAGCATTCCTACAGTTGAAAAACATATGGGACTCAAAACAAATATCAACTAACCTCAAAGTCAGACTCTTCACTTCGAACGTGAAGACAGTCCTGATGTATGGAGCTGAAACTTGGAGAATTACTGCAAACATCATCAGACGGATACAAGTATTTATAAACAACTGCCTACGAAAGATAGTAAATGTCCGTTGGCCGGTAACCATCAGCAACAGCTTACTATGAGAGAGGACAAACCAACTTCCAGCCGAAGAGGAAAAGACGTTGGAAATGGATAGGACATACATTACGCAAACCATCAGACTGCATCATGAGACAAGCATTAACGTGGATTCCTGTTGGGAAACGGAAAAGAGGAAGGCCAAAAAACACGCTTCGTCGAGAATTGGAATCAGACATTAAAAAGATAAACGACAAATGGAAACAGCTGTAAAGGATTGTTCAGGACAGAGTTGAATGGAGAATCCTGGTGAGCGGCCAACGTTCCTCAGCGAGGAGTAACGGGTATAAGTAAATAAGTAAGTACTAAATAAACTAAAACACAAGCATAGTCAGATTCTCAGATTACTTACTTACTTATTTGTTTATTTGTTTGATACAGCCCAGTTTCAGCCAAATCCATTTTCAATACAATCATAACATTTTAATGTGCACATAAATCAGTTAGTTGAATTCGATTGTGTGTGCGTTAGTGGGTTGGGTGGGTGTGTACGTGTGATCAAAAAACAAGTTGTAGTATCCACATACATAACATAAACTTCCCATTGAACTGATTGCTACTTTTAGTGAATTTCAATTCAACATTCATTTCTTCAATCAATTCGAATGTTCGTGAATTGCATCATAACATAACATAACTTCCCATTGAACTGATTGCTACTTTTAGTGAATTTCAATTCAACATTCATTTCTTCAATCAATTCGAATTGTGTGAATTGCATAGTTAATTAGTGTGAGATACAATCACCAACCAACATCAATAACAGTGAGAATGGAATCCTCTATTCTATTCAATCTATCAAACTATTTAACTTCGTATGAATATCCAGTTACGTTGCCTGCTTCAGCGATACGATCCGGCAGCGACAACATATGCTAATGTAGTATTTGTGGTTTAATCAGATATCTAGAGTTGTTGAATGTTGTCAAGTTGGATTTACTTTGAAAATTGGCACCAGTGAGATTGTAGTAGTATATACCATATTTAATATGTGAGATTTGATTATCTGGAAAATTTCGTACATATGGAATTGTAACCGGTTGAGTATTATTGGGATAATTAAAGTATTCATTCATTTGTATGAACTGACGTTTTCAGTATCAATTGTCAA
Source organism: Schistosoma mekongi (assembly GCA_034768735.1). NCBI lineage: Eukaryota > Metazoa > Platyhelminthes > Trematoda > Strigeidida > Schistosomatidae > Schistosoma > Schistosoma mekongi. Next base: position 14,926,795 of record CM068312.1, on the reverse strand, counting down.
CAAGTGTGTACCGAAAATTTATTCATTAGGCAACAGAGTGTGTACATATTCTTCATTAGCTTAAAGTACCATAAGTCTATATATGTTCAGTCATGCAACGGCACATATTTAAAAGCAATAGCTATGATCACATGGCAATATGTAGACGTTTTGGGGTGTGAGAGTGGACTTTATGTACTCTAACATCTACAAATGCATTTGGAAGGTGAAAAATTAACTCCACAATGACACACAAACCACAGACTATCCAAGTAATAGGCAGAGATACTTACTAAAACACAGAAGAGGATATCAACTGTCATTAACATATCACACATTGCAATCAATCTGAATATACTCCATATAATGTTCAGTGATACATTTCTCATTTCATTTGCTTAGAATGTGAATACACAAACACATGCTCACATCGATTTCTGATATTGCAGCTTCATTACAATCTTCCAGCCGTCCTAACTGATTTGTTGATAACATAATGAATAGGTCGTCTGGTCACACTGGAAAGAGATTCACACTAAGCCCATTTAACAGTGTAGTTAATGCTGCCTTAGTCACATACTCACTGTTGTTGTCGTAAAACAAAAGAAAATGGATGATTTAACAGGCGTTCATCTGACACTCAATTATATCCATCAATATATATTCTCCACTGTAAGTCAGACTTCACTCCATTTCCAAACATTAGTAAATCGAAGTAACCAACAATAATTATCCGACTGAAAGTGACGTGATTTCAGAGTTGATGTTGATTGACCACATACAAAACAGTGTGTAAACTAGTTAGTTTGTAATCAGCGCATTTAAATGCTGATGATTACAGGAAGGTGACTGAAAGCAGCACTTTATTGTTAGATTCTGCGAACCAGCCGGTTTGGATTTCTCATGTATTCACTATATCTATTTAATCCAGGTAGAAAACTTGTCTACACAAACATTAGTAATGAATGATCTCTGACCAATAACGCAAATTGATTGAAGTTCAAATTGTTTCTTTGACTAGCACTCAGTGATTCTTATTGAAAAGCGTTCAACTACAGATCTGGGAGTCCTAATTTAGAACGTAAAAAAAGTCGATTCGAATGTCTCAATCTGGTGTCTCGTAATATAAGAAGACACTTTCTTGACTTTTCTTACTCGTATGAATCTGTGTTTATTTCGACCTACATGTTAATACTGTAAGTAGATGCACATCAAATCGATATTCGTATTAAGTAGCTTCTGTTTCACTATGGATTATTAATTCCGATTTCTCTTTAACATAACAATTATGTGATGCACATATCGATGTATGCATCGATTTGTAATTATCATCATGTGGTGCATAGAAACAAATGTTGCAGTTTCTACAACCACTTACCCACTAACTAATCATCACGTCAGTGGTATGATTCGCTTCACAAAATCAGACTCACCGTTCTCATCATCATTTGCAACTCAGACAAATCAATTTATTGAGTGCTCATATTCATTAAATTTGTTGTGATTGGATTTCTTCATTTAGAAATTGCTTTCAAGTTAGAAAGAAGTACGAATACACTCCTCCTCCTCCTCCTCCTCCGCCTCCACAAAAACCACTACCAACACCTACTTCGTGGAAAGAAATCAGATGACCGTTCCTTGTGATTGACGTATCAAAAATGTTGTTTACACAAATACCTTCATTGTAAGAAATTACTTATTCACATGTCTGTGTGTAGTTGTGCACACATGTGGATAATTGACTGTGGCATATATATTTAAACAGCACGCAGTGTGTAGATTTCCAATTTAAACAATTGCATTACATATTCCACATCCACTCTAATTCATCTCAACCACCTCACTCATAATTCACACTCCAAATAAGATATCTGACATAATACACAGTTAGTACAAACACACACACACACAGTCAGGACATACACACCCACCATACAACGACTACCACAAAATATTCAGTGAATCCAGTCAAGTCATCTTCAACTTCTGCATCATTCTGGCAACAACAACAATTCAGTCATCGCATAAACATCGAAAGGCCAATCGTCGAAGAAACATGGTGACATGTGAGGAGAAATATGTTGCGCGACAACATGCAATAGCTGATCGTCTACGATTGACTTCAAGTCCATTGGTGCGTGCATGTTTAGGTGAATTCATTGGTTCAATCATTCTACTGATCTTTGGCAGTGGTGTACTAGCACAGGTAGTCCTAGGCGATCATTGGCAAACACGCACATGGAACCTTCATTTCAGTGAGTTTAGGTTGGGGTTTTGCAGTATATATGGGTGTATTCTTCTCCGGACAATGCGGCTCTGGACACATTAATCCAGCGGTAACATTGGCATCTGCCATTGTTGGCAAATTGCCATTTCGACGTGTGCCATTTTATACATTCGTGCAAATACTAGGTGCCTTCCTTGGTTCGTTGGTCGTCTTTGCAGTGTATCGTGAGAAGATCCTAGAACATGCAAGATTACACGATAATGATAAGCTTCTATTGAATTCAACAGGTGGCATATTTGTCACAAATCCAAGCGCATCTCATTTAACATGTCTTCTTGATCAGATTCTCGGCACTGCACTATTGACGGCTGGAGCATTCGCCATCACCGATCGAAATGGATGGAATCTCCCTGACCACTTGCATCCATTACATCTAGCATTTCTAGTTTATGCTTTAGTTGGATGTTTTGCGTTGAATGCTGGAGCTGCTCTAAATCCAGCTCGAGATTTAGGACCAAGATTGATGATATTCCTTTTCGGTAAGTTTCCGAATTTCAATTCTCGCTCCAGTTTTTCTGTTTGCCTGTAAATAATGTGGTACACATATTCAGAAGTTGATTACAACACTGAGTGCTACTCGCTGAATAAATTGATTTGCCACAACTCCCGTGTTTATGATTAGTGATACTCGAAACTCGAATGATGTCATCTGATTGTGTGATGACTAGATTGACTGGGTGATTGTGAGTATTATCATTTGTAGGTTAGTTTGCGTTCGTGTATAATCGGCTGTAGTTTTAACCAGGGTGGAGGGTGAGGTTGGTTTAATTGATGTATAATTGTGCTGTAAACCACCTGGTGTCTTCACAAATGTCCTACACCTTCTTGAACTGATCATGTGAATTTTACTTATCTATTTATTACTAATGTAGAAGATGCCTCTGATATTATTCGAAAATCCACGGACGTACATTGAAGTGAATACATTCATCACACTTTGATCAACAGCACTAATTGTACAACCCGTGAATTTGTAGGTGCCTAAATCCTTTTATGTTTTTCACATGTCCATAAAACGTTATTTTTAGGGTGAAATCAGTGGATTGTAAATCCAAACATAGTATTTTCCTGATTACCATAAACAAATTTAAACACTTAAAGATACAATTGAAAACTGAGCTGATTCTCTGCTTGGTTTTTCTTGAAATTAACTATGAAATCTAAACCATTATTTTAAATATTCACCTATCTCATTTTATTTTAAAATGTTATCTTAAAGCCGTCACATTGAGAATGTTAATTTCAACATAGTTACAAAAAACAGTCATCTGTTTGAATAAGTTGAACATCCATAAATTTGGATGCTACAATTTTATTCTCTATCTGTTATATTCGTAAATTATCATGTATCAAATTGTTTCATTAAATCAGTTAATTGTTAAACAGTAGTGTGACATGGTGAGTTACATTTGAAAACAAAAGATTATTCACCAAGTGAAAAGGCGAAGAACGTTTTCACTTAATGGGAATGAAAAAAAATAAAGAGGCAGTTGGAAAATGATAAGAAACAGGAAGAGACATGTAAATAAAAGGATAGAAAGTGTATAAAACTTTGAAAGTTAACGGAAACAACGAAAAATTCGAATCTCATTAGGTCTATGTCAACTGAACACATAGGTCTGCCGCCATTTGGAAATGTATGCAGTAAACAGGATTTGAATAAGTAACCCTCCTACACAAATACTTCAAACACATAAATAATATCAAAAGAATATTGAGAAGTGGTAACATAATCAACCTTAATAAGATGATTCTACATTGGTCTGTTAATAGACTCATTTTCACCTTCAAAATTCCACATTGTATAATATCGTGAGATGTTGTCAGAGAGTGTTCGAATTGGGCAACCATTGTAACATAGTCAGTTTCTCAATATTACCAATGTCATACTTAAAAATTCGATCACCTCGGTGCAATGAGATAATGTCCACGTTGTTCCTCTCACTTAACGTCGCCTTCAATAGACCTGGTGGACTGACAAATCACTTTTTGATCGACACTTAGGACATTTTAAATAGTTCATCATCAGTTGACTTGTATTCGCATATTCGTGTGGTTGTTGATGTAAGGAAATGGAATGCAGATACGAAAAATGAAATATTATTCATTTCAAGTTGGTTTCCTGTGTATGAATGTTTCTACGGTGGAATCTTGTCTTTCTATCACCAATACATCAGGAAAATGAAATTGTGAGATTTTTCTGATTTCAGTGTGAAATTAATTGGTTGGTGACAACTGTTGAATTGTTGCAAGGTGATGATGTGGATATTTTCGTCAAAAGTGGTCAGTGAATCATGCATAAATTTCTTATACAAGTGGGGTAATGGTATGAAACAACCAGCTAGAATAGTCTCCAGTGGTGACCTCATCGATGCCCAATCCTTTTGTCAGTATTACTCTTTATTAAATGTAAACCGTATGTTGAAAGCTGTTAGGTTCCTAAGATATAACGACCCAATTACTCCTATTGCTTAGTATTCTTAGACACCGAACACTCGACAAGATCCCAAATCAGAACACGTTTGAACAGGAACAAATTATATTCCAAATAACAAGGGTAGACGGAAGTAGGAATCGTTAGTTAGACAAACGTTAATGTATTTATAGTATTTACATAAGAAGCGTCCAGAATCTTCTGCAACAATCCACTAGAGCTGATTGGTTTAGAAATAGCCAATCAGCGTGCACCATCACGATCATGCACTGAGCATGCTTTAATCCGGTCTATATCCCACTAACAAAAGCATTTCGTAAAAGTACTTCAACTAGATGGCATTTTTCGGAATGCACATATCAAGATTGTTATTCGCATTGTCGTCACACATTTTCGTCGCATGTCTCATCAGTACAGAATCGAGAAGTAATATTTGGTGAAATCATTTTCTTACTGGTTACATTGACATCTATGACTGGATCATCAACTCGGTCAAGTGTGTTATATCAATTGAGGTGATTTCTGACCAACTGTAAAATGTTCGTTAACCGTCTGATGGTGACATGATACTGAAAGTTATTAATATTCTGTACACGGTGAGAAGGGAGATTGATTTTATGAAATTTTGGGAGGCCATATAACATTGGGATAATGGATGAAAGCGGCCCTAGTTATTTGACGAAACAACAAGTAATGCTTAATTCACTGTTCATTTTCTGGAGTATTTTCACCAGCTTGTTTATTCTGTTACATATTTTTGGGCAGTTTCTCTAGACAATTTATAAAATGTAGAAGCTGTGGAGGGTAATTTAATCAGCAATTTTGTTATGGGAATTTTCGGGAGATTAATTTAGCATGTAGGTTGTACAGTTGAAACTGAGTAATACTGGACAAGTATTATATCGTATGGTGAGACTCCTCAGAGATGAACGCACACAACATCATAGTAGATCTAATCCAAGATCTTCAAGTCTCATTCAAACCACATGGTTATCATAAAATAGTCCATATTTCCCACTCCAATTAATTTTTTATAGGAACTGTTGATACATCTTATGTTGTTGGCGTCAACTCTTTCATTTGCCATAAGTTTGAACTCCGTCGCTAGTTATGAGGTCACATTAAATCTTAAGGTAAATATTCGAAAGCACATAGTTTAAAAGTTGCTCTCATATTTTTTTATTGTAACTTCAGTCATTACCGAAATGTCTGTTTAGGTCGTTAATATGCAGCTATGGAGCAACAATTTACTGCGTTACCTTTAACCACTATTGTACACACACTTGTTACCATTATTTCTTATCTGAGTTGACTACATTACAAAAGGAATTTCTAAATGAAATTAGTTTGTTGCTGCGAAGAATTGTATTATTCATATTGTTTGCCGACATGTTATGGTTGAACTTCACAGCTTAATATTAATTATTTCAAGAAATCTTTCTATAGTACCTCGATTTTATGTAGTGGTGTAGGCTTAGTAATAACGTCATTTTCATGCTGTCATTTCTCAACATATTTAAGAGCAATAAGCAACGTATTTCTTGATTTTTATCGCTTCTCTAACTATTTATTTGATACCTGGAAGCCGTTGATCCATTCATTTGTTTTAATTTATGAAAATGAATATAAACCAATGTCCCTAAATCGTCGCAGATTGATCTTAGTTGGGTACCACTGAAGTTGGGTACACACTAAGGCACTGGATGCCTGTTAAGTTCCAGTAGGTGACTTATATCCGGAACTCACACTTGATCCTGTCTCACGGCGAACGCTTCTAAATCCCCATCTCCAAACTGGAGTTCAATGGCCGAATTATCACTACTATTAATTTGTGAAACAAGAGTTCAGAGTGCTGAAGAGTTACATACAAACGCCAAACAAATACTCAATTTTCCGTGGTTTACAGTGATACCTAATCAATTCCCATCTGTTAAGAATACAAACAAGTTACCTTTATAACTAACTCTACCAAACCATTTTAGTTCACACTGATGTAATACTTCTCTTGTAATAGACTACTAAATGTAAACAATCTACTGTGTATATGCAAATGTATATAAAATATCTTTTATTATTCATTTAAATAGCTTCAATGTCCAAATTTTGAATTACTCAAAGTTATTAGCGTATACCTCATTTATTTGATAAATATCTTCCGCATTAATTTAATGCAGTTTCTTATTCGCTTACTTGTTATCATTTTTATAGGTTGGGGTTCACAAGCATTTTCTGGTGCGAATTATTTCTTTTGGATACCTATAGTTGGTCCATATATTGGCGCCATAATTGGAGGAGTTCTGTATGAATTAACTATTGGCATACACTTAGATAGAAAATCTGATTTTGTTGTAGATGTGGATTATGATGAATCACAAAATACAAAGTTGACCGCACATTCAGAATGTTAATCCTTTGATGTTAGAAGTCATTATTGTATTGTCTATTAAAGACATACTACAATTTCTTCATTATTACGTTAATGGCATTACTCTGTTTATGATAATAATAATTTGTTTTACAGAAATAAGCTTAAACAAATACTAACTGATTTCAATTCAACACATTGTATTGTAATACTTTCAGATCGGTAAAATATTACGTAATAATTATTCAGCTGGAGATCTTGTCAATTCACTTAATATGATACTCACTTATTAAGTTAAACATTTAGTAGTCGATTGTATTGAATTCACTAACCTTTTTCTTTCGAAAGCACTTTCTACATTAGTTCAGATGTTAAAGTTCAAAGGATATTCAGTGTTTAATAAAAACCTTTAATCTGTCCTCTTAGACTTTCTCTTTGTATCGACTGCACAACATCAAAGATTTGCTTGATTAAATTATGATGCATGAAGGTGGATTGTAACTTACAATTGGAATCCAAGATATACGCTTTGTTTTATCTAAGGCTTTCCAATTGAATGTCTGTACACGGACTCAGATGCAGTTTATCAACATTTGTGCATACTTGTGCTCATTTGTGAATTAATGGTAAACAGAGCCAAACCGGTTAAGCTGCACATATAGACTGATTAGTTGTAATACTTTATAACATCAACAGAAATATGCCTATATATGTACTGTTTAAGCTGGATTGTGACTAGCATGTGAAATTCAGAAAGCTCATTTCGTCCTATTTAGGACTAGTCAGTTGGATGTATCTGTTTCAGTGTTGAAGCCCAAAGAATGTTGAAGTAGATAAGGAGGATGATATTAATGGAATTTCTTTGATCGATTTTTATGTCAAATCATAGTGATTTAATTCTTAATATAAGTAACAATTAATCAAAATTTGGATAAGATAAATTTACATATGAAGATGTTTGTTGAAATTCCTGGGAATTTATAGAAGCGGGAAAAAACGTTGAAACTTACATAACTTAATTAGGATTTACTAAAAACATCAAGAATATCAGCATGTAATACACTGACTGCATACGGCATACATTTATCGAATAATTTAAATGCGAAAATACTATAGATATAGATTGTCTCTTGTTTGAAAATATACTGTCGGAACTGAAGCTTCTCCTTGCTCTTACTTGGTTTCGATGTCAGTTCAGGGTTTCCGATAAAGGTTTTCTATGGGACTGAGTATAAGACTCTCCGATGTTGAGAAGGAAGATAGTAAGTGATAACTTATCAAACCTTCTAACGCAGAAGGAAAACGAAGCATGTACCTTATTTTCAATTACAATAGAGATGCTCACACAGATATCTAGGGTGCATCCAGTTGAAAAGTTTTAATCGAAATTAAACTTATGCATTAAATTAGTCTGAATTTTAGTTCACACTGATGTAATACTTCTCTTGTAATAGACTACTAAATGTAAACAATCTACTGTGTATATGCAAATGTATATAAAATATCTTTATTATTCATTTAATAGCTTCAATGTCCAAATTTTGAATTACTCAAAGTTATTAGCGTATACCTCATTTATTTGATAAATATCTTCCGCATTAATTTAATGCAGTTTCTTATTCGCTTACTTGTTATCATTTTTATAGGTTGGGGTTCACAAGCATTTTCTGGTGCGAATTATTTCTTTTGGATACCTATAGTTGGTCCATATATTGGCGCCATAATTGGAGGAGTTCTGTATGAATTAACTATTGGCATACACTTAGATAGAAAATCTGATTTTGTTGTAGATGTGGATTATGATGAATCACAAAATACAAAGTTGACCGCACATTCAGAATGTTAATCCTTTGATGTTAGAAGTCATTATTGTATTGTCTATTAAAGACATACTACAATTTCTTCATTATTACGTTAATGGCATTACTCTGTTTATGATAATAATAATTTGTTTTACAGAAATAAGCTTAAACAAATACTAACTGATTTCAATTCAACACATTGTATTGTAATACTTTATAACATCAACAGAAATATGCCTATATATGTACTGTTTAAGCTGGATTGTGACTAGCATGTGAAATTCAGAAAGCTCATTTCGTCCTATTTAGGACTAGTCAGTTGGATGTATCTGTTTCAGTGTTGAAGCCCAAAGAATGTTGAAGTAGATAAGGAGGATGATATTAATGGAATTTCTTTGATCGATTTTTATGTCAAATCATAGTGATTTAATTCTTAATATAAGTAACAATTAATCAAAATTTGGATAAGATAAATTTACATATGAAGATGTTTGTTGAAATTCCTGGGAATTTATAGAAGCGGGAAAAAACGTTGAAACTTACATAACTTAATTAGGATTTACTAAAAACATCAAGAATATCAGCATGTAATACACTGACTGCATACGGCATACATTTATCGAATAATTTAAATGCGAAAATACTATAGATATAGATTGTCTCTTGTTTGAAAATATACTGTCGGAACTGAAGCTTCTCCTTGCTCTTACTTGGTTTCGATGTCAGTTCAGGGTTTCCGATAAAGGTTTTCTATGGGACTGAGTATAAGACTCTCCGATGTTGAGAAGGAAGATAGTAAGTGATAACTTATCAAACCTTCTAACGCAGAAGGAAAACGAAGCATGTACCTTATTTTCAATTACAATAGAGATGCTCACACAGATATCTAGGGTGCATCCAGTTGAAAAGTTTTAATCGAAATTAAACTTATGCATTAAATTAGTCTGATATTTATGTTCACATATTTGTAACGGAATGTATCTTCCATGTACCACAGAAATGATTGTCGTAGCAAATTACTTCCTCCCTTCCGAGTTGAATAAAACCATCAAAATGGCTGTACCGTTTGTAATGAGATGGTTCTAGCCCCTTGAATTTGGAATATAAAATTTGTACTGCTTTATTTGCTTAACTCACACAAAAATCATCACAAACACACTAAAGTTCAGTACACCTTTTCATATGAAAAGCATGTCTGTTACTGAATCGCAATCGCAGAGCACTGACGTCGGAAAACATAGAAAGCGCAGATAATTTTGTGGCTACCTTCAGTACTACTGATTGATCCAAGTGGCGCTTTTTATATCTTCGTCAAGAACACCGACAGGTCTACCTATGATTATAACCATTATCTTTATCATGCTATATTTTCAAGAGATAAAGCATATCCAGTACTACTACAAAGAGTCTTGCAATTTAAGTCTATTGGTAGTAGTAATTTATTGTTACATACTATGGCTATTTGATTAATAACGACATCTGTTAGATATCCCCATGGAATTCATACAAAAGTCATTCTACTGAATCCCAATCATCAGTGGACCTGCTCAGTAAAGCATATAAGGGAAACTAAAATCTATCACATACTAAACTGAATGTATGTTTGTAACTACTACTAATAAAATAGCAAACTACTTGATACAAAATGAATATGTTCAGTAGTGAAATCATTTAATTTGAATGATTAACAATAGGAAACTATAAATATTAATAGATTATCCACTCAGGCACTAAATTTTTCAGAATGTTAGCAGTACAAACTATTGACAATGGGAGTAAATGAAAAATTTAACTTTTATCAATCTGCTTCATCACCATTTAGCTGACTGCTAATGTATGAAGCCTTTTCATGCTAACTAATGAATTTAAAGCTTACGAATGGTAGATAATTCATGGTAGTTGACATAAAGTCATGGGCCTACTTTCACTTTATTTGGTACCTATCCCCAAATCTTAGCTTAATTCTTAAAAGAACTGGTGCTCCAGGGCTGATTTTACTCTTGTAACTGCAGGTATGCTTTCCTAACCAGTATCAAATATTACGAGTTTAAGGCTGAGGGTTCATTTTTCACCAATCTGAAACCACCTTTCATTTTTGGCATACTGCCATCTATGTAAAATCACTTGAACATTGTAACTTGATAGACAGGATTTAATCAGCATTCTAAAGGGCTTGGCAAACAAGACATTAATCACTACCCTAGGGATCAATCACTATTAATAACGTATTTCTAAACAAGGTCAATTGGTTATGGTTCGAATAACGTAGTCAAAGTTATCAAAGATTATGAAACTAGGGACATGAATTTCAGTTTCACAACATGGAGCACTAACTTTATCACGAACGATAAAACCTAGTTCATATAAAGTCTCCTTCTGACTTCTTTTACTTATGTAGTATCAATCCTAACTTATTATTAAAGTATTTGAGTTTAGAAACATGAAAGATTATATGGTGATTTCATTGTTTGTTAGCTGACTTTCATCAGTCATAAAACATATTTATTCTTTAAGTAAAGTAAAGTTTTCGACAGTAAAAATTAATGAACTGTACTGTGTAATTTATTGTCTGTCAGTAATATAACCGACAATCAATACGGAGGAATGCACGTGTATCAATAAAAGAAATACAGTAGTATAACAATTGTGTGGTTAATATTGATTAGAAATGATTGAAAAATCAACAGTTTGAAATTAGAATTGAAGAAAATAACTTCAAGAACTTGTAAAATCGTGTAGAAATATTGATTGTTGTAAAATTTTATTAAAATGTCACAAATGTACTAAATTTTCGTTAGGATGCTTTTGAATACATATTTTTAACAGAATTTGTTGAAATGTAAAATTAATTCCTCTGTAACACTGTATGTCTGCTTCTGTACATGTGGTCATTGTTTCTACCTTTCATCTTTACTAGGATTTCTAGCGTTGAACTGATATTAGTTATTGTTTCTACCGTGGAATTATTCTGCTTTACTACTACTACTACTACTACTACTACTACTACTACTACTACTACTACTACTACTACTACTACTACTACTACTACTACTACTGATTATATCTCACATAGTTGCAGTATTTCTGTTGATTCTCTACTCAAAGATTATGAAATGTGATAAAACTTTCGGGATACAACCATCTGAATACAAACTACTATTAATACAAGTAAACTACACTGATGCAAACACTTTCTACTTTGTTTACTGATACTTAATTGTTGATTGTCTCTATCTGGCAGATATCCTAACCAACTTAGACTTGATAAACTGAGAATACATGATAATAAGTATTGAGATATTTGCACATTCTTATTGTGTAAAAAAATTCTAATTTTCTAAAGTTACACAGCTTTAACTTAAATAATTTCTTCATAGAATAACCAACTAATTAAATCAAATTAACATGAGTTCAACGACTACAGAACTAACAACAACAAAGACCAGTCGATTTGATCATTTAAATGTCAAGTATGCCAAATGATGAGATCAATTTATGTTGGTGATTTATTTGAATAGAATTGGAGTGTAATAGGTAGATGATGATTATTTGTAATTGTGAAAGGGTAAAGTTAATTTATGATTGTTTTACTTGTGTGAGATTGAAGGTATGGGTTAGATGTGTGATTGATTGAAAAAAGTGTCCAAATTAGATTAATCCTAAAGCGTCCTTCTTTTCTATTTAACACAGTTAAGTTGAAAAATATATGAAAAGCTTCAATCATACGCCTTTCTCTACAACAAAAGAAGCCTTTTCAAATTATTCTACTGCGCTTAATATCGAATTGATATGGTTGTTGTTGAAAATATCATGCACTTCAATTGGTGATCTTATTAGTTGTTTTTCAAGATCTACAGGATTATTTGGTGCGCCTTTTGCGTAACTCAGATGCTTTTTGGTTCAAGCTAAAATTTCTCCACAAAGCTCTCCAATAAAAAGGCATCATATTTTACACAGCTTAGTCTCAAGATACAATTTTGTGTGGAGTTGAAAGGGATCTTTTCTCTTATCCTAACTAATATACTATGAAAAGTATTTGCTGTTTCTTGTAGAAAAATCTTATATTGTGTAATTTGAGAACTCGTTGTACGTGTTCGGGCGTCCCTTGACTGTGTGGTGAAACCATGACACCCATCCATGGATCTTTTTTGAATATTATTAAGAATTTTAATGTGGAAATTATTAATGCGTAATACCTTTGTTAAAATCTTTTTATTCCCTTTCCTTTATCATCATTTAATGTAATAATTATTGTTGTTCTTCTGAAAAGATTGAATGAAAGAGAATTTTTCCGAAGAAATGAATGTGCAGAATTAAGTTTTATGTAAATTTTACTAATTACCTCCACACTGTCATTCTAAACTGAACACTATGGCAAAAATTGCACAATACAGTGTAGTTTTTTTTAAGTAGTATCCATATTATCATTTTGGACAATTATTCTTATTGATGATTACTTTTCTAATTATCAAATAATTGTGCTTTGATTACATGGAAGAATGTTTGATTAGGAAAAATTCTAGTATCAGTGGGACTTCGGTGAACTACGGATTACGTAACCTCCCATTATCCATGTTATAATCGATTTCTACTCTTGTGTTAAGTATTTTGTATGTATTCATGTTATTAAAAATGCTTTCTTTTGATATCTGATAATTCAATGGATATAAACCAATCATTCAATCTAGTAAGAAGTTCTCACTTGATCATACTGTGGGATTATATCGTATTTATTGGTCAATAATACACTAATGCACAACTTGTGTTTGTATTTCATTCTAGGTATTGCTTAAAAAACTTACTATAATCACACGTTAGATATAATTTCATGTAATTAGTTGAATCTAAGTTGGATTATGGTTGAGAACTGAAATCCAGGAAGCGTATTTCTTCCTTTTTAGAACCATTACAAAAGATGTACCTGTCACATTCCAGTAAAGTTGACCACATTATTATTCGAACTCAGTGATTCAAACGATTTAGCATTTTCCAGACACATACATCAGGTTGACAAGTCTTTAATATTAATGATAGTAGGTTATAAACTAGTACAAATGAAAAACGTATCGGCTAAACAAGTGAAACAGCCAAGACAATGCTGTTAAGTTTCAAGTAACCAAATTTTAACATCTATACTGTCATGAGGTCTGTATACTTCGCCGACGACTCCCAAATCGGATGAAACAAGTGAAACATATTACACTTTTCAACTATAGCAAACTTTAGTACAATTAATGACATGGCTGTATGTTGAAACAACCCACTGGGGATCCATATATAGTAACGGTGACCGACCACTTGTTTTTGACAAGGAATACATATGTAAACAATTAATATGTACCAATGTTTCTGAATTTCTCATCATGGCTTGACCTGAATGTGACAAATACTGAAAACCAGGAACTGGGTATCAATAGCCCTTTCGTCCTAGAATAGGACACCTCAGCATTGCAAATTCACGACTACAATACAGAACCAATCTCAGAAATTTAACCGTTCGACCACCATTGGGTGTGAAACAGTAATTCACAAATGGCAAATGAATGAGACCATGAGCATATACCTCCGATTAAGTGAAATCAGAATTAGATTGTGGATGCTGAGAATTCCAACGTTATGACGAAAGATCTGACCGGTTCCTAGTTTTCACTGGTTATCTAACTAAATACGACATATAATATCAAATTCAAAATGAACAACAATCTCTACAACATTCAATGCGTATCCAAATTTGTTATGCACAATTTCTACTTGAATCATTACAAAATTCATTACATTGAATTACAATACCTACATGTGTGTAAATGGTTTCTATTTTTAACTAATTTTCAAAATTCCATTGATTTCTGACTTGAAATCAGAATTTTTACAAAAACACATTTCATGATTGCGTAATTGTAACAACATATTACCTGTTAGTGTTCATTATATTAAACAATGTTATGAATTATAAACAATGAGTAAAGTACTCACTGATATAACCTACTCTCTTATTCTGCAATAAAATATCTTTTCCTTTTCAGATACGCGCTATATCAATTGGTTTTTAATGTAAATGATATGCTTACTCACTTTACTCTAGTATGTTTCTATAAGTAAGTAGGCATTCTTAACTAGTCTAAAGTTTGTTTGTGCGTATGTGATACATTTCAAACATTGCACTTGTATGTGTGTGTATGTTTTGTGTAATAATGGCAACTTTCTTCATTCGGCACAGTTAATAACATTTAGCCGTCACTGACATTTTGTCAAAGACAACATGATAACTGTTTATCCAGGTACAGGTTTTTATTGTTTGAATTAGTCATTTAGGCCATCAATAAGGAATCTTTGTAAATTGCATCAACCCAATACCCCCCCCCAGTTGGCTTAGAAACATGCAAGATAACCGAAGTAACCATTTTGTTTAGGAAATTGAAATATATATGTAGAGCAACCATCGGACCAGAATTTTATGTTGTTGAATCTGCATAAGTTGATGTTCACAGAATTAAAAAGTAGATAGCTAGTGATAGCTAATGTGAACGACATATATCAAGATAGTACAGTAAAATATTTCAGTCAAACTGTATGAATGAATAAAATATTGCAAAAAGAAGTCCCCGGATAATTGATATTATTCGAAAGACAATCAGGTGGAAACAGTTATTGAGAAAGTATACTAACGAGAATGAATTGATCAATCTAGAATAGTGATCTATGGTAACTAATTTTTATTGTTTCTCTAAACTGAAATTATTGCATACTTCATTAAGCAGTTCTTTGGATTTTTTAAACTGTAAGCTTTATATCGACTCATTAAATGTTATCATATATCTTATCATTTCCAAGATTATGTAATATTACACAACACTTTTTTTCTGTAAGTAGGTCCTTAAATTATCTAGACAAAGAAAGATAAGAAACTAACTTAAATTTTTTTAAATTTCAGGAAGATTAGCTAGTGTCTAAATGACGTCATATAGCCAGGAAATGTTTAAAGACTGTCTTATTGAATGTCTTTATCTCTTACTTTTAAATGTTTCCTTTGAAATTATAGAGAGATATCCTTTATTTCCTATTATATAGATACATCCTTATAGACACAGTTATCATTAACATAAAAGGAATTTTGTGAAACATCACTACAATTTATTATGAATCAAAACTTTAGGAATCTTCATTTGGATTTTTCGGAATTCATTTCTTATTATATTTTCACATTTGAAAAGTTTACAAAATCAACATAAATGTAACCAGTAGCGTTGTATACACGAAATGGTTCAATCGAATTCTTCACTTTTCAACGGTTAATCTAAAGTGAAAAAAGCTACCGGAAACATGTTACATTGTTTTCACTGAAAAAATCCCATGACTGCATATATCAACTACAAGATCACAATGCTCGATAAACTAAAATGATTGTCATGCATTCAATAACAATTCTATATAATTAGTAAAACCTATTCGCTTCAATTATCCAGTTTCCTCTTGTCGTTTCACCGATGATAAAAGGTATTATTATTTTGAAAATATGACTCTAAACTCCAGTCTGAACGTAGTTATGAATACTAGGAATTTATTCTTGAACATATCTATAATACTTGGATTTATATTGCTTCAAAAGTTTAACTACTCAATAAAGGAATTTTAAAGAACAACATATTGTTATTCTTTCGTTCAGGAATCCTCAGTGATTGAAGATAGCAAGCCTTATACATAATTCTTCAGTTGAAGGAATACTTATAATCTCATGTGTTTAGGTCTCCATGCAAATCCGATATAAATATATCATCAACATCATCAGCAACGTAGAACCGGGAACAAACGCCTGTAGGTTCAAGTTGCCATACCACACTAGCACTACGAGATTATTGCGGTAAAGTATAGACAGAATACAAGCGTGAAGAGTAAAGTAAAGATATCTAGAAAATAATAATAAAATTTAAGATCTAAATGAGGTTAAAGAGTGAATACACTTGCGCCACTGTGACCGATTCTGAGCCATATCACCTAGTGTCTCCAGCCATTTGTTGCGATCATCACGCGGACCCCAACCAGGTAGTCTACATCTACCTACATGGCTTAGACCAGTAGTCAAGGACTTCATGGACTGATGCCAAGTTTGGGTTTGGCCGCCCCTAACCTTCTTCCATCCTACTTCAGCCCTAGCCAATATCGTGCGACGGGGTAGTCGGTGGTCGGGCATGTGCAATACATGTCCCAGATATCGCAGTCGATAAAGGTTAATGACTTCTTAGACTGATTTACCGTGTTTCCCAAGAACCTTTTGTCTAACCTCACTATTACTAATCCGGTTATTCCATGGTATACGAACGATGTTACGTAGATTCCTATGGTCAAATATCTGGAGTCGACGCATATCTTGACTTTTCATGGCCCACGTTTCGCAGCCATATGTTAAAATGGTGCGGACTGCTGCACAGAACACCCGGACTTTCGTTGAGACACGGATATCTCATCTGCGCCACAAGTGTTGTAAACTGGCAAATGCCAATCGAGCTTTCTGAATTCGCGCTGAGATTTCGTCAGACACCGACCCACCAGGAGTGATGAGACTTCCGAGATAAGTGAGGCGATCAACGCATTCAATTACTTCATTTCCTATAACAAATTTAGGAGAAGAAGCAGGCCAGTCCTGGAGTAACATTTTGCATTTGGGAGGAGAGAAGCGCATCCCGAATATGCCTGCATTGTTACTCAAGATGTTCAAGAGACCCTGAATGCTGTGTGCGTCTTCACCAAATATGACTATATCATCTGCATATTCTAAGTCGACAAGAGAACCTCCTGGAAGGAGATTAATTCCTGAGGAGTTAAAAAAAGTGAGTAAGATTTCTAAGAGATATGGCGTTGATTATGTTAGACTTTGTTAATAATGTTAATAATAAACCAATGTTGATTCACTTTTGATATACCACTGGTAACTATTATTCCAAATTTGTTAATAGTTACTATAGTTAAGATCATATGACAAGTTTTATTATTAACATTTTAGTTACATGTTTATGTGATTAGTAATTGGAATAATTTTTTTTAACATTTCACAAAACTACTCTTGTATTATCATACTTTCATTTCACTTATTAAGTGGTACCTAATTCTCAACACCAGAACTTCTGTTGTTTATTTTGTTGTTATTGATAATCAACATATTAATACTAAATATGTGTGTTTCGTCCATTGTCGACAAAACATAATTTCTATAAATGACTAAACTATACTTCAAAGAGTTGAATCAATCAGAAATACAATGCTATTCACTTGTTTAGAGAATTGTTAAAATATGGTCAGTTGTTGTTTTAATTTCCATCTTCGATGCAGAACAGGGTAAATGTGGTGTTCGGAGGCTAACGTAATCAACTAAGTCACAATATTAGTCTAGTTGCATACAAACACACGTAAATATCAATACCTTGATATTTTAAAAAATCTTTTAACCACAGTGACGACATCTTAGATTGGGAACACAACTGGCAACGGTGTTTTAACAACAACTGAAAGTTAATAATTAAAAATTATTGGCTAAAGGTGCAACTTTCTATTTCCACCTGTTTATCTAGATTAGTTACCACATACTTTGAGCGAATACGGCAAATCAGGTTGATGAGTCTATGAAACCCCATCGACTGAGGTGCCTGAGATTTCTGTCGAGTATATCTGATCACATTCTGCTTCGACGTCTAGTGATAGCCGGTGTACTAGCCCTTGAATGAAAGTTAGGATAGACTAAACTAACACCTGGTATGAGTTCATGAAATAACCAACTGTTTTTTATTCTATGTTGTTTGGTGCAGACTGTCTGTCATTTTATATCATTTTCTAGATCTCAAGTTACACTGTTCATGCATGCATTTCTTCTTTCATTCTGCTTTCTCGAAATAAATTCTAAATATTCTGTCATTTTTGCGAATAATATTAGTACATTATTTCGACAAGTTCGCAATTCATCCCATTAGTTTCGTTTTTTCATGATGATATGGTTTTTGAAGTTAAGCTAATGTACTTTATGCTAATGTCGACATTGACTATCATTGACAAAGTTCTTTTACAACATTCTACCACGATCTTTAATACCTCAATTAGCTATTGGGTTGAACAGAGCTGAATATCTACGGTACTCTGATGCAGACAAAAGACCAAATTATTTTATAAATACTGTTGCGCTATTAATAAGATTCTTGTATGCTAATACTGTGTAGAAGTGTCATTAGAGAAATCACTCGTGGTGAAATAGGAATTAATATTCAATCAACTACTGAAAATTACTCATTCAGTAGTTCAGTTATCCCAATAGCGTAGGACGCTTTCTCCAACAACTTCTAGGTTATTTCAGATTCACTAACGATATGCCTGAACTATCTGCTTCACGACATGCAGCTAAACTGTCTAGGGATCACCTGAAAGTCACTTTCTGATAAGTTAATCATTGTAGTTTAGAAGTATAGTTTTATAGAGATCATGTCAACACAGATTTGTGGTAATTTTGATTCATGAAAAATTATCTTATTCATTTCACTACTGAGAGATAAATTTAGATAGGTTAGTAGGATTAACAGCTAAATATTGACTCACTGAAATGAACACTACTACTGTGCATCAAGATAATACCAATAGAAACAAACCGTTCATTGTCAATTGATTCGATCATAAATGTATTCTGTAAGTCAACTACTCAACTGTTTTATATTACTGAAAAGATCTACTTTTTAAGTGGTTAAATTAAAGTTGTTGTTTCAGTATTAGTTGAATAACAATATAAGTTGAACACTCTAAATATTCATTTAAAAATAACAGTATTCTCTATGATTTGTACTATTTACAATGTGATTGATTATATCAAGGAGCACTGGACAGCTGTTTCGTTCTAGTATGAAACTCCACAAAAATAACCATCACAATTGAATTATAATAGTAAGCACATTAGTGACTAACTCCAGGATGTTCTTGAAGCTCTGGTGAGATGTCGTAACTGGTGTAATTCAGATTTGTCGGGAGTGGGACAGTTATCACCAATGACAATAAATGATCATCACGCTATATATCAAAAATTGATTGAAGTGGGAATTCTACTATTGAATGCTGACCCAGTGGTGCAGATGGTTAGGCGTTCGCCGTCAACCTGAAGCCCGTGGTGCAGAATCTGGGGTGAGCATTGCTGAGCAGTTCCGTACTAGAACGAAGAAATTGTCCAATACTCCCTGATTTTCAATCGTACCCTGACAACATCAATCTGTGATAAATTCAATCATATAAATAACAAATCTCCACAAAAATAACCATCCCTATTTACAATGGCTTTATTATAAATAATATTCTTTATAAAGAGAATTTTCATTATAATTTTAGAGAAAATTTTTAAAACATTGTCAATGAATTTATTATTTTGTCTAATGAAAATCTGAACTATTCATAATAAAACACCTGGTAACTAGTTCTCATCACGTGATCTACGTAAAAATAGAATGCCTTGTTCATTCAATTGTTAAATAGGTAAGATAATTGACAAATAGTAAAATATTCAGTGATATTTTTCCAATAATTATGGTGATGAATAAGCCATCAACTTTTTACCATCACTTCGTGCTTCATCATATTCAACATCCACAACGAAATCAGGTTTTCTATCTAAGTGTATGCCAATGGTTAATTCATACAGAACTCCTCCAATTATGGCGCCAATATATGGACCAATTATGGGTATCCAAAAGAAATAATTTGCACCAGAAAATGCTTGTGAACCCCAACCTATAATAATGACAATAAGTAAATAAATAAAGATGTTATTATTTAGTATTGATCAGATTATTAGATTACAATCTTCACATCATTAATTGGCGATTGGTTCTACGACGATCGTTCCACTAACGACCCCATCAAAGATGTAACCAAAAACATTCAATCTTCTGAACAAGCTATTTATATTTAGACCATTATGCCAGTTAAATTGGTTTACTATCCTAGAATAAGACAGCTTGCATGTCAAACTACTGCCATCCAATGACTTTGGTGAGTAACTACTTCACTCCCAACAAGGTTGAAGTCTAGTAAGTCTACTTACTGGAGGTCTGGAAGTATTTTCTGAAATCAGAAATTAGTACATAAAATGGTAATTGCTTTTATTTGAGTCTAGATGGTCTTATAGACATAACTAAATAATTTTCTTCTTTGTCGCAGATTGATATAGATCGGCTATAACCGAAAACCACGGTGCACTAGACAACTGGTTCGTCTTTGTACCTTGGATTTTATCGATTTATAATTATGCTTAAAGATCTCGAGATCAAATACATACCATACACTCAGAACCACTTTATTCCGCTTCCTGAACAATTGTGTAGCATCATACACTAGAATACATCAAATACACGACGTTTTCTGGCTATTTAATGGATTTCTGTTGAATATCGGTTCATGATATGAAACTTTTAAACAAGAATGCTCGGTAGTATAACCATTATGTGTTTTGCTTTATGGAATGTTTACATTGAATGATTTAAAGTAACTCACTGGTTTATCTTTATTTATTCGTGATTCACTAAACACATCATTCCAAATAAGGTATTAACAATGAACGTGAAGAAAATGGTATTGATTATTGACAGATGATAAATACTTTTCTTTGTAAAGAGATTGAATGAGTAGATTGGTTTATTGGGGATCTCAAACAAGGCAAATAGTATACCAATGAAAAATCAATAAGTAATTAACAAAATATTGTCTAATGGCTAATGATTATCGAATTCAATTGACGCAAAGTTACCAGTGTGTCAACTGAACACACACGCTGAATATTACAATGTGTTATGTGATTTGAATGTTGAATATTTGGATTCGAGAGAAATTATCGTCATGTAAGACTTAAATAGTCAGACTAATCAAAGCTTGTTACCCTCAGTATCTGACGATCAAATTTGTATCACTATGTTTAACTTTATGAATACATGGCGAAACAGATTGATATGATTTGCTACCTATACTAATGGGTTGCTGTGTCTACAAATATAACACCTATTAAAGTGACTTATAACAATTTATTTACTCAAGACAACGAATAACTGAGTTTGTTTCATTGTAGTCAATCTCCCTGTTTCCCTGTCTAAATTCCTTTATTCAGTTATTATCTGTACAGATAAATTGACAGAATCCATCAATCACTTGTTGTCCTGAGACAATTTAGATGATTACTGGATAATGTTATGGTTTAAATGTATGAAATTCGACGGTAATTCAAGATTAGATGGCAAACCAAAATGTAGATGTCAGTTGAAAACTGACTAATTTATCAATAGAAGCGATGTCTGATTGAGTAGATTAACTAGTAATTTTGATTTTGCGTTGCTGTGACGATGAAAAAGATTAATTGAAGGGGTAATTGAAAAGTACTCCCAAAAGTATTCTCTAATAAAGGCGATCACAGAACGAAGATATTCAATTAGCGAGAGTTTAAAATAATTACGTAACAGTAAACCTGGCCATCAAAATGTCAATTTTACCATGATATAAATTAATCTTATAGTCCCGTTAAAATGCTAATAATGTTGACCATTCTTAATCACCAATGTTAGTTGAGAGATTCAGTGTCGAACATCGCTTTTCCAATTCTTTATAGGTGTGGACATATGAATTGGTACTTTCGATCTTCAGTAGCATGTAAAGCAATGTAATTATTGTGGTATTGATTTCCACAGCTTCAATAGTAGATATGAATAAACAAAGACAGTGAGGTTTAGAATGTTCTATCTGCATATCAGTCACGACACTACTGGAAAAAATTCAAACTCAAAGTTATAGAGAAGTACAGAGGTCGTTTTCGATTGGGTTCTCTACATGGTCACTCTTGAATTTACATGTTTAGTCAGTTAACACATAAGTGTAGCTAGTTTTATTGTACTGTAAAATTGTTAACTGAATGCTTGTTCATGAGCTCATTGCCTTCATCATTGCACTCTCATTTCAATCTTGTGGAGTAAACCATTCTTCAATGATTTAGTGGATTTATGAAACAATCGGTTTATGATATTTCTATTCTGTCATCATTGTATGTTTCTCACTGAATTATTTAATAACTTTCATGCATATTGCATTAAATTAGACATGAACTGATTGTTCCGTTTTCCACTATGTATATTCTAGTTTGGTATGCCCTCGAGAATGATTATTTGTAGTCGTATAATTCCTATATGACATCACACGACTATATGTTTGAGTAAGGAAGAGAGGAAATACGAGGTATTAAATTGACTTTCAAGTGCTCCAAAAGTTTGAATATTTTTCGTTTAGCGCGTATAATAGGCGAGTTAGCATACTGACCTATAGTTATTAGAAATATCCCGGGAGGTAAGTCATTACACTACAGCTTTCATTTAAAGATTAATTTAGAATGCTGTCTGATACAGTTAAATAGTTTCCAGTTAACTTCATTAAAATATGATTACTGAATATCATAGATAAAACTGAGTAATCGTCATCATCATTCAACGTTGCTTCTTGACGACAGCATTACTGTTCTGTTACATTTAGGATAATCTGAAATACAGAAAATGTGACTACGCAGACATAAAATCCACAGAGATAAAAATATGGTGTAAAGGTGAAAATTCGAGACAATCACATATAGGGTCAAACTCAAAGTAAGCGGTATACATGAGTTTTAATTACATTATTTTGCTGTTGAGTTTGATAGACGAATCTTTGGAACAGCCATTTCAATAGGCAATGCAACGGAAAATCTTATTTCATTGTAAGGCATTCCTTATTGTCTGGTAACTTAATCAGAGTGTATTTTTTAACACATCACTGAAATTAATGCATTTCAAAAAATCCGGTATAATCAAAATATATCATATTTCAAGCCCGAAACCGTAATGATCACCTATAGGAGCTGTAGTGTACTCTACTTATCTCATTCCGTCTATATACAGTTAAACTAGAATCAACATATACAGTTGAGTTTCATTTGTTAGTATTTTACAGCTCTTGGCTTTAACTAACACATATCAATTGTTTATTAAACTCATATTGACTACTGATCAAATATACACTGAAATATAACAAGAATCAATTACTGTATGTTGCTATAACAAACTTTAAGTAAAATCTGCTTAGTTTTGAAAATATGTTTCATTCTCCTCTGTAAGATCGCAATGAAACAGAAATCAAACAACCTATCGAAGTCATTTCAAAAAATTTCCCAGTGTCTCATTTTAACCTTGACTTAAATTCAAATGACTGATAAATGTGATTTCAATAAACAAACTTCTATTCGTTTGATAAATTTAATTTGGAGTTAACATTGGATCAGTTGAGAGTTTTGACATATTGCAAATCGTCATCATCAGGAAATTGACTGTTTTCGGTAAGTTTATACAAACTTTCGCTTGCAGCATATGTATGATCAGAAGAATAAAACTCACCTAATTTTACCTATTTACTCATAAAGAGTTGAAATAGCAAATTCAGTCTGCGGGCTTCGCAATTAGAATTAAAACCTAAAGCTGAAAAAAAGGATTAGAAATCTGGCACTGAACAGAATTAACAGCTATGTGTGAGGCATCTCAGTAATGCTTCTTATCATACTTCAACTAGCCAATAAAAACCAGTACTTTCACGTTTTGCAGCCAACCCTACTCAAACATACAATGCTTAATTTAAGTTGGATTGTGACTGGCAAGCGGAATCCAGGACGCTCGTTTCGTCCTATTTGGGACTCATCGGGTGGATGTACCAGTATCAGTCCATTACAAATCAACGGGAAGATACAAGCTTATCCTAACTATATACAATGCTTAATATATTTAATTTCAGTCATTTTTCGATGCACTTAGTAAAATTATCCACTAGTTTAAATTAAAAATAGTTCAACTAAACTAGTAAGAGGTGATCTAAGTATATGTAAATGTGTATTGCAGGCACTGAATTAATTCATTTGTCCACTTAATGCTGTTCAACACATTGTGATGAATATATTCACTTCAATGTACATCCGTGGATTTTCGAATAATATCAGAGGCATCTTCTACATTACTAATAAATAGATAAGTAAAATTCGCATGATCAGTTCAAGAAGGTGTAGGACATTTGTGAAGACACCAGGTGGTTTACAGCACAATTATACATCAATTAAACCAACCTCACCCTCCACCCTGGTTAAAACTACAGCCGATTATACACGAACGCAAACTAACCTACAAATGATAATACTCACAATCACCCAGTCAATCTAGTCATCACACAATCAGATGACATCATTCGAGTTTCGAGTATCACTAATCATAAACACGGGAGTTGTGGCAAATCAATTTATTCAGCGAGTAGCACTCAGTGTTGTAATCAATTTCTGAATATGTGTACCACATTATTCACAGGCAAACAGAAAAACTGGAGCGAGAATTGAAATTCGGAAACTTACCGAAAAGGAATATCATCAATCTTGGTCCTAAATCTCGAGCTGGATTTAGAGCAGCTCCAGCATTCAACGCAAAACATCCAACTAAAGCATAAACTAGAAATGCTAGATGTAATGGATGCAAGTGGTCAGGGAGATTCCATCCATTTCGATCGGTGATGGCGAATGCTCCAGCCGTCAATAGTGCAGTGCCGAGAATCTGATCAAGAAGACATGTTAAATGAGATGCGCTTGGATTTGTGACAAATATGCCACCTGTTGAATTCAATAGAAGCTTATCATTATCGTGTAATCTTGCATGTTCTAGGATCTTCTCACGATACACTGCAAAGACGACCAACGAACCAAGGAAGGCACCTAGTATTTGCACGAATGTATAAAATGGCACACGTCGAAATGGCAATTTGCCAACAATGGCAGATGCCAATGTTACCGCTGGATTAATGTGTCCAGAGCCGCATTGTCCGGAGAAGAATACACCCATATATACTGCAAAACCCCAACCTAAACTCACTGAAATGAAGGTTCCATGTGCGTGTTTGCCATGATCGCCTAGGACTACCTGTGCTAGTACACCACTGCCAAAGATCAGTAGAATGATTGAACCAATGAATTCACCTAAACATGCACGCACCAATGGACTTGAAGTCAATCGTAGACGATCAGCTATTGCATGTTGTCGCGCAACATATTTCTCCTCACATGTCACCATGTTTCTTCGACGATTGGCCTTTCGATGTTTATGCGATGACTGAATTGTTGTTGTTGCCAGAATGATGCAGAAGTTGAAGATGACTTGACTGGATTCACTGAATATTTTGTGGTAGTCGTTGTATGGTGGGTGTGTATGTCCTGACTGTGTGTGTGTGTGTTTGTACTAACTGTGTATTATGTCAGATATCTTATTTGGAGTGTGAATTATGAGTGAGGTGGTTGAGATGAATTAGAGTGGATGTGGAATATGTAATGCAATTGTTTAAATTGGAAATCTACACACTGCGTGCTGTTTAAATATATATGCCACAGTCAATTATCCACATGTGTGCACAACTACACACAGACATGTGAATAAGTAATTTCTTACAATGAAGGTATTTGTGTAAACAACATTTTTGATACGTCAATCACAAGGAACGGTCATCTGATTTCTTTCCACGAAGTAGGTGTTGGTAGTGGTTTTTGTGGAGGCGGAGGAGGAGGAGGAGGAGGAGGAGTGTATTCGTACTTCTTTCTAACTTGAAAGCAATTTCTAAATGAAGAAATCCAATCACAACAAATTTAATGAATATGAGCACTCAATAAATTGATTTGTCTGAGTTGCAAATGATGATGTGAACGGTGAGTCTGATTTTGTGAAGCGAATCATACCGCTGACGTGATGATTAGTTAGTGGGTAAGTGGTTGTAGAAACTGCAACATTTGTTTCTATGCACCACATGATGATAATTACAAATCGATGCATACATCGATATGTGCATCACATAATTGTTATGTTAAAGAGAAATCGGAATTAATAATCCATAGTGAAACAGAAGCTACTTAATACGAATATCGATTTGATGTGCATCTACTTACAGTATTAACATGTAGGTCGAAATAAACACAGATTCATACGAGTAAGAAAAGTCAAGAAAGTGTCTTCTTATATTACGAGACACCAGATTGAGACATTCGAATCGACTTTTTTTACGTTCTAAATTAGGACTCCCAGATCTGTAGTTGAACGCTTTTCAATAAGAATCACTGAGTGCTAGTCAAAGAAACAATTTGAACTTCAATCAATTTGCGTTATTGGTCAGAGATCATTCATTACTAATGTTTGTGTAGACAAGTTTTCTACCTGGATTAAATAGATATAGTGAATACATGAGAAATCCAAACCGGCTGGTTCGCAGAATCTAACAATAAAGTGCTGCTTTCAGTCACCTTCCTGTAATCATCAGCATTTAAATGCGCTGATTACAAACTAACTAGTTTACACACTGTTTTGTATGTGGTCAATCAACATCAACTCTGAAATCACGTCACTTTCAGTCGGATAATTATTGTTGGTTACTTCGATTTACTAATGTTTGGAAATGGAGTGAAGTCTGACTTACAGTGGAGAATATATATTGATGGATATAATTGAGTGTCAGATGAACGCCTGTTAAATCATCCATTTTCTTTTGTTTTACGACAACAACAGTGAGTATGTGACTAAGGCAGCATTAACTACACTGTTAAATGGGCTTAGTGTGAATCTCTTTCCAGTGTGACCAGACGACCTATTCATTATGTTATCAACAAATCAGTTAGGACGGCTGGAAGATTGTAATGAAGCTGCAATATCAGAAATCGATGTGAGCATGTGTTTGTGTATTCACATTCTAAGCAAATGAAATGAGAAATGTATCACTGAACATTATATGGAGTATATTCAGATTGATTGCAATGTGTGATATGTTAATGACAGTTGATATCCTCTTCTGTGTTTTAGTAAGTATCTCTGCCTATTACTTGGATAGTCTGTGGTTTGTGTGTCATTGTGGAGTTAATTTTTCACCTTCCAAATGCATTTGTAGATGTTAGAGTACATAAAGTCCACTCTCACCCCCCAAAACGTCTACATATTGCCATGTGATCATAGCTATTGCTTCTAAATATGTGCCGTTGCATGACTGAACATATATAGACTTATGGTACTTTAAGCTAATGAAGAATATGTACACACTCTGTTGCCTAATGAATAAATTTTCGGTACACACTTGTTGACAATTGATACTGAAAACGTCAGTTCATACAAATGAATGAATACTTTAATTATCCCAATAATACTCAACCGGTTACAATTCCATATGTACGAAATTTTCCAGATAATCAAATCTCACATATTAAATATGGTATATACTACTACAATCTCACTGGTGCCAATTTTCAAAGTAAATCCAACTTGACAACATTCAACAACTCTAGATATCTGATTAAACCACAAATACTACATTAGCATATGTTGTCGCTGCCGGATCGTATCGCTGAAGCAGGCAACGTAACTGGATGTACACACTAAGTTAATTAGTTTGATAGATTGAATAGAATAGAGGATTCCATTCTCACTGTTATTGATGTTGGTTGGTGATTGTATCTCACACTAATTAACTATGCAATTCACACAATTCGAATTGATTGAAGAAATGAATGTTGAATTGAAATTCACTAAAAGTAGCAATCAGTTCAATGGGAAGTTCATGTTATGTATGTGGATACTATAACTTGTTTTATGATCACACGTACACACCCACCCAACCCACTAACGCACACACAATCGAATTCAACTAACTGATTTATGTGCACATTAAAATGTTATGATTGTATTGAAAATGGATTTGGTTGAAACTGGGCTGTATCAAACAAATAAACAAATAAGTAAGTAAGTAATCTGAGAATCTGACTATGCTTGTGTGTTAGTTTATTTAGTGAATAATATTAAATGCCTAACTTACAGTTGCAGTGAATAAGGTGATCATCTTCCAGGTGGTAATAACGAGTGGGTCAGATAATTTCGTTAATGTGTACTTCATATATGTACTGAATGAAGGTGAATTTATGTTGATTGTTACGATAGACAGCAATTGAAGCGACATGGATAATTCATGCAGTAGGAACTTGTTGCAGAGTGAATAAAGTTTTAATTGACGGAATGGATATTATTAATTTGTACCTATTGAACGATGTTGTACTTTATTGTATGTAGAATAAAGTATCCACTCACTGTGTGGTCTTATAAAATATCAATCATTTGAATAGTTTAATTCAAATAACGATAGTTCTCGTAGATTTTTGTGAAAAACTTTAGATTAATATGTGAAAATATTATGTTTTGTCTGATTTCAAGACTGCTGACAATATAGCGATTTTGTTTAGTTGATGATTGAACTGCCTAGTTTCTAAGGTCATGTGATGTAGAATTTAAATTCATGTACCCAGTTTGCATTGCAGCATTGTATCACTTAATTAACGTATATCTCATCCTAATCAATTTAACTTGATTGCAATTATTGGTATTTCTTAGTTTATCTGTACTTAGAGTTGAGTGGTTGTTATATTCCGCATAAAAGTAGAAAGAAAAATCTTTTTGTTTAATTAAGGTACCCAGTTACATAACACACATTTCAATTACTCTGATGTCTATATCTTAGATTTAATCTCATCCAAGTTTAGATAGTTATCGTGTAAGTTAACTGACTTTCGAATTGAGGAGATTATCTGTTTTCATAGATTTTTTTATTGTTTATGGTCATGTTGGTGTCGTAGTTTCTAAGGCAGACTCATTATAGCAACAACTTGGAGGGAAGGTATTAAAGATGTTTCTAAGTTCTAGAATATGATGTGGAAGCGTTTAAGTTAAAATGTATCTTCTTGTATATTTTTTTAGATTGATGATAACTGATAGTCTTAGATTAAAATACGTGCATTGGAACTATATACGACTTAGAACTTAATTATTAAGTTGTTCCAATTTTTGAGTTTTCAATCGTGTCAACAATAAGAATCTAACTCCTAATCTTTAGTTAACGTGGCGTACAATTAATCCTGGTACACGTGACTAGTATCAAGTGTTAGGATTGTCACATCAATTAATTTCCACAATTGAAGATAATAGTGGCTATTCATTGTGTCGGGATATCAATATTGATGACTACCCACTTCACACTTATGGATGATGTTACAATGATACTGAATGTTAAAGATTCACTACAAGTGCAGAAAATGTTGTAACATACTAGTGATAGTTATATAATCCTATTTAAATAACTAATTAATGATCCTTTGTTGGACAGTTTCTACGTCTCATTTCGAAGTTCAGGAAGGTGAGTCATCAATGTGACCACATATGCTAATGTAGTATTTGTGGTTTAATCACATATCTAGAGTTGTTGAATGTTGTCAAGTTGAATTTACTTTGGAAATTGGCAATAGTGAGATTGTAGTAGTATATACCATATTTAATATGTAAAATTTGATTATCTGAAAAGTTTCATGCATATAAAATGTTAACCGGTTGTCAACTATTGAGATAATTAAAGTATCTATCAGTTGTATAAAGTAACTATTTCATTTTTTATGTAAACAGATATATTTCTGTATAACTAGATCCTTGTCGTATTTTAAACATTTTTGCAATGTATTAAGCAGTTTAGCCATTAAGTTAAACTGTTATTGCTCAACAGCAGCGAATATCTCAATATCGTGACGTTGAATCAGATCTTTATATATATATATATATATATATATATATATATATATATATATATATATTCTGTTAATTAGGTGGATCGTGTTTGTTTAGGCTTGAATGAAGCAGTATGAGTTGTCCTAACAGCGTAATGAAATAATCTTATGTATGAAGGCCATAGTTTCTCTTTTATCCTTACGTTATTATATGGAACAATAGAAATGAATGTTCATTTATTGAGGTGAGTTGTTGTCATGCGTAATAGTTGTATACAGTTCAATTACGTTTATTATCATTATGAGAGGTTACTAACAACACTTTCAACTTACACTGAATATAACTGATGTGCTGAAGAATTTCAGTTCTTTTTGAAAGTGAATGCTAGAATATTACACTGTTGTCTTTGAATAAATATTTCATTTGAAGCTTTATCTGTTACAAAAATAATTTATAATTTTCTTTTTCAACTACATCAACATGTGCATAGAAAACAATTCACTATAACTTTAATCATATAAACTTGACATTCATGAAGACTAAATGAACTAATAAAAAATTGTCTTAAAATGTTAAATAAAGCAATTACATATTCATGGTATCGTTATACAGTGTAGATGTTTGAAAATAATTGAAATGGGTATCCATTTAAGTTGAGATCTGTCGGTAATGAGATAGTTATCATTAATGACAATAAATGAACCTCGCTCCTATACATTAAAAAGTAATGGAAGTGGGAATATTTCCATTGGATGCTAACCAATTAGTGCAGTTAGTTAGGTATTTGTAGTCAATCTAAAACTTCTAATGCAAATTCTGAGGTGAACACTTTTGTGAAGTTTTAAATTAGAACAATTAATTGTTCATTAATTGATTTCAATATACATTTCAATCATCTATACTTATTTGTATAAATAACAAGAAATTAATTATTTAATAAGTGAAAATTTCAATTTTATACAGTAACATAAACATGACAATAATTTTTTTTTTCAACTATTCAAATTACATTTTATTGAATGCAATTTTTTTTTATTTACAAATTAAATACCATGAATTAAAAGAAAAAAAAACAATAAATTTTTTTTTGAAAAGAATTCAAGAAAAATTTCACATGTTAACTGATTTGATAAATTCCAATTAGAGGAGTTTGTAAAGATAGTTAACTGTTTAATTCAATTTTGATATCACGAATTGATCTGAATCAGACAACCATTGATCACCTGGAAGCAGTGGACAGTTGTTTCGTCTTAGTATGGGACTCCTCAGCAGTGCGCATCCACGACCCTGTCGGGGATCGAACCCAAGACCTTCTGGCTCCGCGGCGAACGCTTTACCATTGGACCACTGAGTCGGGTCCTAACGGTTGACATTTCCAATTCAGCCAATTCGTGATACATTGCGCGACCTCCTCTATGCCATTGGTGAGTTACTGCCTCACACCCGAAACGGTTGAACTCTACTGGTCACGTCTACACACTAGAACTCCAGGAATTACCTCAAGGAGCTAGTCACTAGTGAGCTCATGTTAATTACAATTAGGGGAGTTTGTAGAGATAGTTAACTGTCTAATTCAATTTCGATATCGCGAATTGATAAATTCCAATTAATAATGTGAAACAAATGTGAATGAGTAAGTAATAAGTTAAAAATATATTTCCTAAATGTAGCATTATCTACATAAAAAAATAATAATAAGAATAGTTCAGGAACATACAAAACAATACTTATCTATCCATTCATCCCTGCCCTATTTATCTATCTATCTATCTATCCCTGACCTACCTATTAATCTATCCCTGATCTATCTATCAAATTATCCATGATTTTTCTATATAGCTGTCAATATATATATATATATGTATATATGCATGTATTCTTGATCTATCTACCTTAATTCCTTCTTTACATACATTCCTTCTTTCTCTTTCGAGATCAAATCTTATTTCAATATATAGTTTACATAATTTTCATGACATTTTACTTTTGCATTTTGATGATTACACGGTTATTAATAAATATCTATTGAACACACTGAGAGATAATTAAATAGGAAGTCACAATAAACATCATTTTGTAAATTGATAATCCTGTAAATCGTCGACTTTTGTAATCTATTGTTCATTTAGAAAATCCGTTAATAGAAATTACTTCACTTCTTCAAATTAATTTATTGAGGTTATACCCAATTTATTTTTACGTTCAATGAATACGTATGTGTACAGATAGTTTTCTCCATTCATGATCATTTCATAGGTACGTTTTGTATGACACTGTGAATTGTTGCTATTCGTGATGTCTAAAGTTATTTACAACTGTCTTTTCAGAATATATCTAATTGGTTGGTAGAAAAAACACAAGTAACAACATATTAGTATGCACTCATCACCGAGTGAATAGAAAGTTCATAGAAAATGTTGAATATAGGCTATACTTATCGGACACTGAATGCATTATAGATAACTCCAGTAGGTTTGAATATTATTAATAACAACATTTAAACAGAATCACTTAACTTGTAGAAATATAAATTCTTGCTTGATAACTGAAAGTTATCAGTTATCACACTATTTGTATCAAATCATAACTTAAGTCTGCTGACTATCACCGATTACTCAACATCAAATCACTTTGATTTGTGACTACATTACAACTGCATCGATAGTATTCCAATACAATTGTCTAGATGCTTAATAATTATACTACTGACTGGTTGACAGCGGCATTTAGATAACCATGCTGCGTGGTGCTCCTATATACGTTGGAAACTAATACGTTTTGTGTGGCTAACATCATAGGAGTAACTGAACTGGTAACTCACATTTATTTAGTACTTGTCAAATACCTGAATCAATCATCTATTGAAGAACACAATTCATCGACCAACTGAATATAAGGCTCTTCTAAATGATTTTATCAATAAGTCTTTTCATAGTAGTTGAACCAACGCTTCATATGGATACAATTTTTATGAACATGATATTCCTTAGTACTGTACGATTTATCATTCGTTCGCTTCTGTCTTCAGATTAATGTCTATGAATCTAGAAGAAGTGGTATTTTCTGTAATTAACTGTTCATCTACTGAATCTTTTACGTAGATTTATTTAACTCTTCTTGATGTATCATTTAAAGTGAATTAATCGCTTTATAACAAAGAAAAATCATTAAGACCTGTTTGATTAATTTTTCGAACCTACTAACATTCATCAATTATGTGAATCTGATAAAAATCCTGAAACAATAAAATTGATCTTTCTAGCTATATTAATGAAGGTAACATGAGAAATATGCCAAAAAAATAATAAAAAAAATTGTTTGACAGAATAATCTTTCAAAAATTGGCGTCATTAATAGAAAAAAAATATGTTTCGTTAATCACTAAGCACTAACGAAGTGACATATTTTGTGTGGGATGAAATATTCCACTTAGTTCATTAATTTTTATTCTGTGCTTGGAAATAGATGTTGAAATAAGAACATTTTGTATATATGACTCTCGGACCAGTAAAACTTTGTGACTGATAAAATTTAGTGTTAGATGTTTATAGGTAGGAAACTGTATAGTACTTAGGTTTCGTCCTAATTGGTATACATCAGAGAACTGAAGCTACAATCCTGAAGGCACTAGTAATCTTTGTGCATTTCGAACCCACGTCATTACGTTACACACTCTGACAAGCTATTATTAAGTTAAACAAAGTAACTATTTGCCTCAGGTAGGTTATTAACAAGCATAGTGCACTGAGTATTGAGTAATCAATATCACGTTTGTATAGTTTTTACTTCTATAAGAGGTTGCGCTGCCCGAATGATTGAATTGCACAGTACT
The DNA here is from genome assembly GCA_034768735.1 of Schistosoma mekongi. Lineage (NCBI taxonomy): Eukaryota > Metazoa > Platyhelminthes > Trematoda > Strigeidida > Schistosomatidae > Schistosoma > Schistosoma mekongi. Next base: position 14,892,476 of record CM068312.1, on the reverse strand, counting down.
CGTCAGTTCTCTCAATATTACAGGCATGCCCATCTCATGCAAAACCTAGATCAAGCATTGTTTTCTTCTCACTACATGTAGCGTCAAAATATACTGAATCATATAAATTAGTTATAATACTAAAATGTAATTGGTATAGTTCAATTCGTGGCCATTTAAAGTAATTAAACATATCTAAATTTTGTTTTACTTGTGAAATGTCAATTTACGCATGTGTTCGATTTCACACTTATACGTTCTACTTAATGATTATGATTAACTGTCTTATTTGCAAATGAAAAACGGAGTAATCACCAAACTGTTCTGCTAACCGCGGAATTGTAGCCATCATAATAGTACATTTTTGAAGGTTGAAATATGGCGAATATATGCACTAACAGATTCTGGTGAATCATGTAGCACAATTCGTTGATCTCCTCTGAACGTTTTAAAGAGGTGCAACGTTTTTAAAAGCTTCAAAGTGAGGTGAAGTTTAGAGGAGTAAATGAGTTAAAAAATTTAGTTGCCTTCTAACATAAGGTTCATCTGTATCTTTTCGATGATTGTCGATGTAAATTCTTTATGTTAGAAGAACCTTGGGATGTCCTCTGTTGTAAAGTTTGAAAGGCAATGACCATAGAGGTAGCAGGTAGTTTATACTATTCTGGAAATCAGGAGAATACTGTATATTATCTTTGGCCATCAACTTCGAATCCATGTCTATCATGTCTATTATTCAAGCAACAGTAGGTCTTTTTCTAGTTCCTTCTTAATTTCACTGCATTCTGATTTTAAATTATGAAAGTAATTGCAATTTCCGGACTTACTTGAACAATGAATATGCACATTTTACTTCTCAATAGCTGCAGGTTACTTAATCTGGCCTTCACAACGTTTAGAGTAGTTTAATATGTCTGTCAACACTATTCTGATGTTAATTTCTTTACTACTATTTGTAAGTTGTTGGTTTAATTAAATAATTAATTAATTAAAAGTTGTTCAATGTCAAATATTTGTCCAAACATGTTGACACTAATATGTACACCAACATTTGTTTTCTAGTAGTTAATACTACTGAAAACAGGTTTAATTGTACTCTCACCTGAAATCAACATAAATTTCAATACAATATAGAGTTTCATTTCCATAAATTAAAACAAATTGTTTAATTCTATCACAAAGATTCATGTTAAACTGAATGTGACATTATTATAACTAATGTTCCCTGACAATTTGATAAAGCATATGAAATGACTGAAACATGCAGACACTATTATATTAGAATTTTATATCATTCATTAGTTTAAGTTAAGCCACTAATAAGATTCAAGAATCCACACTAAAAAGCTCTTTAGTCGAAACATCACGTTACTCAACAGTTTGAATCAACCACTCAACACGTTAATACACCTCACAATATGTAATATACAAGTTTCTCAGCCAACTCATAATCATTAAAACACTCAACTAACCACTATCCAACCGTTGGCGTCTATAACTTCAGTCAATTCGTGATTTATCTACACGATCCAATCTGTTATTATCAGTAGCAAACATACACACGCTTGACATGATTTCACCACATTCGTCCCGTTTTCTCACATATACTCCAGGAATTATCTCATTCCGTTGATTACATCCGAGTATTACTAAGATTATTTAGTATTCATTGATTGCTATAAATTGGTATGAGTTGAGCAAGCGTCGAAAAGTGATGGAGATGGATGAGGTTAGGTGGATATATTGTGAATTGACTGAAATTCAAAATATCAACTGTTAGGTGCAAACCGGTTCGGTGCTTTAAAGATAACGATTTCGCCATTAAACTTGAAGCTCCTCAGTTCTACTTTTTGTTAAGGAGGCAAATGTGCATTACTAAAGAGTCCTATGCCACAACGAAACTGATTTCCAATGAGCGCTATCAAATTTCAGTTGTTGTTTAGCTCAGTTTATTTAGGGATATTAAATTCAAAGTCTGTAATTTTCACAATACATAATTACATTCATCTCATTAGTGTCACTAAATCACGATGAATGAATTTGCCACTAATCTAAGTATTAGCTTCTGCGTAGCCGGTCGTGAGTTCGTCAGATCATACGAAATAAATGTAATTCCGTAACTTATTTCGATTATTTGTTTTTAAGAGATAATGTTTATATCGTTCTTCCGATGTTGTTACAAACCACAAATGATTAGTCTCTGTTACAATTACTACCATCCTGAAAAAATCACCCCAGTATGACGTTAGTTTAAAAGTATGATTAACATTGGATTAAGGCTGATATGTACTAATGCACAACGTGCATTTTGCCCTATTGGAACTCGTCAGTTATGTGCACCTGTACTCAGTTTAGACATACACACAGTGACACACTAGTCATTTGCATGTTTTAAGGGGAGCCTTGTAGTAGGAAGTTAATCTCAGCAAAGTCAAATGAAGAAAGTATAACTTATAGTAGGACATCTAAAAAGAATTGGAACTAAGTAGGAGTAAGGGTCAGTTGTGATGAACACCATTAGTGGTCGACAGTTCTAATGATAAATAATGTATTTGTAAAATTCCTGTGTGTAGTAACTTATTAAATATTCAAGGGTGAGTAATCGTAACTCAGTAACTTATTATAATTCATAAAGTGAAATTCCTTATGCACCTCATTTAGATTCAGTCTTTAATCACTAAACATGAGGTACAAAACTTTCTGTTCGATGTTCCTTTTTGCCTAGAAAATAAAGTATGTAACGTATCTATTTTCGTTTTCTTCTATTGTTATCATCATTATACCAATACATAATTTAATACGTGATACAATCATATCACCGGAATAAAAGTAAATTCATGAACTAATTAGGGAGTTTCGTACGAATGCGGAAATCCACAGCAGTCGATACCCCAGACTATACACCAGGTGCTTCAGGTTGATCACGAGCACCTAAACCTCTGCACCACTGGGCCGGCATCTAATAATAGAATCCCCACTTCCATCAAGTTGTTATACACAGCATGACAATCATTCATTGTCATTGGTGATAATTATCTCACCCCTGATAAACCTGAACTCCGCTAGTCACAACTTCTCATTAGAGCTTCAGGAACATCCTGAAGTTAGTCACCAGTGAGCTGATTATTATAAATGAATTCAGTTAGTTTATGGTGATTCGTATTTTTATTTGATTGAATACGTCACAGATTGATATTGGCAGGGTATCATTGAAAACATAGAAATACTGGGGTGGAATCTGGGGTCTACACTGCTAAGGAGTTTCACACTAGAACAAAACGACTATCCAGTACTCCTTGGCTTTCAATGGTACCCTGCCAACATCAAACTGTGACGTATTCAATCAAATAAAAAAAAATACTAATCTCTACAAAAATAACATTCTCACTTTAATTAAAAAGTTATTTAATAATAACTACTCTGTCAAACATTGTTTAATGTACAATTTCCTCTATTTTTTTCTCTTTGTATAACAACAATATTTCATAATTCAAATGTGAATACAAATAATTATACAATAATTATGCATATTTACTACTGAATAACACTAATTAGTAAACACGGTCAACAAAGTATAAATGAATAAATATTACAAACTAGTAAAAAAACTGATTTCATTCTATTGAAAACATGTTTCATATGAATAAATATTTGTACCTGTTTTTTTTTTATCACTATTAATGTTGTAATTCCATATAATTTTGTGTGTGTGTGTGTGTGTTAAATAAAAGTTCATGTGTACCTAGTGATTAATTTATTACATTTTGTTAATTACTAACATAATATCTACCATTAACTGATCACTGAGTAGTAAGTGATCATTGTAATGTTAGTTAATAGTAACTTGTTAATAATAATTAAGTTACCATGTAATCGCTAATTTTAATGATACGACATACTATGCAGTATATTTCAAATGAAGGTAGTTTAGTATGGTCTATAGGAAATCTTAGATCATTTTTTTTTTATATTTTGCTACTCATCAAAAATGAGTATCTGTAGTCTTGAGGGAATCGATCCTCTCTGAAGGATTCAATCGAAAGTCATCTAGTCACATAATCTGCGATTGTTATCATTGTGAAGTTTGATCGATGCAATTCGATGAATACTTTATAGGACTAGAAAACACCGCTCTTATCGGTACTACGTGATCAACCACTGTAGACAACGTAACCCTACACGATGTATTTCGTAGCCCAGCTACCTTCGTGTTAACGGCAGAATTTTCTTGGCAGCATCAGTCCCCTTAAGGTCTCATGTCAAGCGGAATTATACTTAGGTTCAGGATTTCTTACTTACTGAATTAAGCCACATTTCATCAAAATATGATATGACCTTGTGCCTGCTCTGTTTTAGATCTACAAAACTGTCTCGCACTATTCATTCTTGATTACCTGATACAAAATATTTCTATTCTGAAGCTTTAATCAGAAAGAATGTGATGTATTTTAGATTACTATGACTAAGAAAAGCTCACAAGATTGCTTTTATCACATAACAGACAATGATATCACACACTGTGCATAAATCCAGGGTAATAGTAATTCAATAATCAAGTGATTATTATATGAATAAAAAACATGAATTCCATAACAGAACAAGGTTAACTTGAAAATTGCAACTAAGCTAGTATTAGAAGTCAGTTGATATTGCCACAACATCATCAATGTTTAGTAGATATGTATTATATCAAGCACTTTCAGTTATATTTTCATTCAGTATTATTTAAGTTGGATTGTGACTGGCAAGTGAGATCCAGAGTGCACGTTCCGTCATATTTTGGACTCACCGGCTGGATATATCTGCATCCCAATATTGATGTTCACACTGGGATGCACATATATCAACAGAGACTGACCAGCTTCAGTCCATAACAAACCAACGGGAATATACAAGTTATTCTTAATATTTGCGTTCATTTAGTGAGTGAAACTTTCATCCGAGATTTTATTTAAGGCTCTTACTATCACAATTTTTATATTTTACATTTCAGTATGCTGAATTACACTAAACTGACATGTTCATAATAAAATGTTACAAATGATTTCAGCCACTTGAAATGAAAATCACACTGAAATATGCTACATTCACTAGCTGAATGATCAAGAAATAAGAGACAATCCTAAATGTATCGCACACTTAATGAACATTGGAACTTTGTGATTATCTCCTCCACCTAAGTAACATCCATCATTACAAATTGCTCATAAAGTTTCAGCTATCATTCTTCATGTGAACTTACGGTTTTGTACTCTGATTATTTAAAATAACTTTGATTAGAAGATTGATGACTATTAAGGTGTAAACACCCTGAGAACAGTATTGTACTGCGAAGTGATAGAAACCTGGTTTTGCATTATATATGCATCATATACATCACATTATTAACATTAGAATTCCTCTATGATTGGCCATTAACGTGCTCTGTTGATCCCGTACTTTATTGATTGCGAGCCATTATTGTGTTGTCGTTATTTGGACCTTTATTTTGATTGCCTTCTCCTCTAACCCAGTACCTTACCTTACATTCATTTATTCGTCTTCTTACTAAGAGATTGGGTCAGTTTTGAGAGTGATTAACAAGTGACTTAAATGTCATATTCTGGTACTCGTTGTGTTCCTTCCGCTCAATATTTTTGACGTTTTGTTTATATCCATAGCCACAATCGTTTATTTACATTGATATAAATTAATATCTGTTGTGACGTTTAACTGCTAGCGGTGTTTACACAGAAGAGTAACTACTTCGTCTTTTATACTGTTTCTCTTGGATCTATGTCTATAAAATCTGATGTCAGTCAAGTGCAGACAAATAATAGTAGTTCAATTTTTCTGAAGTATGATGTAGTGATACAATTGTTCACAAAAAATTAACGGTAACTAACTTGCAATTACACCATCCAGTATAAGAGGACGTAGCACATCAAAATCCTCCATATGAGATATAAACATTCATCATCACTTCAAGTTATCAAGGTAACCATTCAATATAGGTTGACTGTACATAAATAAATGAGTTGGTGTGATTTCAAACAGATCAGATTTAATTTGTGGTAGTTTTTTTGTCACAGATATATTGTGATTGGGTTTCACTAAAAACCAGAGGTTAGCATACATCTACTACGTCCAACCAAGGGACTTCACGGTTGTAGTATCCACCGCTATCTACATCGAAAAGTGGATCCGAGGACATTCATGTCTCACAGCAATATCTTAACCATCAGCACCTACTGGTCGGCCGTTGTTTAACAGAAGGATTCATGCTTCAAAAACTTGTGGTGTTGCGTGATTTTCATCCATGCTGGGGACGAGATGATTATCATAAATGATATTGGATGACCATCATGCTACATCACAAATTAATTGGAGTTAAAATCGTACCACTGGGAACCGGATAGCTTAGTGATACTGATGGTCAAGTAGTCACTTTACTACCCGAAAGTCTCAGGTTCCATTTGTCGGTGGGGTCAACTATGCACACTACAACTGTGGGGTCGCATACTAGGAAGAAATGGAGTCCAGTGTTCTACGGGCCACCTAGTCCTACAGTCTGCAACGGTTACCACTGAGTGACTCAAGCAGCGACTGATTTCCTATATTACCGCATTCACGTAAAGTTACTTAGACCGTTGGACGCATTAAAACTAGGTCGACAAATTTCTCCCAACACTATAAAGGACTTGACAAACACCAAATTTGTCATTATGCGTTGATCAACAAATGTATACTTGGTGCATTATCTGTCACTGATCTCATAATTTTCTGAGCAAAAGTGTGAAATTATTACATGACATTATCATATAGTATATAGTTCTGATGAAGCAATAATTGAAAAGATATATATGCTAGTGAGTGATTAGTGTGATTAGTGGTGTTTAAAAATATTGGCTTGAGCTAGTTACCCGTTAGAACCTTGACGATCGTGCAATATCACGAATTAATAGAAGTTGGATAAGTATACTAATGGATACTAGTTAAGTGGACCGCTTATTACACTCACGTACCAATGTCTGTATATCTCGAATTCAATTCTAGATAGAATAAAGAATATATACTTGTGATAAGCCTATTTAATATTTTTGGATTTGCAGCAATTGTCCTTCTGTGATATGGAACTTCGAATATATTCAGATTATAAGGTGTATACAGTGATATGACGTTTATGCTACCTGAACTTAGTAACATTTTGGGCTAATTAGTCTAATGAGCAAACTGTTGACATTCTAAGCAAGAAATACAGATACAACCAGCTGATAAGTTCGGATGAACAGTGCAGCCTAAATCCCAATACCTGCTTCAATCTATCTATTCTAAAGCATTTCAATTACATTTTCTAAGCTATCCAGATATTGGAAATGTTTGATAGTAGTTTATGGCCTATTGTAATGAATGACTTGCAACCAGTCATAATGCGAATCTTTAATTGAAACAGAACTGTTTGTCGGCATATTAAATTTTTTGTTTATCCTTTAAAAGCACAACAGATAAGTAGATCATACAATCCATACCACATATGGGTGGTAGATAATGGAATTTGAACAATGAATTTATAATTACAATTTACATGTTTATTCAACAGTTGATGCTGTGAATTCCCTACTATAACAGTAAACCTACTATTATTAGAAATGATATTCATGAAATAATTATTAAGTAACCTAAACACCCATACACACACACACACACCGTATTATGTGCAAAAAAGAATGCTTTTTGTACTTTATCATACATTAATATGTACATACATTGTGGTATTATGCAAACTGCTCTCATCATTTGGATATATTAGATCTGTTGTTCAAAAACAGTATATTATTGTACTAAATATTATTCAGTAGTATATATGCATAATCCAGAATAATTATATATATGTACATGCATATTACAGTGAATGTGAATATAATGGTTACCACGACGGTCAAATTAATTAATGCAACATTCACATCAGATATGCCTGTTATGTAACCTAATACGAACACAGAATTCAAATATATACAAATATAGATAAATTGTGACCATTTGAAAATATGTGCATACAAAACAATCGGTTACATATTTATTATCTTCCAAGTAAAGAAAATACAACAGACTACATTTGTTCTAAATTTCTTTCGTCAAAATTCAATAAGCGCCTACTGTATTCACCACTTTCAAGTTCTTTCTTTCCTTTTTTATTTTATTATGGCTAATCGATCCATTACATGGATCTCAATAGTGTAAGGATGTGATAATCAGTTTATAATCATTTCATATTAATATGCTTAATGACTAACTATAAACAGACTCAAAATCATAAGGATTAGTGTCATTCAACTGCAAGAATATCAAGTTCAACGATGACATAATAAGTAATAGGGAAATTATCAAAACAAGTAACGTAAGAAGCTAGTTGAATTAATGCAGCATAAAAATTCAATGAAGATTCTTATTTACAACGATGTCAATTACAGAAGGTGTGACATCTAAATTATGGTAAATTTTAATAAAATTGTTATCCATGAATTGAGACATAGATTGTCGATATTAATAAACTTGATTTATGCTTTAACTACAGACTGACTTCTGAAGAAGCAGTTGTAGAGTTCACACCGCTTTACTATGATATCTAACAAAGAACAATCAGTGACGGATAGAAATAAGTGATTTTAACTGCAAAAACATAGGAAAAGATTACATTGTAAAGATTTTCGGAGATTCAAAATATCACAGGGATCAAGGAAAAACTACCTAATGGGCATAATCGTAATGAATAATTTTAAATGTAATCACAGTTAACACAGCTTTCAATGAAATTTTATAATGAGCGCTATCTGCTTTACGAATAGTTCAAACACTTGAATAATATTGAAAGAATGTTTAGAAAGGATTACATAACCAACATTGATAAGATGATTCTACATTGATCTGTTAATAAACTCATTTTCACCTTCGAAGTTAAACATTGTATAATATTCTAAGAAGTGGCCACAGAGTATTCTAATCGTGCAACCGTTGTAACTAGATATACACAGACAGACAGACCTGTAGATGAAGTAGGAGCAGAGATATGATGCATTAACATATAATAGATCAGATGATGAAGACAATATGGAGCCTTACAAAATAAATAGTTTTCATATGCTATCACGGCATGCGATTTCTGAAAGATTTCACAGTCACATTTATACACTTACTCTCCTCGTTACAATGGATTGTTGCAAGATGTTAATGATGTGGATATCTTCGTTATAATTGATCAGTGTATCATCCCTGCGTATGTCAATATAAATATGATTGTTAAGCTTCTGTTATGACGTGAAGAAAGAGAGGAAGGAGGATTTGGTTGGTAGACGCAAACACCAATGAAGTATGTCTAGTTGATAATGTGCAACTGACCTAAGCTCACTCACCCCCAGGCCGACAATAGAAGAACCAGAACTGGGAACCGGAAACTGAGAACAGAGGACCGAGATCAGAGAACTGAGAAGGTATTGTATTTTAATCATGCCTTTATATATACATAAAACCAGACCACACGTTAAACCAATCAATAATGAAATATTGATACAGAACAAAGGAAATAGTGGCTGTGAATGGGGATAACTTGTACGCAACAAAGTAACCGTAGTGCATAGTAATAAACAATATACAAAGAATAAATACATTAGACGGGAGAACCAGGTAAGGAGAAAGTAATAGTCATAGAAATAAAATGATTACATTTCTCTTGAATAAAATAATGAGAATAGTCCTCCAAAATACAGTTCTGAAAGTTCACTACTTTTCTTTAATTGCCCGACGTAACAGCTTCATTAAGTGATATTGTCAAAAAGAAAATCCTGTTTACTGAGGTCCACAATCATAAAAGGATTAAAATAAATAAATGAACAATAAGACAATACCGTTTGAGTAGAAGTTAATTTACTGTGTGTGCATCAAAAAAATTTCGTAGAGGTTTAACTCCTTTTTTACATTAACTATAGTGTTAAAAATCTTTTCTGGGACAGACTTCAGGAAATTCGATTAAGCCACTAAGAGCTTTGATGAAACTAAAGACATCCCATTCAATCCCTTTTCAATGGGATTTCTAAAGATTTTGACTTGGTATTCTTTATTTGTCTGTGATATAACTCTCTAACTCCTTTATCTTTCACCAGTATCCATGAATTGTAATGATTATTTCTGGTACACAAAAAAGTATTTTACACAATAGAAACTTACTAAAGCATGTATATTCTTACTCCACCTCTATATTCTGATTTGCCTCCTAGCATTTATTATCTGTCCCAGTTGAGAAGTCCTTACGTGGTAATCAAAATTTTCAACTACACAACTTATCAGCCTTACTATATATCCTTCTCTATACATATGCACACGGAGAGTGTTTAACAATGATTACCACCGTTAAACGTCATAACTAAAACTTTGGATTACTGATCATAACTTCAAATGCTTCAAATTTCATTCAAGCTGTATCCTGTGTCCAAAATTGTTCAGGGATTGATGATCGTCAGAGCATTACTATCTTACAGATATATCTTTCTGTTCTGTAGTTGCGTTACGAACCCGCCATTCTATTTTTCGTAATATTTGTAACTTTATCGCTTTGATAATAGAAACTTATACCTGCACCTCATCAGGGATTCGGGCCCAGAAACTTAAAGTTTTAATATCGAAATTGTTACCTTTAAAACACCGAACCCGTTAGCATCCAACAGTTGATATTTTGAATTTCAGTCAATTCACAATATATCCACCTAACCTCATCCATCTCCATCACTTTTCGACGCTTGCTCAACTCATACCAATTTATAGCAATCAATGAATACTAAATAATCTTAGTAATACTCGGATGTAATCAACGGAATGAGATAATTCCTGGAGTATATGTGAGAAAACGGGACGAATGTGGTGAAATCATGTCAAGCGTGTGTATGTTTGCTACTGATAATAACAGATTGGATCGTGTAGATAAATCACGAATTGACTGAAGTTATAGACGCCAACGGTTGGATAGTGGTTAGTTGAGTGTTTTAATGATTATGAGTTGGCTGAGAAACTTGTATATTACATATTGTGAGGTGTATTAACGTGTTGAGTGGTTGATTCAAACTGTTGAGTAACGTGATGTTTCGACTAAAGAGCTTTTTAGTGTGGATTCTTGAATCTTATTAGTGGTTTAACTCAGACTAATGAATGATATCAAGTTAAATTAAAACGTTGTTTGAGTAATGATGATTTCGGATGACTCACGAATATCATCATCCACCTTGCAATTTAAGTGTAAACATTCAAACTGGTAATCGTACTTGGAGTTAACGCGTCATGAAAATATGTTTTATTTTATTTGTATTCATGTTTGATTTAGGAGGCTTGTTTATCAGGTGAATATCTTCTTTTTAACATAAAGAATACACTGAAGTTAATCCTTTCTGTTATTAGCATCACCGTCGAACCTGCGTCGTAAAATGATTGATTTCTTTTTCTTTTGTTTTTAGTTTCTCAAATTTAGTGTTGAACTTTTTAGGTAACCAATATCTCCCAGACAATTCCCAGTTATGGATTATTTGTCCAATTATGACATAAAAAAATAAATAATAATAGCTTTATTCAATAGTATGCTTAGTACAATATGAATTTTCAGCATGTAATGTCTCAACAAGTTACGGTAACATAAGGAACAGGGGTCTTTGCATTGCATAATAATCCGTATTTTAATATCGAAGATTTCTAATTAGGTTGGCTCTTACAAATTTTTCATCACATAGAACATGTGCTAAATATGGAATAGTGGAGCATTTATATTATTCTTTACGTGCTTGAATCCTAATGTAGCAGCGTCGCATCCTGTCAGAACATATACAAGGTGAAAGATGTAAATGAAGGGGGGGGAGGTGGTTTATATCAGATAGAATAACACTAGATAGCTGTCTACAACCGTCCTAGTAATAGCGTCCTAGTTCTCATCACGCATTGTACTAACAGTTTTTCAGTACTCTACGCAATATAACATAGTCTTTTCTCAAAAGTCCAGGAAAAAATAATGGGAAACAGTATAAAATATTCGGCAATATACAGGAACCGACAAATTTTAATAATAAGTGATTGGTAATACCAAAACTAGGTAATCGCTTCATATAGTACATTAAACGAAAAACCCTCTTTGATATAAGCAAAACACGCAAAAACCATGGTTGATCAGAACTAAAAGTTACACCAAGATAAGTAGCATTCGATATAGTCTTAATTGTAGAGTCTCTAATTCTACAAACATCGTGCAAATTCACAAGAGAATTTAGATCTTTTTGCATGTCTAAAAGTAAAATTGACTGTTTGATTAAGTTAAAGACTATTTAAACTAGACTATCGTTCAACATTCGCTAAGAAACAATTTAATGAAGAAGAAACAGGCGGACAAATAGTAAGATCGTCTGCGTACTTAAAAGAGGTAATTTTCATCGAAGACAGCAGGTCATTCAAGGAAAATGTGAAAAGAAAAGTGGAAGGAACAGCACTTTGAAACACGCTAACTTCTACTAATAGGTGAGCGGAGTACTTCTTTTTGTACACAGTATATCTCACTGTTTTTAAAAAATAGGAATACAGCCAGTTGATTATCCAGCTTTCTATGTTCATAATCCCAATTTTATTCAGTAGTTCAGGTCTAGGAACGTAGTCAAACGCAGAAGCGTAGTCGGAAAACGTACTTTGAACATATTTTGCACCCTTTTTTAAGCTAGACACTATAGTATGATCTAAGACAACTGCCGCGTCCATTGTACGTCTATTGCACCTGTATGCAAACTGGTATAGGTCTATATGACCTTTCATTGTTAGCTACAGCTTACGTAGTAGAAGTTTTTCCATAGTTTTGAGAAATGGAGAAGTTATAGTTATGGGTCTAAACTTAACATTACTACCAGAAGACACTTTTTACAATATAGGTGTTATCTTTATCTTCTTCCAAGCTTTTGGTATTACACTTGTAGAGAAAGACTAGTTGAAGATACTAATCAGTAGCTGATACAAAACATTAACACATTTCTTGAAGGGAAGGTTAGGAATATCATCTCATCGTCTACACATGACTTCTACGCACCATTGAATAGCTCATTTACGACATACTTAATGGATAATCAAAGCTTTGTCAGTCTTGTATATGTAAAGTTCAAGTGTTTACTAGAAGTCACCTGTTTTCACCTTTAAAAGAACTAGTTTTACAACAATGAAGTATTCGAGAACTAGATTCAACTGTGATAAGTTTGAAGATAGAAGTGTGAATTATAGAAATGATGTGCCGGGCACCTAAAGAAGATTGATTAGATTATTACAGTATTTTTAGTTATATTCAAGGTGAACAATTTATTTCTACTACAATTCAGTCCCCCCTGCTTTGTCCTTCCATTTGACACTTTAACTGTTATTATATCATTTCTTATTGATAAACTATGGTTAATCAGTTGTGTATACGTACTCCAGTTCACATTCACTATTGTTACCATTTTACATTAATGTTAGTTTCCTAACTGGTTAACGGTGTGGTCTGGTTTTGTATGCATATAAAGGAATGCTTTGAAATACAATTAATTATGATTCTGTCTAAATGGTCTATCGTCTCGTTCTTCTATCTCCGGGTTATGACCGAGTGGGCATAGGGTAGACGTGCAGTTATCGACTAGACACATTCAACAGGCTTTTCATTCAATCAACCAATTTTCTTTGCGTCATAACAAGAAAGCCAAATCAGTCGTGTGGTGTTTAAGGACTCGTTGTGATAAATCAACCATTCACTATATCACTGTTTGTTTAACTGATGTTAGTCAATAGTCTAAAACCACAAGTACAACATTTACATTTACATTTACCATATACACACAATTGATCATATTCAAAATCGAGTTGATTAAATTCTGTCAATTTCACAATATCATAAATTAACTGATGTCCACCCAAACTAGTCCAGCCAACTGATATTCATTTTCTAAATGCACTAGTTTATTATTTTCAAATGCTCCTATAAGTTACTTATTAACTATCTTTAGTATAAAACTATTAATTTATATCTAAAATTCACTAAATTCAGCTACACCTTAATGTTTATTAAATGACCTTAACCTAACTATTTACTAAATGTCTCTAGTCTTTGTTAATTCATTAATTTATGAAAGTACCTTAGTTTCATTACAACAATTTAAGATAATGAATTACTTAACATTTTGATTTTCAACTTTATAATACTGAATATTTAACGAATTGATCAATCTATCCTGTTGTACACAATCATATGTATTTTGTTTTATACCCAACTACCGTCTACCTAGAAGAATGATAACGACTGAGGCAGAAGTTGTGTAGATGGAAGCAAGGGGAGGAGACTGAAGTAAACTTGGCATCACTGTCTTAATATATAGATTAGGAATATGAATAATATATTTCTACGTAGAATCAAATAAATTCCATTTAGGATTTCTTTTTTCTAATGTAGTCAACTCAGATAAGAAATGGTGGTAACAAGTGTGTGTACATTAGTGATCAAAGGTAACGCAGGAAAATGTTGCTCCACAGCTAAATATTAACGATCTAAACAAATATTTCAGTAATGACTAAAGTTGGAAGGAAAAATATAAGAGCAACTTTGAGCTATGTGTTTTCAAATATCTTTCTTAAGATTTAGTGTGACCTCATAACTAGCGACGGAGTTCAAACTTATGGCAAATGAAAGAGTTGACGCCAACAACAAAAGATATATCAACACCTTCTATCACACATTGATTGGAGTTGGATATATGAACCATTTTATGATAACCATGTGGTTTGAATGAGACTTGAAGATCTTGGATTAGATCTACTATGATGTTGTGTGCGTTCATCTCTGAGGAGTCTCACAATAAGATATAATACTTGTCCAGTATTACTCAGTTTCAACTGTACAACCTACATGCTAAATTAATCTCCCGAAAATTCCCATAACAAAATTGCTGATTAAATTACCCTCCACAGCTTCTACATTTTATAAATTGTCTAGAGAAACTGCCCAAAAATATGTAACAGAATAAACAAGCTGGTGAAAATACTCCAGAAAATAAAAAGTGAATTAAGCATTACTTGCTGCTTCGTCAAATAACTAGGGCCGCTTTCATCCATTATCCCAATGTTATATGGCCTCCCAAAATTTCATAAAATCAATCTCCCTTCTCACCGTGTACAGAATATTAATAACTTTCAGTATCATGTCACCATCAGACGGTTAACGAACATTTTACAGTTGGTCAGAAATCACCTCAATTGATATAACACACTTGACCGAGTTGATGATCCAGTCATAGATGTCAATGTAACCAGTAAGAAAATGATTTCACCAAATATTACTTCTCGATTCTGTACTGATGAGACATGCGACGAAAATGTGTGACGACAATGCGAATAACAATCTTGATATGTGCATTCCGAAAAATGCCATCTAGTTGAAGTACTTTTACGAAATGCTTTTGTTAGTGGGATATAGACCGGATTAAAGCATGCTCAGTGCATGATCGTGATGGTGCACGCTGATTGGCTATTTCTAAACCAATCAGCTCTAGTGGATTGTTGCAGAAGATTCTGGACGCTTCTTATGTAAATACTATAAATACATTAACGTTTGTCTAACTAACGATTCCTACTTCCGTCTACCCTTGTTATTTGGAATATAATTTGTTCCTGTTCAAACGTGTTCTGATTTGGGATCTTGTCGAGTGTTCGGTGTCTAAGAATACTAAGCAATAGGAGTAATTGGGTCGTTATATCTTAGGAACCTAACAGCTTTCAACATACGGTTTACATTTAATAAAGAGTAATACTGACAAAAGGATTGGGCATCGATGAGGTCACCACTGGAGACTATTCTAGCTGGTTGTTTCATACCATTACCCCACTTGTATAAGAAATTTATGCATGATTCACTGACCACTTTTGACGAAAATATCCACATCATCACCTTGCAACAATTCAACAGTTGTCACCAACCAATTAATTTCACACTGAAATCAGAAAAATCTCACAATTTCATTTTCCTGATGTATTGGTGATAGAAAGACAAGATTCCACCGTAGAAACATTCATATACAGGAAACCAACTTGAAATGAATAATATTTCATTTTTCGTATCTGCATTCCATTTCCTTACATCAACAACCACACGAATATGCGAATACAAGTCAACTGATGATGAACTATTTAAAATGTCCTAAGTGTCGATCAAAAAGTGATTTGTCAGTCCACCAGGTCTATTGAAGGCGACGTTAAGTGAGAGGAACAACGTGGACATTATCTCATTGCACCGAGGTGATCGAAATTTTAAGTATGACATTGGTAATATTGAGAAACTGACTATGTTACAATGGTTGCCCAATTCGAACACTCTCTGACAACATCTCACGATATTATACAATGTGGAATTTTGAAGGTGAAAATGAGTCTATTAACAGACCAATGTAGAATCATCTTATTAAGGTTGATTATGTTACCACTTCTCAATATTCTTTTGATATTATTTATGTGTTTGAAGTATTTGTGTAGTAGGGAGTGCTTATTCAAATCCTGTTTACTGTATACATTTTTAAGTAGCTGTAGACTGCTCTTCAAAAGGTTCAAAAATACACCTATATAAGTATAATGAAATTGTACTAAATAATTGTGTTAAAACTCTCATTTCACCATTGTCTTATCTCTTTCTCTTGTCTTCCTTGATTTTTATTTAGTTGTTGCTGATCTTTAGTAATGTTGCTTCATGTGACAATGCTGTCAATAACAAATCAAACCTTTTCAGATACTGACACTAACAGGTTGAATTGATAATAATGGAAATTTAACGGAAAAAATGTAAAAGTTTATTATCAACTTAACGGATATTAAGAAGATAATGAATAAGCAGCAATTACAACATGTAAGCAATGATTAAAATGGACTATGACAAAAGAATCGATTACGCAGGCTTCTTTTGAATGCTGCTTTCATTATACATCAAGATTCACTTAACATCATGATGAAGCCTGTTAATAGTAACTTGCTTATTTAGAATAACTTTCTTACTTAGCAACAATTTCACTTCTTCTTTTGAAATAAATCAAAAAAGACAACAACAACAAGTTGAAAATTATTCCACATCTCAACAATCCAAGTACACTGTCGACGTCATACGTCAAGTCTAAAATACAGTTTGAATTTTGCATGTTTCACTTAATTTTCTTTTTTTAATTGAGACAAATAAAACTATATTTTTCACTGCAAATTTTCTTGCTTATTCTATTCTTCACTGTTTATTCATCTCTAAGTTATAAATGTATGGTGACGAATGAGATGAAGTAAAGCATATGAAATAAGGTTTTTTTCGAAAGGAGATAAATCATGTGTAGATTAGTCGACACCAGATTGCGTCGATTACGTCGTCATCTGTTTAGTCGTTTTTTTCGGCATTCATAGTTTTATTTTGTTTACACGAGACAAAACATCCTCAATGTTTTCACTTCATTTCTAATCATTTCACGTTATCTTTCACTTTATAATACTTTACATAAAAATGTGTTTTTGTTGGCAATTGAAAATGTTCTGATTGTTGGTGAGGATTGTTTCATGCCACGTCGAATAAACGTAATATAACTGAATGGGGGAATCTAAGGAATTTATCATTTAGATGTATCTATCAAATTTCAGTGTTCAAGAGACCTAAACTAAGTTTATTCTGTCTAAATACTGACGTATTGTTTACTGTAGTATTGGATAGTGATAAGTCACTACTTAGCTAACTATATTAGCAAAGGTATGTTGAGATTTGATTAATCTTTGTTCATATATGCGCATATTAATTGAATCGCCTCGACACTGCCTTCTTATTATAAGTTTTATTTAAAATAAATAGAAACCATTGTTTATTATATCCAGTGGATGAATCCCAAATAGGACGAAACGTGTTTGATAATGCAATGTGATATGCGGCTTAACATGAGGACTGGAGAGTGAAATAAAATCTTGTATTAAAAATTTTACTGAAATACTCATTACTTAACTGTTAGATGGAAAGAAAAACCATCGGAATCGCGGGATACGAAACACTTGTTAAACACTCAAAACAATGTAAATGACCATGGCCAACAGTACAATGTATATTAAGTGATTATTTCATTCTGGGATTCTGTAGGTTATATTTACACACACATAGTATGCCTTTGTGTTAAATACCTTCAAAATCAACAAGACCACCTCCAATTCACTGGTGGATTTGATACTCAGACAAATTCAAGCAAATTCAGTGGCAAGATTCACAGAGTATCAGTAATGAGCCTAAACTGTAGATAGTGAATTTTTTTGACAAGCTTAGTATTATTATGGATAAACGCATTTCTGAAAAAGAATTCATACTTTCGACTATAGTGAAATACCGTGGACACAGCGGATTCACAGTGATCTAATATGAACTAATACTAATTATGTAATCAATTAAATATATGATTACGAACCTCAATTCGTGAGGTGTCTAGGCATCTATAACGCCTTCAGGTCTTGATATGAGGCAAAATTCCTAAAACTAGACAAAAAGAATTTACAGTAACATACAGGAACGTCGTCAAGACTAGTTCGAATGAAGCTAAGAGTACCTATATGATCGTAAAGACATCATAGAAGACTGTCACGATGGATACTACTATTTCATAATAAGTAGTATAAATAAGTACACAAAATGAATATGCTACACTATTGATTCAAGAAAGATTTAACAGGAGCACTTTCATTAATTACGTCAATTTTATAATGGAATCATCAGCATACTAAAATTTCATGTTAAAACTGCATTTAACCATTGATGATCAGCTGCCAATTTTGACCCGTGATTTTGAATATGTAAATTATTAAACCAATGGAAGCAATTTATGTAAATCAACAATTAAGATGAAACAGGTGGATTACATAACTAAGCATAATGGGTGAAAGGTGTAAATTGGTAATAGTAATGATAAACAGATTAGTAATAACTTTGAACTTGTGTTAAACATTGAGTTACAGAAGATAAGAGGTAGTTACTTAGCTTTACTCTGTATCCACTAATCATCATACATATTTTAGAAGTTAAATACAATGTCGTATGAAGTCACATTTATCAGTGCATCCATGAAAAACAGTATTGACTAGCATCATCCCAAATCATGACAGTTTGAATGCAGAGTGATTAAATTATGCAGATAATATAATTCAATAAGTGACATTATCACAAATTCAATCTATCTGTAGCGTCACATTTTAGCATCAGGAATATGTAAATGATGTTAAGGCTTTCTATTTATCTTATAAATCAAAAAAATGGTTAAGCGAATCCATTAGTTTATCAAATACAACATTATATACTCGCTTTTAGCCAACATTGTTTGTTTGAATGCTGGTTATTACTGCCAACGTGAATAAATCGAAGTAGGTGGAATGGACTTTGTTAAATCGAAGAAAACAGTCAGAAATCGCAATCTATTGAGTCTGTTCTTCATGCTATTAATACTCTTACAACTAGTTTGCATTCGGTTAAATATTCGCTAACGATGATATTTGGAATGCTTAAATTGTAAGCTTTTAACAGACTCATTAACAGGCGTCATGTGTTTTCCCTCCTATTATGATTCTATTAACGTGAACCCTGCCCATCCCCCCGCTCCCAACTTCTGTAGTTCAGTGTTTATTGTATTTGGCATTTTCCATCACTAGTTGGTTCAAATCAACCAAGTTGCAGTCATAGGACAAGTCCAAATAGTTCGTCTTTCTCCTGACAACTAAAAGATTATTTCAGACTTAGAAGCTGAAACCTAATGATTATAACCAAATCGCTTTAACTTTTAAGTCTCTATTTCAGGAGTGACAGAAACTTTCACTAATGATAATATCAAAGGAAATAGTCCTATACCTTGAAATAACTTAGGAATTTACTATTTGTTTCTGCATAGCCTATTACAATGAAAATACTGGTAATACACAGGATCATATGACAAAATTAAGCGAAATAGCATTTAAAAATGTTAATAGTGAATCACCTAGAATAATGTGATTGACAGAATATTCTAGTAAGAGATTTATAATCACAATGTTAATTATATAAACCATTGGATACATGCAAAATGCATAACTAGATGTGATAGTACAATACAATTGATAAAATAGTCATAAATCTTCACAATAACTTATTAAAAATTAGATTGCCAATAGAATTCAGTTCATTTAATTAAATATAAGTGGTACTAATCTAAAGACTAACCTAGTTCGAATAAAAAAATATAGTTGAATTAATAACTACAAAAATCAATAAGCTACTTGGAAAGTTGCCTAAATGGTCCGCAGGAGTAAATTAATTTGGTTTTACGAATGTCAAAGGACCGCACTATGATGAATACAGTGTAGCTATCTGTACTTTGTAGTATATTTGTTATATTTTGAGACACTATGCATACTTACTAGGTAGGCACAAGATAATCGTCATCGCGGTTCGAATTTCCGCAAAATGACATTTTTGTGACCTTGGGAGCATAGACCCGTGGCGGCAACTTCTCATTAACAGCGTGGCAGACGACTTGTTCTCTAGTGGCCCCCCCCCCAGAAAGTTTGACATGCAAGTGCAGTTAAAATACCTAGGTTAAATAGTGCGAATTTTAACAATAGCTGATTCCTGATGATTTCAGTAGTAACACGTTAACTGATTACGACATCATGGAAACCCTAAGATAACAAACATTCAGCCTCGATTAGGTAATCATTATTATTTTAAAAATACTGCCGAAACAAAGAATTGTCTAGAGTTCATAATGTTTTTCAGTGACATTGCTTTTCATAAATCTTATAAAATTACACCATTTGTTTAAATAAGTACCGTTACTTCTCTTTTTACATTCCTACCAAGTAATAATTGTTGAATTCGTTAGGATTTACATTCGCCACACTTTTTAGCACAAATAAAAATAGACTAAAAGTTTCTAAATATGTGTAATGGTCGCGTCTTTTATAAAGTAGGTTAGATAATTATTAGGATGTGAAGTTTGTATAAATTTAGTAAATCGTTTTAAAACACTTTCTACTTCCCACAAAGTGAACACAGCATATCCAGATATATTCACAAGTTCTATCAGTTTCTACTCTCTGATTTCATATTAAGTATGTTCTGAAGGCAGTTTAACATCTCCTTTTGGTTGCCTACGCATAATCCTAATAATTATTGTTACAATTAATGCCTACAGAATTTTGTTATTTGTGGATTATTCTAACTGAATTTTACTCTAGGTGTACTCACTAGTTACTCTTCATTTGCTAGTCTTTTGTCTGTCCATTTAGAAGAGCAGTGGGAGCTATATTTATTGACGTCGAGAAGGATTTCTACACTACCCCGAACATGGCCCCTACTAGAGAGATGATGATTATTCCGCGTTCAGATCCACCACTCTTCTCGGTAGCGACGTCGCCCGGACTATCAACTGCTTTTCAGTACAATAAATCAGAGAGAAGAATGTGGAAAACATACAGATTAAGGGCTTCATATGGCGAAATTCTCGGATAACTTCGAGTCTTCATCTTCACTCATGATCATCTGGATAAGCGAAACTTACTTATTCTTATGTTTGGTGATGTCGTTAAAATATGGCAGATAATAAGAACAGATAATCAGAATCAAACTCACTAAGACGATGTTAGAAATGTGAACTACAAAAAATAAATTCCGATTCCCAAGACAGTTTACAGTGGATAAATGCACACTATATAGTTACGAAATCCCATAAACAAGGATAAATTATGGCCCAACCATCTAAATAGTGTATTTTAACCAAGCAACTAAACAGTTTACTCCCAGTTTTCAGAACATTAAAACTAGCGTGTCCCGTATGCCATGTCTCTGTGACAAACCAGTGTAAGCAAATTGGCGCTTATGTGTTTGGATCCTGATCTAAAAGTGCAGTTCTTGAACTGTGGTTAGGCATGTTATTAGCAACTTCGTCTCATAGAAGACAAACTCGCTAAAGACACACTAACCAAAGAGTGCCATTTGGACCAAGTGAACTCTTTCCGGTGAATCTGTGTCTCAACTTTCAACACCAGAAAAAATCTTCAATCGAGTGTTGTTGAACAGAATGAAATGTTTGGTAGACGTTCAACTGCGAGGTCAACGGGCCAGAATCCATGAGAATAGATCGTGCGCCGACCGAATCTCAGCACTAAAAATTATTAGCTGAATGGAACTTTTCACTTTACACCAACTTCCTTGACTTTGAGGAAGAATTGATTATCATGGACAGGAGAGCACTATAGAAACTTTCATCCGCGCTATGGTCTACCTGAGATGGTCAATATAATATGAAATTCTTACGACGAACGACCCTGGAATATCGTGAGCAAAGGGGAACTCGTAGATCTATTTCAGGTAAAGACTAATGTTAGATAGAGGTGATTACTTTTGCCTTTTCTGTTTCTTCTAGTGGCTGGCTGGATTGCAGAATTATCAACATCTCGAGGACAGCACAGAACACAGTTACCAGCTTGGATGCATCCAGAAAATATGGACCTCATAGATGACCTAGCTCTTCTCGCGCTATACTCAGTAACAAATACATGTGAAGAATAAACAGTCTCCGTAGCTAGCAGTAGGCCTATATTAGAATGGTAAATTGCTTCTGAACATTTCGTTATGACGGTGAACCACCTGCTTTAATAGCCTAAAAATTTACTGGGTTAGTAGGATTAACTCAAAAGCAACTTCAGTAGACCTCATTCTCGTTTTCAAGGTAATGTTATAAGTTTAGTGATGCAAATATTGGTCAAAACAGGCAACAAAGAATTCGCTGCTTTATGCTTACATGAGGCTCCACTTTGATGGGCGATTGTTAGGTGTGTTTACTCGAAATTCGTTAAGACTCTTTTGTGGTAGGACTTCCTTGTTTTAGTGGTCTGGGTCTTAGGACACATTTTTTGTCTAAATGAGGTTCCTTATTCTTTTATATTGTAAGCAAAAGAACCGTAGCTCTCAAACTCGACCTTCATATGGGATGTGTTTAGAACCCACCACCTACTTGGTTGTTTGACAGTGAACTGTCTGTAGAAGGTCTGTATTCTTCTTAGCCGGCGGGGTCTAATATTTAATAATTCTGTGACGAACCAAATGAAATATATCTAAAATTCTCCTATGAAGCTGAGACTTTTATTAGAACATTTTGTTCTATACAATGATCCTAGGGGTCAAGATCTATGTAGTCAAATGGATGGATTTCATTACTGTAGTTTCCTTGGACATTTATTTGTGGCAATTAGTAATCTCCGAGATAAATAGTTACACTGGCTCTCAATAATGATACAAAACATATTTGTTTTAGCCGACACGATTAGTTTAAGATGCTTGGTCACGCATCACTACCAGATCGCTAAACGACACAACGTGGAAGCATCACTCTCACTCTAGTTAGCCAGTATAGATATTGATATCCCATTAACGCTCCACCTACGATCAAGTATAACTTCTCCTCCATCCTTCATTGCTTTCTAATTTATTGTCGCTCGTATGAGTGGGTTCAATCGCTAGAGGTTGCTCTGGTTATACGACAAACGTAACTTGGTCAAATACCTGGTGCATTTCACATTCATACTCTCTCCCTACTATATAAAAGTAGTTAGCGACTCTAGACAATGGTTGGCAGTTCTAGTAAGGTACCAAAAATCAGGATATAAGCACATAGGTAACAATTTGTTCACACTGATTTGTCACAGAGATATGAAATATAAGACATGCTTATTTTAATGATATGCAAACTGAGCATGTTACTATGGCATCTAAGAGCGACATTTAAGATGCTGGAAATCTCTATCAGAAAAGCCATTAATAGGTTGACAAACAAGCTTGCTAGCAATGTAAACTGTAAGATGTAGCCAACTTTATGAATAAAGTTACTCGTTCAGAGTGTGGGGCCTTGTTAAATATGTTTGTTAAATTTGACGGGAAAAAGCCATTCGGAAAGTTAGATCGAATGACATTTAGAGAAATATTGCACCATACATTTAAAATGACGGACGATGTAATGATTGACAGAAGTAAAATGCAAATTTTTAATCTCTAGCCAAAGTTTTTCGTGTTTTTGACGGTGATTTTGATGGTGGTGTCAATGCTCAAGAATGGGTGATGGGACTTTCAGTATTCCTTCGTGGTACTTTAGAAGAGAAAACAAAATGTAATTATGCTATAAAAATAATGCTACGTTTAGTTGCTTTTGACGTTTATGATCTTAACAATGATGGTCGAATAACCAGAGAAGAAATGTTTCAGCTATTAAAATATTCTCTTATCAAGGTTAATATTTTGTGTTTTACGCATCTAGTAAAATGTTTAGAGTTGATCATTTTCTACCTGCGTTAACGTTTGGGTTTACTTTATTTAAATCTGCATTGGAACTAACATGAACGTTAGAATAGACTTTGAGCTCTAATATCTACGTGACGAGCTCGTTCAAACCAACTGATTTCTTTGTACTCGCATATTTAGTGTCGCGGTTCTGGTTTCTAATCCTCGGCTTCATCTGGTAGTTGGCTGGCCACACGGCTGTAGCTACGGCTGTTTTAAGGCTCCGTACGTCTCACACAACCTCACATTTTGCATACTGTTTGACGCCACCATATATATCCTTGGCTCCACAAAGTTTAGACTGGAAAATGCTAATATTTGCCACTTTTTAGACTTGGATTACTTCATGAGAAAGGCCTATTTTACCAAATATTCATCACTTTCATTTTGTAAGAAGGCTGGTTAGTTTATGTTGGCCATTGCGATGAGAATTTCCCAGTCAATTTAATTTCTTTTAATTTTTGAAAAATGGATGTGCAACTACGTATCTGGATGTAAAGCTCCATTCTGTGACCCTTCTGTCGTAATGTCGAGGGCGAACTTTTTCTGATTTTCCTCACAAATTCCTTGTTTTTTATGGCAGGGAACCACTAATTAACCGAGTTATCGTTCTTTGAGCTTTTTCTAATAGCTTACTGTCATTTATGCAGAGGCTGGTTGCTTGTATGTCATACTCAAGTTTTGATCTGACAAACGCCATATACAAAGTCAAAAACGTCTTAGCATTTTCGTCCCAAGCCAGTATAAACCACGTAGTGTCCTAATGTTTGCTTTTTGAAATAAAATTAAAGCAATAATTTGACGATTATAATATCATTACTGGACAATGAAATAAATTGTTTGGCCGAATATTTTGTAGCGAATTTGTAAAAATATGCATACCTACTTGTCTTATCTTCTAAAGAACTTTGGTTTACTAACATTTCTCAGTTCGAGTGGGAACTCGTGACGGTGAATTTCAGCTGTATTGGAAGTGGGGCAGTTACCCATTAATGGCATCGGATGATGGTTGCTAGGCCTTAAAAAAATAAGCCATTGTATACCAACTTCGTTGAACGAACGTTAATCGTTCATTGCAGGACCTTCAGTCATTGAATTCGATCCCTTACTACCTCGTGGGTGTGAAGTGATATGGAGTTTCATACTGGAAGGAAGCAATTCTCCATTTCTTTATGGTTTTCAATTATAATTTAACTACAATCAGTTTGTATTATCATGCTTCAAACTCTCAGTAAACGTTAGTTCGTAATAAAGTCTACTTTCAAATGAACAAATTCAATAAAATAATAAACAGATACCTGTTAGATGCTTGGAGGTTGTCATCAGAAAATATTGGACCTAGGTTTTGTACTAGTTGGCATTTATCAACGTGACATACCTTTAATCTCGAAAAAACTGGTCCTCCTCGAGGTTTTATCTTACTAGTTTAAGCCACTTGGTTTACTCGATATCGAGTCACTTAGATTATGATCCACATTGAAACTCAACCATTGAAATTTTACCAGCATAAAAGAAACTAAGCAGTAATGATGTTCGTTACTACCTAGAACCTAATCTTTTTTTAACAGTAAGTATACTTATTTTGAGGCAACCATAGTATAATTTTTTTACTTAATCCTTATTTAAATTAATAAAGCAACCAACAGATGAAGATCCTGACGAAGGAATCAGAGAGTTGGTTGAAATAGCATTTAAACGACTGGTATGTGTTACTTTAGTTTTGCATATATTTGTTAGCTATGTTTACTTACTGGTTTAATGGTCACCAACCAATTTTTAGCTTTACCGCCTCAGAATTTTGTATCACAGCGTAGAGATATTAAACTTAAACTAGTGTGCTTTGGTTATATTGTGTATTCTGAGCCAAATGCCTTAATTATGGAGCTTTCGTCGTCACTAGGAATGACATCATCATGATGTACTGTATGCTGAAAATTCATATTGTATTGAACATACCATTAAATAAAGCTGTTGTTATTGTTATTATAAAAGCAAGTTTTCAATTATTCCACAGGTGCCAAACAAGTTAATCCCAGTGGCTTTATTTGTGGGTAGTTCTTGCTATATGTTTATCGTCTTTATTTACTCTTTCGTTTCTATTGGTTGGCTGAATTCTCCTGTGTATGTTAACAGATTTGGTCAATGTTACCTGTGGCCGTTGATAAAAGCTGTAAAACGACATTACTGACGTGAAGATTTACTGCCAATAGCATAGACTATATCAGTCCAGTATTCTAAATACAGGTTTATGAGACCACTTAACTAAACCAAAAATCCATTACAGAGTGTTATGTCGCTTCTTTTGTACTTCACTACTTCATACCTTATAAAGTTTATTAGTTATGTGGGTTTTCCTCTAAAATCTTTTCCAAATTCTAATAGAGTGATGAATGATTAGTTTTGCACTACACGATTACTTTGATACTTAGATTAAACTCTACATATGGTGTAGATTATATATAACACAAACTACATGACGTTTATTCAGACACATACTTCTGAACTTAATCCATAACTAGGTTATCTGTAGATAGATAAGTCAGTGGAAAAACTGTGTAAAATGTATAACCTTTGCAGTAAAATTGTTGTTTTCCTATGAATTACTCATTTGTAATTACTGTCTTCTGACTGGATGAAATATAGAGTAAAATCTCCCATGATTATTTAGCGAATTGTTCAAAACCAGATACTGCTACATTATACTGTACACTCAAACCGTCAAACAAAGATTTCTTTTGTTATTTCATATTAACTATTATATTTACATTTACATTCGTTTTGATAACATAGTCTCATGTATTTTAAGATGATGGAGTACACTTATCTCATGAATGGAATTTTTGAGGTGTTGTGTATGCTACTGCGCTTCATCCAGGAGTTTTATCGTCATTCTAAGCATCATCATAGGTGCGTACTTCCAAAAGAGGCCAGCCACTAGGATTTCTTCATAAGTGATCAATAGCTTGTTCTCTTGAATTGGAATTTGATTTGTTATTGTCCATGATTACGTCTCTGTTGTTGCCCTATAGCTGGATATCTGACTCTTTTTTCATTTGACTGATAGATTTGGTCGATATTGGTATGACTTTGGTTGATGCGGGACTAAAGTACCACGTCTTTGAAGTTTCTCTGTCTTCGTTTATTTCGACATTTTCCTAGTGCAAGTGAAGCGACGTCCTAGTGCTTAATAGCTGGTTAATGTTCATGTAAACGAAGTGGAAAAACAATTTTTAGAATGTAGTACTTCTCACAGACGTTTTAGTTTATCTTTTTAATGATATCTGCAAACTGGTGAACATAATCAAACACCATTAAAGTCAAATTTATCCACATTCGGTTTTCTCAGAGACCAGTTTTCGGTATTGAGAGACTCGTGTAGTAGTTGAATTCGCTCTTTTCAATAGTTCCACTAATTTCATAGCTGTTGAAGTAAAGTATTAAGAAGACGAACTTTTCCTAATTCGTATAATATCCAATATCCTCAGTTTCAGTCTTCCCTTATTTAGTTATACAGTTTGCAGAAAACCATTATTATGCATCAATGTTTAACTGTAACTAATACTTTCCGCATGAAATTTCACCATTTTTTTTATTTGCTTAAATATAAAACAATAAAGAGATGCATTTCTATTGACCGTTATCAGTCGTATTTGGGGGTGTGTTGTCATCTCAGCTGTATAATAAATACTGTATTAATACCCTTCATAGGTCATGAATGCTAACTCACCTAATACAAAGTGCTTCGATCAATAGTCGTAATGTTAATAATGTAACAGTTCTTGTATATGCTATACAAATGTGTTTTGCACTGAATTTTCAACTGTAATCCTGAATGTGTAGACTTTTAAGTTTACATTAAAGCCTTTAACAAATTTAAATAAAAATTAGAAATTGTATGCTGTTAAATGTAGTTAACTTTTTAACCACATAATTAACTAGTCTTGAATCCACATGACTTACTCTTATTCGACATCTGAAGGAAGATTTCTACGGTTCTGTTGATGCTGGTATTTTGTTATGAACCATACATAGTAAAAAGTGTACTGTCTCAAACAGTATTTTTCTTCAAAATACATTTAACTATTTATAATTGATTCGAGTAACACATTTATTTTGAGAGGAATATTCTTAAAAAGCTTTTTAATTATCTTTTCACAGGATATGGATCATGATGGGAGATTGAACCTTACGGATTTTCAACAAGCTGTTGAAAATAATGCTTTATTATTAGAAATTTTAGGACAGTGTTTTCCGAGTGAAGAGGTAATTGTCAAAATTTTGACTTCTCATTCCGTTAATTAGTTTGGAAAAGCCCAGAGTTAGACCAGCCATCTTCACTAGCATTGGATGATCACCGCGCTGTATCAGAGATTAATTGAAGTGATAATCTTACAACTAGAAACCCATGCTTAAGCTTCTTCCACGAGACCTTAATATCCTGTGTTCAATCCCTGGTGAAGTTGTGGGTGTGCACTTCTGAGAAGTCTAATACTAAGACGAAACAGCTGTCTAACAGTCTTTGTTAGTTTTCAGTGGTACACAAGTGAGATCAGTCTGTGACTAAAACAAACCACCTAACTTTATCATAGGGAATGATCAATTTAAATTTATCTGACCTAGCCGAACTACTTGAACTTTCTATCTCACAGAATTTTGGAATGTGAAACCCGCTTGTGATTATGAATAATATGCATCTTATGGAGATATACTGTCCATCACATACGGATTCTCTGTAGTATGAATATTGATTACATTTAAGTAACTGTAACTTAAAACTGCGTGATTTAACTACCTTCTATTTTTCACTTACCTACTTCTGTCGTCAGCCACTATAGAGTACATCATGATAAGAAATGACTCAGTATACATAGAACCATTCTTTTGACCACTAAATGAAATCTTATTTATAATCTAATATATTCGGCGTAAGTAAATGGTGACAGTTCAATGAGTGTAGAAGTGCAGCTACACAAAGAGAACAATATTCATTTTCATAGGACTCTATAATCAGTTCTGTTTGTGGTCTTACTTGAATTTCCACTGTACCGCGTGTGTATCCGTAACTGTCTATATTTGTGTTAATATAATCTCATATCTGTTTTCTTGTTACCAACCAATCAGTTGACTTCCGCATCTGAATTATGTATACTAGAATAACCTAGTAATACATAAATAAAATAACATGTCCCATAAGTTGTCCCACTATCACGTCACAATCTTATCATCTGTTCTACCCTACTACTTTAGAATGAAAACATCGAGTATTGTAAAATGTATTAGAGAGGCTGTCACTTCTAGGTCACAGCATGAAAATGAAACACTATCAATGGTAGTTCTCTTGTCGATCAAAAGGCAACTACTTGAGGCCAGTCATATACAGTCTTTTGTGAGTAGTTTGTTTTTGTTTTTCAGTTCCGCACACTCAAAGATTTTGTGCTCAGATGAAATATTCTACTTCCAGCGTTAACGTTTTTTAATCCCGTCCGTTGTGAGGAGGCAGTATTGCTGTAGATATTGGTTGTCTTCTGTGAATCTCAATATTTTGTTGGTACGATTACGCCGTCGAACTTTAGATTTTCTGCTTTTATTTTTACTGCTCTCCAATTAACTTGACTTTCTTAATAGGACCTAAACGGAACAAATCATGATAATAGGCAAGGCTAACTATTATAATGGGGAACTATATGTAGTTTCACATCATTTTGAATAAAGCCCTAAATGACATACTGAAAAATGTTACATCCTTCTTTCATTTCTTTCGCATTATTCAACAGGTGACTACAGCTTTTTTATCAACATTTCAAGAAATTAAATTACCTGAATCAATTTGTTACATTAAACCAACAAAATCATTTATGAGTTCTACAACAGCATAAATGAAAACACAAAATAAAGATAATTAATCATGAAATTATTAAAATGTTACTATTTTCATTGATTATTTTTTGTTGTTTAATGAATGGTGTTGTAAGACGTTTCAATTTTTTTTGATAAATAAATATAAAATATTATAGTACCGCTTTATTGATTTATTTGAGATCCTCATGATAATCGCGATCACTAGCTGAAAACAAGTGACATAACTCAGGATCGATCATAATGGAATAGATCCATTCACTACTTATCGTTATGCGAATCATACCTTTTAGTATTCCTTCACATATACCTTCCTTTTTCTGTCCTCTGGAAGTGTATTCTTAGTATTTAGACATTCTCATTATCTTTACTAGTACAATATTCCGACATTCTTAAATTATTTGTCATGTTACTGTCATCTTGTTATGAAAATATGGAATAGTAAGTTGAACTAACTTACATTAATGCCCAACCTTACATTTATTCTAACTAATTGTTTGGATTGAATACATCGTATTAATTAAAGTGCAATGAAATTTCCGATTCACCTTAAAATAAATAATTGTACAAAAGGAAGACTTGTGAATCAGTTTTTGAGTGGCTCTGAAAACGGCCATTTTACTTTCCCAGTTACACTGTAGCCGGTAGCCGTCGTCACATATGTCTCAGAAAGATGTAAAAAGGGAATATGATTTTAAAAAATATGTTAGGTACTTTACTACTTGAATGAGTATTAACTTACCGTTCTTAACAAGTATTCATGTTTCACAGCCCATTTTGTTTAGTTACAGCTGAGTAACTTATCCACACACCGGACAGTGGTATTCAACGAAGAAAGGGTGTGGATTCCAAATGTAAAGAGCATGAGAGTTGGTGTCACATTAACAAGTTACCATGTTTCTCTGTCGGGGATTCTTATTGGTGGCTCAGCTTGTTGACAAACTTCACTCAATTCATCAGCTTCAGTGTCGTTATCTCAATTGTCATATCTGTCATCGGACTCTCCAGAGTTAGTCGATATGGCTTCATCTTCATTGGGGGGTGAGTGAGCGTTGCATCCAGATCCACGTCCATTTCCTGATTACGAAGCCTGTTGATCTGTATTCGATGCAGAGGACTAGGGATCAGTCTTATGTCCACTGGTTGACTACTAGAACTGTCAATCGCCAAGGGAAGTTATCCTCCTGACGATAGCCGGTAATTTGGTCTGCTTTCTCATGGCAGTAGGCCTGGATTTGGTGGTAAGGGCCCCGTTACCATGGTGGAAATGAAAGCTACAGACTCTATATGCTCTTGTGAATGCATTAGGTGCAGAATTGATGTTGGGACTTCAGTTTTAGAAGATAATGTTGTGTTTGAAGTACATAATTTCCTATGTCAACTTTGTGTAGAAGAATGTCAGACACTAATCACCTGTCTGCTATAGTCATAACTGACTTCTCATTTTCGTTCGCCCGAAAATACGTTAACAAATGACCTCATGGATTTCCATATTCTATTGCAAATCTGTAGTTGCACTGAACATAATTGCCTCAAAGGTTGTGCGGTCGGTCTTCTGGTGAATTTATCAGGCGTACTTTACGTTTTACCAACTGCCATGCGGTGGGTGTTAGTTACTCCTGCAGAAACACAAACTGGTTGCCTATACCTATCTTATTACGGCTATTTTGCTGCAGTTTCTTCAAACTTGATCAAATTCAGCACCCAGTGAGCAGGAATATGTTGAAAGTGGAACGAAAAACAGGAATCTGTCGACTCTATGAAGCTTTAATATAAGATGAGTTGTTACTATGAAATTTGTTTTTGAGATCTCCAGAAATCTTTCAGCTTGTTGGAATGTGCACGACCATTTCTGTTTTCCCGGTACCAGGTACTACTTAAGATACTTATGCAAGGATGCATCTCTACCTTTAATTAATAGATAACCAAAAACAAAGACGTTTGATAGAAGAGATACCTATATATATATATATATATGATTAATAATGTTGTCATTTATTTCAGTTGTCGTTTACCTATTACAAGTTACATGATGATGAGCAATTCTACACTAACATTAGCATTTTACAAATAACCTGAAGAGAGAGAAAAAATGTATGTCCAATTATCCTTGATATCTAAATGAATTTGTATCTGCCTCAGAACTAGTTATTTTTGTCACTAGTAATTTTGAACTAATAAATGCAGAACCTGATGATCATTTGTCGAAAAGAATATTGTACATTCAAACGTCTATGTTTTTGATAAACATGGGAAGTTTTAACTAAGAGATAATTATTAAATCAAAGATGTACTGAAGTTATTATTTAAGCCAAAATTTATTTATCGACGTATTGTTTTAACCATATTTTGGATTATGCAAACTGAACTTAATGAACAATGAGAACTAGAATATATATTATTAATTTGCAATAGCTAAAACGGCAGCATCATCCACTAAGAAACAATCTATGTTTCGTCTATTTGTCGTTATTTTGAGGAATTGTCGACACTTTTTAATCATTCTGGAATTCTGTTGTCGGACTAATGTCAGTGAAATCGGCATAGCCATCAGATTTACATTCATAGCAACAACTCTACACAAAACGAATTTTCACTATTGACCTAAATGTTCCATCTAAACCAACGACTTCAGAAAAACAATTGTCCGAAGTATTTAATCCTTCGTACAAAAGAAGAAATACTGCAGTTCCAGATCCTCATTCAAATGGTAAACACGCTCTACCAAGTGAAATAATATGGTTATGCTGCTTCTCAAAGTTACTCTAGCTTTCAGTATTAAAATGCGCAAACCATTCACCTAGACATTTCGATTGCGCCAAAATGTTATGACGTATATTGAAAACATCGTATGGGGTTAGTCGTTTGTGAAATGAATCATATAAAAAATCAATAACAGTAGATATAACTGTTCGAAATATCGGTAGAGAGTGTAAGATCAAACTCCTTAACGGTAACTTTTCTCATTCATGAATTGTTTTCATAAGGCATGGAATTGTGGTCGTGTCGAACGTTACCTCAAAGAACTGTCCAATATTCATCCATCTTCTCGGTAAATATGTATTTTGGATATATGCATTCAGCAGAAGGTCCGTGGAGACACAATGAAAATTGTTAACTTACATTTTTTTGATTTTTATTGGTGTGTGCAAGTATGTTTCTTGCTACCGCTTCTCTAACAGACGAAGTGGCAGTTCGTCGCCTTTTCAAATTGTAATATTACGCTTTCCAGCACTTGTAGCCCCGGAAACACAACCAACAATAACATGCCATGGAATAAGTTCTCACTAAACGTAACTACATGTGAACTGAATTCCATAGCAATCCCTTGACGATTATTATTGTTCGTCATTAGAAAGAAAGACAGTATTCTTCGGCAATAAACAGTATATATACCGTCCTAAAACCAATGATTTAAGTCCAAACGCCGTTAACTTTTAATTGTAAAAATGCAACAGAGTGGGGTGGAAAATTAAGGGGACGTTTTAACTTGTTGTTCATCATAAAAAGTGTTCGTTGTGCGCGTCATTAGTAAATTCTTCTACATTGATCCATACGTAAAGGATTGTCATCTGGGTTTTAGAAAATATACCTACACCAATAACATGCGACTTTAACCTTATGCAAAACAATTTACCGTCCTACAGAGTATCAGACCATTCAATTTATCTATTTAAGTCCTTTTCCAAGTAATCAGTGATATATGCATTGTGATTATTGTACTTCTGATTTCCTACATCAAGTAATCAGTCTTAAATAAATCGGTAGCTGAACCATTTCGGTGCATGGAGCTTGTAGTGGTTCTACAAATAAAGATAGAAGAAGAAAAATGTAAAATGACATAATATGTTTCTATTGCTTATCGATATTCTGCCGATAACGTTTGAAATCCACCAGTCACTTCCATTTATAGGAGCTTTGGAGATAGTTTCTAGACAGCCCTTCTGTTTACAAAATGAGTGATATGAATTTGTGAAATTCCAATGAATAGAAACTAAAATTTCTGACGTTTTAAGGTTTAGTGCAAGTCACTTCTTTAGAGAAATGAATAACTGAATTGAATTAACACAAGATTAAATAATACAATGGAACAAATCAACATCAAAGTAAGTTCGTACAATCTTCTGATTCCATAAATGAAGATTTCTGCTACTAATTCTTGGTATTTCCTTAACACTTATTTTACCAACTAGTCCAACCTAGTATGCACCCAGTATCTACTTCTCATGAGTAAGTGAAAATCACAATGGAGTAAGGAATATTTACAATTTTGGTACATCCTCATTACCCCGTATGTCTTCGACAAAGTTGAGATCATCCTCCCTTAATAAATTGGCCTGTGTTCTAAATGTTACAGTGCGTTTTCACTTTTTAGTTAAAAGCTGCGCTTCAAAGTAGCATAAAACGGTAGGATTCTCCTCCTCGATAAAATTTAAGTGCAAGTGAAATCTACAATATGTAAGGATATGTGCATCGTTTTACATGCTGATAATATTTTCTGCCACTAATTTTGTACAAAGAATAGAATTTCGTGGAATTTGTTCTAATCCACAGTAGCGTGAAAGACCATTTACCAACGTAATTCATCCAAGTCCTCGATGGCCAGTAATAATTCATACCCAGGATGTTTTCGAGAAAAACTTCAGGACTCATTATTTTGTAACATGGAACAATCATCTCGAAGATACAGATCAATTACAGAAGTTAGTTATATTTGCCTACTACGTGCCTTATACTGTACACGATTGATGTATACTCGTTATGTCTTTAACGAATGCAATTTGAACGGAGAAAACCTGGAATTTCACTACCATTATGTTGCATATATTTGGTGTCTTGGCTATAAGATAAAAAACAATGGTCATTATCAGAGAACGAAGAGGTGATTTACTGTAATTACTTACTACTTACTTTAAACATAGCAGATCTAAGTTCATTGGTTGTAAAGGTATGTTTTGAATTTCAATACGAAGATAACTGATTCTTAATAACACCATACAAAACTCTACATGGCCACCCATGTAACAAAATATTTGATGAATCATCTTTTGTATAGGAAGCTTTATGAAAACCAATTGGAAAATATAGTTTCAATGATTCGTATTACCCCTGATTCTACTGAGGTCATTAAGTATGATGGTGAGAATTTCAATAAAGCGATTACCTTTGGTGAACCTCAAAAGCTATAATATAAAGTGGTCAGAGCTAAGTTGTTCACATATTAAGCTTACTGTTAGAATGTAGTGCTTTGAATAATGTTTACAAGGTGTTTGATAGAGTGACAAATCAAATAAAATGTGTAGCGTTTAGTACCCACTAGCAAATAAGAATGTAGAAACGTTTTCATGAAGTAGTGTATACTGACTCAATATATAACACTAACAGTTGGAAGCAAGTAAAGCACAACTGCTTGATTGATGCTACGAGTTACAAGTTGTTTTATTTACTGATATCGAATAACTGTCGTCGTGACTGTGATATGCCAGGCACCTAAAGAAGTTTGACCATCCACGAAAACTGTTTTTTTTCTATAGACTACTTCATTATTTTTCACTACATATGACGTAAACATTTTATTCCCATTATTATTACGTTTCCCTTGCCCTATTCTCCCTATAACACATTAGTATACCATTTCTCATTTATGAACTACGGTTAAATGATTGTGTATACGTTACTCCAGGTCGAATTCACTATTACTCCTACTTTATTTAGGTGTTAGTTTTCTAATTGGTTGACGGTGTGGTCTGATTCTATGTATATATAAAGGATTGTATGAGTTACAATACGATTCTTTCTGGTTGGTTCATCAGTCTTGTGTTCTTCCTTCCGGCTTGAGGACTGGTAGTTGCTGGACAGATGCATATGGGCACTGATTGGTAGTTATCGAGGTCGCACTATATTTTCCATATTTTGCGATCAAGCCGAACATATCACTTATAATAGAATGTCCAGTCTTGTTCACTTGACCTAAGAAAGAAAAGGAAGGGTGATTTGATATAGATTTTAATGAATTTCAAACTGATCGTGAGAGAAGAAAGCAGAACGGAGACTTGCAAGAGATTTTGAAAGATCCAAGTAGTTGTATGGCCAGTGTGATTTTATGCGCTTTTTCGCATATGCCAAGCGGGGTGTAAGAAAACTAGGAGTACTATAACGGATCAATATTTGTGTAAATCAGTCTGCTAGGAGTCATAGCTGAGGTTTAATCAGATCTACCGTGGAAAATGCATACGTGGCTGTATTGTCGGTTCATATTTGAGCTGATTTTCGATGAACCGCATACGTATTTGGGAAGCTGCTTATAACATCAAGGTGTCGACATCAGGTAACGGCAGAAAATAATCGTAGGTATAGCTAACACAAATAACTGAAACGTAAATTACACATAGTTCATCGAACTGCATATGGAAGATGTGTTTATGGCAGACAAGTAGAAGGAGAAGGAAATTAAGCAAGTCTAGTATACTTAGTAGCTACAAAGGGAGATTAATAGCTCCAGAAAGCCTCTTGTCTCACCTTTGAAGACTGATGTCTTTTTCTGTCTCTTTAGTAATAGGCGATTACCACTGCATTGGATCAACGCCTCCTGAAAAATGGAGTTCCTGTCTCATTTACTTTGTTGATGGTCGTTATTTTCCACTGGTGAACATAAAAGATGTTAACCAGATGTGTATAATTTTCTATGTGTGTACAACACACAAGTAAGTGTATAAAGTAACCCCTTGCTTATTTCTGATTGTAGTTATTTTCTAGGGAGGTCCTATCCCGTTGTCTGTGCGTATTATATCATGTTAATTGACACAGTGGATGTCTAAACTAAAGCCGAACAGAGTTCATACTAATTTGACATGCGGTTTATTAGGTATGAACATGACTGCCGAAATGTTGGTAGATTGTTAGCAACTGCATGGTATATATTTAACAGTACCTGACTTCATGAAATCGGATTACGAAATCATTTGTGACAGACTTGTGTTTCAACTAGCTCTTTATTCTCACCATTTATGTTTGTGTTGAGGAAATACACCAAACGCGTTAATATACATACATGTTATTGCATATACCATTAATGAAATTATAAGGTTACATTAAAGTTATTTTGTGCTGACCAATGCTTTTACTTACATGTGTTATGAAGTACATTTATACAGAGCTATTATCTATTACTAACTCGTATGTAATTCAATTTAACAACTTATTTGACACGGTAGTAGTCGAAACTAGTATTTATACGTATATGATATATATGAAGCTAAAGCAATAAATGTAGTTAACAAATCCAAATAGAATTAAACGATTGTGCCTATAAAAACTTTAGAAAAAGGAGCATCTCATTCTGTTACATTCGTGACTCCCTATTTCTGCATCCAGGTAGACTCCCACTGCCTTGAGTTGTTCGTTAATTAATTGTAAACATGAACATACAATAGAACTGGTTCTCAACAGTCAAACAACTTTATCAGAATCTGACATAATTTATTACCATGATTGTTTGCTTATTAATATATTTGATGAACGAGTTTACGTTGATAATAAATATACAACTTTTTCTAAGCAGTAAATGTATATAAGAATGTTGAGATTTAGGGCAAAAATGTAAATACGAATAGTCCTATTGAGATATGAAGGAATAAAAAACAACTGGACACTCAAAGAACGAAATAAACGATCTATTAAGTATGTTTTTGTAAAAAAATAATTGCATTAATTTTTTAGTACAAAATCCCATTTCCTACTAACGATGTTTCTTACTAAGAATTACATGCATCTCCTCTTGATTTCTTCATACTAGCCTGTAAATCAGTGACGTATTTGATTAAATACATTAAATGTGTCATAGTCATTAAGCAAGTATGTGAGGTAGTAGGATGTGAAACCTTCCTTTCTTCAGAAACCATCAATATATAAAGCCGCTTACTGAATCTATGTTTTCTTTATAGCTCTCATCCAATTTATTTTTCATACCATAAAAGAATCTCTGAGAGATAACATCATTGTTTCTTACAGAAAGGCTGTTGAGATCAGAAGGCTTCATATATCCATCATATACGCCTAGTAGCAATTATGTTACTCCATGTATGTCATAACTGCCGATTACAATTTCTATGTAATAATAAGCTATCAAACAATAAATTGTTCAGCCAAACTCTACATATCTTAGCAGACTGTTAGGAAACACTACTGTCGAGGAACTGATTTATCCTAATTTACTTCATTTTTGATTCTTGTTAGTACATCATGCATGCACAAAATACTGTCTGCTTTTTTTTATTATCACGTTACTCACTCATCATATTCATCACGATAACACATTTTTCTTTCCATGTTAAAGTAGTGTCTGGACTGCAGTTCACAAACGTAGATTCTAAAGAAAGCCAATCAACAATTTATTACAATTTACATACCATTATCATCCTCAGGTTCTGAGATAACTTGGCTTACGGATTCAATCATAAAAAAGCCCGAACCTTCAGAACAGTTTGATTGTATACTAACTGCGAACCTAACGAGGTATAACAATGTGAATAATATATACTTTTATATAAGCCTTCTATGAAAAGTTAATCCTTCTTCGACGAAAATTCAAGCAGTGCATATTTTAATCAACGGTAATAAGCTGTTCTATGACATTGGAAGATGTTTCAAGAGTAAGCTGATAATCGATATCTCTCAACTAACTCGTTTTGTAGAACAGTTTTTCTCTAGTGGCCAAAAAACTAGTAATTTTTATTGAAAAATTAAGAACAATAATTCTAAAGCAACATGTACGTTAGAAGTACCTTCGTTTAACTATACATAACAACTAACTATGCATAGTACACTTAGAAACTCTCAACACACTTTAGCAAAAAATTACTTCTAAAGACTGTAAATCTCGTGAACACTTGAATTGATATTGTTTACATATGTTATTCATGATACATTTAGCTTAACAGGATGTATTTTAAAGACTTCATCAAATGTAACAAACTTACTAAGGATCTGACTGTAAAGTATGGCTCATTTCATGCTCACATGAAGTGACTTTCCATTGAAGTCTTCTAATGATATGTCGACTGTAAATTAGTCAGATATACTTGATAAAAAGCAAATGTAACTTGACAGCTGAAAACCAAGTATTAGATAAATATTACTTTTTAAAATTACGCTACCTGCCCATCAAATGAATGGAATATATGAAAGTGGAGTGAATGATGCACTTAGTTTACATGGAAACGTTGTGTATAACAGAAGCTGAAAATGTTTTGCTTTATGTAAATGTGCAATGGTTATTTTTTTTACTTCTCACTGAGTAAAGAAATTCCCATACGAAGTAGATTAATAACCGGTCAATTTAAAAGAAAAATAACCATTTCAAAGTACAGATCAGAAGGTTGTTGAATGTAAAACATTTCGAACTCTTTTGATAATGTAAAACGAGTAAGGGAGACAGCAAATTACTACATTTTTCCTATACAGCACCTTCACATTCACTAAGTTCAAATGTGACGAACACATTTGATTGGTTAACAAGCATTTTATGTTCGAAGGGGTAACTATTTAGTAGAACCAATCACATTGCACTTAATGTCGCATACAGCGGATATATACAATAAAGTCTGATTTCTTATTGGCTAATTGATTTGGATTGAAAGTAGAAACTACGATTATAGATTTTCTTTTTCTAAACTGATACTAGATAAGTTAGTGTTTCTATTTAGATGTCAATTCCTTGTTGTAAAGAGACTTCTTAGTAAGTATAACATACTACTGGCCGTTAGTAAGTACTTTTGTTTATAAATTCATGTTTCCATCCAAATTATGACATTTTTCGTGGATATATAACCTACCGATGTACGTAGTATCAATTTGATCGTACTAAAACGCTGAGAAGTAAATGAGGTGCATTTGCCATACTTATGGAGGATTAATGAAATTAATCATAAAGTTCAAATGAAAATTGCACACTAATATACAGTACTCATTTACTGAGTGAGTGTAAAAATGACTGAAAGTTCTGGATACAACAGACATTGAGAAATTACAGTAAGAAATAATTAATATTTGTTGTGTAGGTTAGAATAACTTGATATCATCAAGACAAAAGGATACTTAATTTAATATGGAAGTATAGTTTCAATGAGAAGTTAATCTTTTATCCTCCCATAAATCGTGAGCCTAAAATTTTTACATGCCTTTCCTTCTGCAAATTGATCCCCTGAATCATATTCTATATGCCCACTCTATTTTGTTTTTATTATCGTTGAAGGAACTACTACTTCTACTGATTTGGCGCTAATCTTGGTGTGTTACTGGGTTTTGGGAACTTGAATCGATGCACACATGTTTCAAGTTCTCTGTTGTTCAAACAAACAGACAGTTTGACAGACAATATATAATAACTGATGAACTGATACGCTGAACTACTTAAGGATAGGTGAGTAGGGTAAAAGGATGTTATTAAGGTGTTCACAGTCAAAAGATCCACTAATTAAATTAGAATATTCAACAACAACGGATATTCCGAAAATATGTGAAATTGCGGGTTTAAGTTATTCGAGACATTTTCATTTTTAAAATATTAAAAATCTCCATTACATGAGTTAGATAGAACAAATATAAGCGAACAATATTGCCTTACATCAGATCAATTACTGGACAGCTGTTTCGTCCTAGTATGGAACTCCTCGGCAGTGTGCACATCAGGCTCCGCTCAAGGGGGTCTTCACGTTGGCGAACGTCTAACCCTCTGCACCATTGGGACGGCATCCAAAGGTATAATTCCAAATTCCATCAATTTGTGATGGAAGAGGATGCAGAGGGTTAGGCATTTGCCAACCTGAAGCCCTAGGGACGGAATGTGGGGTGCTCACTGCTGAAGAGTCCTATAATAGCAATGTTGAGCAATTCTAGGAATGGCCTTCAGCTATCTTTAGCCGATGGGAAAACAGCATATGGCAACAATAATCTTATATAATTAAGAAATGAAAATAAGGAAAATTAAAGTTAATATATAAAATTATATTATTAATAATCTTTCTAGGATTGTTTAGTGGTTCTGTTTTTAAATTTGGATACAGAACAATGCAGAAAGTCATCTATATTCCCACATAACAGTTATCAGCGAAAGTCGAAACAAGACCCCAGATACTATATCAATCTACTCCACATTCCATCAACGTTGTTCATATGGACTTCAGTTAGAGGATCCACAAAGTAATGTTAATGAGTAGCAACATGATGTTCATGTCACTGAAGCCAGTGTCAGTTTAAACTTATCTCCTGACTATTAGTAGTATGGTAGTGACTAATCTGTCCCGTATACTCAAAATATTCTATAACCTGGGTCCTGTCCCAAATCTGGAAGTTAAAATATGGAATCAACTTATCCATTCTGACTTGACACGCCTCCCGTGGCTGTAATTCCCTTTTTTATTAGCACATTCATCGGTCTCAACAATCAGATAGATACTGGTCACCGATACAATATTTCTTAACATGAATTACTGGCCATATATTCCTGATATGTTTTTATTACTGGATATTCATTACTTCTCTAGAGATACAAAGTGATATTGGAAAGTTGTTACTGGCGCTTCTACTAGCCATCATGCTACCAAGTACATAATCTATTTGTCACTTTCGATTTACTGAAAAATGATATAGATTTAATTGTGTTCCGTTTCACTTTTTTATCTGGCAGACAGGTCATTATCATTAATTGGCCCAAATTCCGAAGCATGATGTCTAACACCGATACCATTATCATAATTATACGCATGAGCTTAAAAATTTCTACTTAGATTTGATTGGTCTGACACTATAATTTAGTTCTGGAGTAATCTTTATTAACTGCTTCTAACTTAAGCAACTAGAGTTATCTGCAACCATCTTCAGTGTAACGAAGCTTAAAATGTCCAGTGGAAAAAAACTACAGTTAACTTTTAGAAACTATATTCAGATATTTAGTATTTGGCTACTAAATGGACTATAAAGATGATGAAAATACCTAATGTAATAAATTAATGGAATATTTAAAACATTGAGGAAAACTTTTATCGAAATAGTGAGTGGATACTTTCAAGTAGTACATAATTTTGTTGTAATAAGCGGATCATTTTTAGTCCTTTTTAATTGTAGTTCTTGAGTCTCAGTGAGTGTCTTGCCTTCTTTGTTCTTGACCGGTCGCCATGGTTTACCATGTTTATCTGCCAGTTTCTCTTACAGCTTTCTCCGCCGTCGTTGCAAGACCTTCTATATATTTCCGTTTGTAGGCTCTAATGCTCCTCTTTACCTGCTTATTTGCTTCTGTGTATTCAGTTTGTGCCTTTATTTTCTCTGCTCTTGTTTGGCTGTCGTTGATTTCTATCTTCTTGTTCGTCCTTTGTTGAATTTTGCTCAGTGTCTTAGTGGAGATCCATAACTTATAATGGTGCTTCTTGTGGCCCAGAAGCTCCTGACACGTTGACGTTAGTGCTTCTTTGATTCCTTTCCAGTTGTCCTCCATAGTGGTTTATTCTTCTTTCAGTAGGTCTTGTAAGACTTAGAACCTGTTGTTGAGAGCTATTTTGAATTCCTTGAGTTTGTCAGTATCTCGAAGAAAGGCTGTATTGAACCGGTGTACTGGTGCTACTCCAGTTGTCCACTGCTTCTTTAGCTTCAGTTTCATTTTAGCAACCACCAGGTGGTGGTCTGAAGCTACGTCAGCTCCTCTCCTGGTTCTTACATCTTCCATTGATCTACTGAATTTTTATTGATTCATATATGATCGATTTGATTCTCTGTAGTATGATCCGGTGAGACCCATGTGTATACGTTTGTGGGGGGGAATATTGTACCACCTATAGTCATTTTGTTGATAGCACATAGGTTTGTAAATCCTCCACAATTGTCATTTCTGTCTCCCAGTCCCTGTCGTCCCATGATCTCTTCATATCCAGTGTTGTCCATTCCAAACTTGGCGTTTAGGTTTCCCATCAGGATTGTCAGATCCTTTCCTCGACACTTTCCTATAATTGATTACAGTCTATCGTAAAACTGATCCTTGTCCCCGTCGTTGCCGTCGTTGGTTGGTGCATAACATTGGATAATATTCATTGTAATCCCTCTCTTCATTGTTTTGAAAGATGCTTTGATGATCCTGAGTCCATGTGGTTCCCATCCCACAAGTGCATTACGTGCTATTTTGGACAGCATCAGAGCAACTCCTAGGGTGTGGGGAGCATTTTCCTCTTCGTGGCCGGAGTATAGTAGCGTCTCTCTCGAAGCCAGTGTTTTCTGTCCAGCTTGAGTCCAATGGGTTTCGCTGATTCCGAGTATTGTCAAGTTGTATCTCTTCATTTCTGCAGCTATTTGATTTGTCTTCCCGCTCTCCCACATTGTTCGAACATTCCATGTACCTATAAAAATATTTGCTCTGGTTGTTAGAAGGGGGGGGGCATCGGCCTCATGACTTCCGAAGAATTTCGGCTTTCATCATGAGGCGTCAAAAATAATCCTTCCACTCCCAGGGCAGAGTTTAAATGGTTTATCTTGTTTAGTCTGGTTAGCGTTTTTTTAACAAGCTTGGGTTTTACGGGATGGGGATGGTAGCCCCATGCCCAACCCTCCTCCTTTACCTGGGCTTTGGACCGGCAGTAACCCTAGGAGAGCTACAGGAGGAGTTTCAAAGTATTCAGCTATCATCAATTTACTGAATATTCTGAATGTTTGAAGGGAAGTGTTATATATATAGAGATAACTAAAAACTGTATAACTTTTAGATATGTTAACATGTGGCTGAATCAATGAGGTACTTAAAAAGAATATCATATCAACTGAAATCGCTTATTTCAAAATCTCCTTGTCAGTTACAATCAGCACAGAGACGTGAGCATATATGCATTTAAGCTCAAGCTGTTATACAATAGTGACACTGTGAAAAGTTACCTTATATAAAGCAAATTGATTATTCGGTGAAAATAGATAACGCCACAAATAAAATATTCATTACTTTTAATTATCTATTTGAATGTGCTATGCGTTCTTTGATCAATATTGGCTGTAGGCCTGCTTCCCTTGGCTTACTTCATTTCTCCTACGTATTGTGATCAGACTTTGCTACTTTTCAGTCTGCAACCCACTTCATATACTGTTTCCATTTTCATGCGACATTACGCTACCTACTACTTATGGACAACCTTATAAGTAGTATTCATCA
Source organism: Schistosoma mekongi (assembly GCA_034768735.1). NCBI lineage: Eukaryota > Metazoa > Platyhelminthes > Trematoda > Strigeidida > Schistosomatidae > Schistosoma > Schistosoma mekongi. Next base: position 14,848,098 of record CM068312.1, on the reverse strand, counting down.
CAGCATGATTACATAAAATTATGAAGTTGAATTTTACAGAAGTACTGAATGAGAATGATAATTACAAAACAATAAAGGGGACAGCTCGAGAAGAGAAAATAGAAAGAATGTTTATAGGGAAGGAATACTGGGTTTCAAGATATGGAAGAAGATACGAAATAAATGTATCTGAAACACCGTGACCGATTCTGAGCTCGTATTCAGCGTTTACAAATAAGTGGTCTGCAGTCACTAAAATAGCTGTAATCAATAATCAGTGACTTTATAAACTGATAACATGTTTTGGTTTGGTCACCCCTAGTTTCCTTTGAAGTAAACAGTGGTTGAATATGTGAAATAAATATCCCAGCTATTTCAGTTAATGAGGATTTACAATTTTATTAAACAATTATTGTTATTTTATAATGATAAAAATTAATTTCCATTTTTATTAAGAATTTGAAAACTCAGTTGTTATGATACTGAGTATTCATCAAAATGTAAAAGAAAGTCAGATAAATATTATTAGTTACGAAAAAAATATGACAGGATAATTACTTAAGTTGGATTGTGACTGGCGAGTGAATTCCAAGACGCGCGTTTCGTCTTAATTGGGACTCATCGGCTGGATGTACCTGCATCCCAATGTTGATGTTCACACTTGGATTCGAATTCAGTCCGTTTCGTGTCAAACGCCACCGCGTTCACCACTAGACTACACAGACTGACCAGCTTCAGTCTATAACAGATCAACGGGAATATACAAGTTCATTCTAATGACAGGATAATGTTTAAAACTGAAATGTGTTCACAAGCAAAAACGAAAACAAAACGAATCCATGTTGGATTCGAGATAAAAATCAGTAGTGATCTAGAAGGGAGAGTTTAAGACCGTCGAGGAAGCAGAAATTGGGTTTCTTTTGAATACACAGTTTTGGGGTTACAGACTCAATTTCAAGCCTTAACTTTCAATAGACTTGTGTTTATCGTTTGGCATGTCCGTCTATGTTACACTGATATGTTTATTGCAAGCAACTGTAGATACTGGTCAGTAATGTACAACGCAGAAACTAGCACATATGTACATCTGTCTAAGTTGTCATACCACCTTATCACGGCTAGATCAAATTAATAAAATTATTATCACTATGTAATTCAACAAAAATGAATGAAAGAGTAATTAAAATTATTAGGTGGAGGATAAGACGTGAGTAAACTTGAGCTGTCGTGGCCGATCCTGACCCATGTCACTTGATATCTACAGTCATAGATCTCAATTGTCACGCGGATCTAATAAAGGTAATCTGCACTCATCGATACAGCTCAGACCAAAAATCATCAACAACTTCATGGACTAATATCACATTTTATTTTTGCCGCTCTTACATTTCTTCTATATTATTCGTATATTAACCAACGACTGTGTATTGAGGTAAACGACATTTGGTCATATGTAGTGACAAAAGATACTTGAAATGTAGTTCTTTAAAGCATTAAATAAATGGATAAATGACATATAGTGTTAGAGATACAATACGCATATAGTGAACAATGAAAACGTTGAAGATAACTTAAACCAAAATATTTGTTTATTTACAGAAATGTAGTGCGTTAGCATTGCATACACGCAGGGAATCAACATACATTTGATAAATTTAATTTATTTTCTGTTTCAAAATTAACATTAAAGTCAAAGTTTTCAATACAAATATGAAGACAGTTCTGTTGTATGGAGCTGAAACTTGGAGAACTACGAAAAGCATCCTTCAAAATACACAATTATTTGTAAACAACTGTCTGAGTAAGATACTTTGGATTATTTGCCTAGATACCATCAACAACAACCTTCTATGGAAAAGAACAAATCAACTTGCAGCCAAGGGAGAAATTAAGAAAAGACACTAGAAGTGAATAGGAGACACATTGAGGAAATCACCAAACTATGTCACAAGAAAAGCACTAACTTGGAATCCTGAAGGCCAAAGGAAAAGAGGAAGACCCACGAATATATTGCGTTGAGAATTGAAGATAGACATGAAGAGGATGAAGAGCACTTGGGAAGAGCTGGAAAGAAAAGCTCAGGCCAGAGTTGGTTGGAGAATACTGGTCGACGGCCTATGCTCCACACGAGGTAACAGACATTGATTGATTGGTTGATTGATTCAAAGAATTCTTTTGTTTACAGTGAAAACAAAATGAATATGTAGGTTGTTTGTCCAACGTTAACTTGAGCCCTATTGGTTCTTCCACATTCAATGTTCACCATATAATTGTAGCCGAATAATTATGCTAAGCATTAAAAGTGTTTAAAATGTTGAAAACACCGAAACATTATGCAATGGTAATAATAAGACATTTCTATGTGTTTGTGTGAACTTGTATTTTATAACCAATTTACATGTATCATAAGACTCACGTAAGCCTTAACGGTAAACATCTAGTTACTGATGTGTTACTAATATGTTTCATTGATTAATGTGTATTTTACATAAAACAAAGCCTATCACTTTCATGTATCTACATAACTAACTTCCAGACGTATATCTACATTTATGTTCATTCAGACAAAACATACACACATAAAATCGATTATTGTTTATTCTATTTAATGGACATTCTTCCTGATAATAGTTCCTAAACATTGTCTGTTTATATTTTCTCCAAGAAAACTCTAATGATATTCGTCCACCGTGTTGCTAAGTGATTTGAATAAACAAAATTTATTCTAAATAAAATCCTTATGATGAGATTATCAACAACACTTAAAAAATATTCATTACGTGTACTGTATGAAACACTACTATCTTTTCCTTACATTCATTTAGTGGATGTATGCTGCAGATGGTGTAATTTTTGACTGAATATCACATTTAAACCATTTGATGTTATATATACCCTAACTTGGAATGGATTTGTTAGTGTAGTGCTGACAGATATTTCGGATGGGAAAGAAGAGCGAGTAGACTAATCCCCCCCTCAGCAGTTTTTACATTAGTCATGTGAAACTGGAACGATAATCATCTCATGCCGAGATGATGGAGCACTCTTAGTTTCTTGAACTTTTCCAAGCAGCTTCGTTAGTTCCCTGACCAGGAGTTCGCTACCATCTTCAAAAACAGCTTTAGGTAAGTAGTCTTATTCCGGTTAATTATTAAAATTCAGGTGTTAGACTTTATTATGGACATCCTTTAAGTTGGATAGATCAATCGTCAACGACTATGGAGGGCAGGACAATCTGACCAAAGTTGTTTGAGCAACTGACTGAAGAATCTTAGCCGATTACCTAAGACAATCTCAAATGTTGGTAACTGGCGTACCATGAGCTTCACAGTTTGTTTCACTAACACAAAAGTTCTTGATGCTAGTGGTTCGAACGGGTTGAAAGAGCTTCTGGCAATTGCCAGATTCAGCTGCCGCTTCCAATTCTGTGGCTCGTTCGGACTACAAGGCCTGTCGATTCTCATGCAATCTTTACACAACTTTCCGACTTAAGAATCTACATTTATTATCAAATTCGTGGGTCACTGGGGTAGGACCGACGCTCCTCAGACACTGGGAGGCATGTGCAGGTACCTGGCACTTATAAGTGGAACCATTTGCAAAACCACAAAAGACAGCGTCATACAAATGCAGTCTGTGTTCATCTACGCTTTTAGATGAACTAGAATTTGACTAGAACTTAAATCGGATTGATATCTGGTTACAAGATAAGCCGTAGCCAGTTTTCACATATCGATCTGTTTAGGCTAAGACACTTACTATCCACTGAGATGCAAGACAAGCTTAGCTCATCCAAGCTATGATCAGAGTCCGGACAAGTGTTCCAAAAGGAACAACAATCTTGAACACAACCACTTTGGCGGCAAATAGTTGTGATGAGGTCAATCTATATCCAGGATTAGGTTGCCGAAGAAGGAGAACAGGAAGCATACCGACAGTGGCTATGAAGGAAGTCGGTGTTAATCAGAACAAGTTATGATCTACATAAAGTTGAAAACGACCACCACCGTTGTATGACCTAGGACTACTGAGTCCAGGTTGGCCACTCAAGGGACTCCCCTCCTCTCTTAGATTCCCGACCACCGAATTCGGATCTCCAGATAGTACAAAAGTATCGGTCGAAAGCGCGTTATTAACAGGGTCGTCTAAATAATGGTAGGATTCATCTTATTGCAACCAGGTTGCAATTTGTCGGTCTATAAGAAATTTTGAAATTATATCGTCCCTTACGCCAGTTTTCTCCTACTTTGATGGGGTCCTCTAATCCTAACGGCACATAAGCTACTGTTAATGGAAATCCAGTCGATTAGTGCTGCCTCAGCTCTGTCGCTTATTGCAACACCAACACCGTAGGAAGCCAAACGTACGGGCTACTCAGACTAACCCAAGTGGAACATACTCATTAAATTGATTTATTGAGAACGGATTTGCAGTACATTACTAGTCCTGAGTACAAGTCACATAGATACAACAAACACCGTTATTAAGACCTTTTACAGGCCTACCCAAGCTTATCTGTTGTCTGATCTACGTCAACGTACGAACGTTGAAGTAGGCCAATTTCAATGATACGCATGGTTTTAGAAAGACTGCATCAGATTTCAATATCGGCGACAATAAATAAATATTCTTGTAAATAGTACTGTGATGAGGAATCCATTTTACAGAAGTTTTCATCACCTTAGTTGTGTGTGGGCTAAGGTACTGCCCAGTCACTCAAACTAAAGCAGGTGCATTACTTAAAGGGCCACTTCCCAAGCCTTTTACCTTATAATCAATCCACAAGACAGTGGAACATTATCAGAAGATGCAGTCTCATGGTATCCAGTAACGAAAGTTAGTTCATACTTTTTTTGTTACTTCAGGATCATGAAGTCCATGAGCACTGTTGGTTTGAAACCAAGGTTTCCCAGCTCCCCCTTAGTGAACACTCTAGGTCCGCCGACCCAGTTTAAGCGATTGATATTCGCTTTTGTCCATCCACTTTAATAAACAACACCCGCGCAACGAGAAGGCAGTGGGTAGGACTTCTGTTGTAGAGGGTAGACGCATGGCCATATGAAAGCATATCAAGAAGGAGGTTGAACTCTTCTCTCGTTTTACCGTTCCAGGGCATTTTGGAGGCCGACCCTATTAAATATTTCATCTGATCACTAAGTATTTCACATTAACGAATAGTTGATTATGCATTTACATATGATACAACGTTGCACACTGTTCATGCACTTGAGATATAGAAATGTGCTTCGGTTTATTATAAGTAAATATTTAAGGTCGCTGTTCTTTGTAAAATTTTCACTATTCAGTTAGTTTGTCATATCCAACCTATTACAGTGTAATTTTGAACAGAAATTTCATTTCAAACCCTTATTTCACAAATTTTTGTTTTCCATTTGGTATTTTGTGGTGTGTTACACTGATATCCTCATAGTAAGCGGTTGCAAATAGCCCTAAACACTTAAAATTAAATTTTAAATCAGAATGAATATGTAATACGCTCACCCATAAAATGAATGCTTTAGGTATAACATAGTGAATATTGGAAACATCGTGGATAAACTCAGCTGATGGGTGCTGTGGAGATTGTTGAATCTTAATTTGATATCATGAATTAGTCTGAATTAGACAACCATTGATCACCAGGAAGCACTGACAGCTATTTCGTCCTAGTATAAGACTCTTAAGCACCACAAACTACGTTCCCCCCTTCCATGGATCAAACCTAGGACCCTCTGTCTCCCCGGCGAACGCTTCACCATTAGATCAATGAAGCAGTTTCAGGGCTATAAGGTCCTGGGTTCGATTCCAAATAGATGCGTACTGCTAGGGCCCTATAGTAAGATAAGACAGTTGTCCAGTGCTTCCTGATGATCAATAATTGTCTAATTCAGACCAATTCATGATATCAAATTAAAATTCATCTACGTTTATTCATTTACGGTAAGTATACAATTATTAGATAAGGCTGATTAAAGTTGGATTGTGGTTGGGAAGTTAAATCTAAGACGAGTGGTCAGCTGAATATACCAGAATCCCAGTGTTGATGTTTCCATTAGGACTCGCTTTCAGGCTTTTCGTGCTAAATGCCACCTTTAAATTGATTCAAACCTCTGAGGTTGCATACTTGCAACAGAGACCGGTCAATTTCTTTTCATAACAACATCAGCGGTTAGATACAAATGCTTTCAATTTAGGTAAGATTGTTTTGAATCAAATAAAACGTCTGTTGTCTGTGAACATTACCAAGTCATAATCTATAAAATATAAGTAAAACAAAATGTATATCAATATTAGTTATTAACTAATCAACAAGAAATTAGTTGTATTACACACATGCACCAATACAAACACTAATAAACCATATATAACGGTCATATTTAGTACTAGAAGTACACACAGTATACATATAAAGTTCTCGGAAAATAATTCAACTTCAAATGCTAGTGAAGTGAATTATTAAAATGATGACAATCACTAAGATGATCTGTATCTTTCACATTTAGTGATTATGTGTTGTGGGTGACTTTAGTAAGACGACTCAATAGAACTGTGGTTATCCTCATTGTTTCCATTTTTCAATAAGTTTCTTTTAGTCATTTCTTGTTTATTTAGCTGTTATATACTACATATTGTAGTGTAATTTTTGTCTAAGGCAATTTTTAAACAATTGTTATAAATGTGTTAGTTTAGCGTATATAGTCTGTTAGCCTGGATGACAAACACTGCAATACTATTTGTTGATGCATAATTCCTTTATTGAAACTCATGTTAAACTCTTGCCCATTTCATAATTTATGTAATCCACTAAGTAATGAAAAAGTATAACATATTTGCAAATTGGTATCACATGACCAACAAGTAATTACGGGATTTTATACTCCCAGTTTACAACACTATCACCATTCATACAAATAATATAAATATATAGATGAATGTTTCGTATTTGGTTTATGACCTCACAGATATACGCACCGATAACTTTATCCGGTATTAGATCGAGAATATTCAGGTAATCCAGAAGATGAACTACTGTTAATGAATTTACATTTTTGTGCTTTTAATTTTAGACAGTTATGGTGCTAACTCACTTATCCAATATTGTCAATGAATCATTGTCTCATGCCTAACTTGAATATTTAACCGCAAAAGTCTGTGATTAAAAGAAAAGATTAAAGAGAACAATAAAAATTAATTTTTTATATGGTACTACAATGATTTGATTCCATTTAACAGCCATTTTCGTGGAATGGGTGACAGAGATTTTCTACTCTGTTCTCTATTTGATATGCAGCTCTTTTCGAGGATATCGAGATAGTTTCGCGGGGATTATTACTTAATTTACATGTATACTCATCACCGACTGATCTCGTTGAGCACAATTAAAACCAGTGAGCACTAATAAACAGTTGTTTCATCTAAGTCTGGAACTCCTTGGCAGTTGACACCCTCAATTCTGCCCGATACTCGAACTCAGGATATGTAGGTTTCTCCGTGAACGTCTAACGATTAGTACTACCAACTCGGCTTCCAGTCTTAAAATCCCCAATTCAATCAGTTTGTGATATAATGTGTCGATCAGTCAGTGGTACTGGTGATAACTGTTTTACTCTTAAATGTCTCAACTCCACCAGTCGCAACTTCTTACTAGGATTTCAGATGCATCCTAAAGTCACTAGTAAGATTATTATTAAAGTTGAGATGAAATTGTTTCATGCAGAGTGGCGTTTAGTTTTATTGCATTCATTCGCAACAGACTGAACATGGATGGGTAGCAATGAAAACCTGGAAGTATTGGTCAGCTATTTAGTCCTAGCATGGGACACTTAAGTAATACACGCCATTTGACCACTTGATATTCAATAATGGTCGCATTGAAGTTGTCATTATCCACTCATCTGTTTCATCAATAAGTCAGTTTACATTTCTTGAATTCACTGTAAAAACACATGGGTACAAAACATTTCAAATCAACAGAAAACCCAAGCAACAATACAGGTTACAGTTGACTTTCTATGTTCTTACAGCATTGATTTAAACTGTAGGTGAGTAAATGAGTTATTTATTCGCTTAATATGTAGATATATATGGATTGAAAGTATTAACACCTGATTTATTCGCTCCCTGAGACCCTTTGATTGCCTCGTTATACATAATTCTATATATTAAATGTGATCAGGCAGCCAAAGTGACTCAGGTATGCATAATAGGTGGTAAACATCAAAATGTAGATGTCATTTTTCTGATATAACTTCAAAAATAAGAAATTGTTATACATGGAAGGGTTTCAATAAGATAACCAGATTCATTATTTCATTTGGTAGCGTATTGCATAGATGGATTTAAAACAGATATATTCTAGTTGCAGTATGAACATATGGTGCGAGTTCAAATGGCACACGGACAGTAGGTTCTTAAAATATTACACGTATGCGTCACTGACAAGTGCTAACATAAGACCTAGGTGGAGTAACATCTTCTGTTGACTAAGCTCAACCAACCTATCACTTTTGACCAGTGAAAAAATTAGTCACTATAATGCTTACAGTGTGGATTATATAAAAATAATCACAGAGCGACTACTTCACAAAAACGTAGCTAATTATTTTGACTACAATCCCGAATAGAGATAAGTAAACGGAATATTTGAAAACACTGTGCCCAGTTCACGAGAGAGAAAATAGTCTAACAGTTCAATAACCTCTTTAAGCCAATGACAAAGAAGAATTAATGG